>CM021103.1:381133377-381346530 GCA_007115665.2 Sequoiadendron giganteum | reverse complement strand
CGCGCAACGTCTTTTAGAGTTCAATTTGAATAACTTTTTGAGAGTCAGTCCGACCAAGGTGAGATTTTGAACCCGTTTGAATGCTTAAACGTCATGGAAATACTCAGAAGATCTAGTAGACGAGGAACGCCATTGCTTTCGGTCAATTTTGACACTTCCTATTTTTTAGAGATTCTGCTTTTTTGCTTTTTGCTTTTTTGATTTTTGACATTTTTAGGCCATTCTGGAGTTCCTATTTTTTAGGGATGCTTTTTGCTTTTTCTATTTTTGGATCCCATCAGGCAAGAAATCAACACGCCTCCAAATGTCAAAAGAATCAAGGTAAAAATGGCAAAAGTTTTGAAAAATGGCTAAGTCATGAAGATGGTGCCCTCAAGGAAGGAATGGCATGAAGTCTAAGAAGTCCGCCCTACCTTTGGCATGCCAAAGGTAGCCATTGGCAAGCCAAGGCTGAAGTCCGCCCATGGCATGGAGGTCTCCAAGTCCGCCATGGCACAAGGAGAGCCAAGTCCGCCCTTGGCAAAGAGGAACCCAAGTCCGCCCTTGGCATGAAGAACATGAAGTCCGCCCAAAGGAGAAGAGTGGATGGCGCAAGACAAGCCAAGTCCCGTCCATGGCACAAAGGGGTCAAAGTCCGCCCAAAGAAGTCAATGGCATGAAGTCTATGAAGTCCGCCATATGCTAAAATGGCAAGAGGTATGTGAAGTCCGCCCCAAGAAGTATGGAGAAGGGTGGAAATATGAAGGGGTTCGCTCCAAGATGTTTGGAAAGGGGTGAAATTGCAAAGAAAGTCGCCTTATGATGGATTAAATGGCCAATTATAAGTGAAGCCCGCCGTTGGGCAAGGCGAGAATAAAACTCGCCATGGCAAGGAAAGTCTGAAGTCCGCTTTAGACAAATGGAGGATAAGATACGCCATTGGCAAGGAATTATAAGAAATTCGTCCAACTTTGAAAGATAAATTTGTCTAAGTCCTGAAAAATGAAGAAATGTCTAGGAGGAGAAGAGGTTTGGCCGGCACGAAAATCACTCCTCAACACAACGGAATGAAATTCTTTGGCATAAAATGAAGAGTGTTTGGCAGAGCAACCATGAAGTCCGCCCCTCTCAGCTTGAAAAAATTCCTCAGGCACTAATAAAAAATGGCAAAGTGGCAGAGATCTCCAAGATCGCCCAACCCAGAAGATGAATTGTTTGGCTAAATAAAAATGTCCAGAGGGGTCAGAACTCCGCCTAGAGAGTTGAAATTTGGCAGATGAACTATTGAGCACATTTTGGCTAGGCAGACAATTTGAAAAGAGATATTTGGCCGCGGACAAACAAACTTAGCCATGTATCAATTTTAAACGGGTTGGAATTAAATATTTTAATATTTTTAATTATTTCCCAACACTTAGGGAATTTTAATTAAAAAATTCGAAGTTTGGAGATTATTTGGAAGATTAAGTTATTTTGCCTTAGGTAAATTTAAAATTGCCATGATTCAAAGATTTAAAGTATGTTGGAAAATTAATTTTAAACAATTAATTTAATATCTTTTGATATTTTCTCCAACACTTAGGCAATTTTTTTAAGAAATTCGCAAATCTCAAACAGAGGTGGCACAGAGATGAAAATTGGAAACTTGCCTCAGCAACTGAAAGTGAAATTAGAAACTTGCCAATCCGAGAAGAAAAACGTTTCTAAAATTGGAAGAGAATCAGAGAAAAGAAAGCAAGTCCTTGAGGAAAATCGCACTTCTCAGCCATAAAATGAGTTTCAGCAACTCATTTCTTCACAATTTCGACTGAGAAGAAGCTATCTTTCTCGAATCTTCTGGGAATCGTTTGCGAAGGAAAAATTTAGTGCAAGTAACGTTGCTGTGAGAATCAAGGAAGCAATTTCTTGTTGACAGGCGTGATTTTTAGAAAGAAATAAGTTATTTCTTTGCTGAAAATCATACTTCCCAGCTTTGGCGCACTTCCTCTGGCAGATTTTCAGAATTTTTAAATTCGTTCGCAGCCAGAACACGGTCTTTGAGGTTTGGAAATTAATCGACATTGTGTTTGTACCTCGTTTCTATCTTCTACTTTCTTTCCGGCATGAGTTTCATCCATGGATGGGCGAATTTGATTACTTTCAGCTTGCTTTTTGACAGAAATTTTAATTTAATAAGCTAAAAGTGTGATTTTGTCCAAACTACACCCCGGAGTAATTTGATTTTAAAAAGTTTTTATATTAATGTTAAGTATTTTGTACTTGCAGGTTGACAGTCAATCAAGAAGAGACGTCCAGGCAAGCACAAATGAAGTTTGCGAACAAAGGATCGCAGCCAGAGACTAAAATAAAATAAAATGGAAGAACATCTCGGACACCAATCTTGGTCATATAGACCTCGATGAATTCAAGAGAAGAGTATATGGGCACAATGGGCCTTTACCCACGCCTATAGTGAGGAGAATGGTAAGAAATGGAATCTTTCAAGCTGCCGGTTTTTCGCCTGCGCTTGAATGTGCTAAATTAATGGTGGAGTGTGCGCTTCATTATAATGCTGAGTTGAGACAAATTGTGGCGCCTGACGGGAGAATATTGGCACATCTGGGAGAGTTGGCCATACAAGAGGCCTTTGGCATTCCTTCGTATCCTAAGACCACTTATAAAACTAAGGAAGATGCTCAGAGATTGTATGATGAGCAGCCTGACCTTTGTGCCGCCAACATCAACAAGTCATGGCTGGACAAGCCTAGGTCGTCGGTCAAGAAAATGCCCAAGAAGTTGATGCGTACGGACTTCAAGGAGGACTACGGAGACATCATTATCTTGCTGAACAGAATAGCAGGCAGTCCTTTGGGGGTGCCATTTGAGCCATGAATGTACTATTTTATTGAGGACATCACAGAGGGCGTAAAGATGTTTAACTGGTCACGAATGATTAGCAACAACCTCCACGAGCAGCTTGTCAACTTAGAGAAAACTAAAACGTTTTATATGAGTTCTTATGTCATCTACATGTTGGCTAGGACTTACAAGTATGCAGGCTTGATATGCAAGGGCACGGTCGGCAGTGGATCAAATGAACTGAAGGCATATGATTGCTATCCACAATTGTAGTTAAAAGAAAAGGCGCACTTCTAGCGAGCTCATGACGCCTTCCTTATGTATATCACCAGGATACTCCAGGGAGGGACGCATCAACGGCTGACTCTTGAGGCCAAGAAGCTGATTGGCAAATATGGATCTTGGTTTATCCAGTATCCCCGATATACTTACATTAGAATCCAGGGATTCACTGGGAGCCCATATCGTTTGCCCATTTTCCCAACTAACAAGATGGTCCTGTTGGAAGTACTAAGGCAGCTAGAAGAATTTCAAGGCCTCCAATGGACAAAACAAAAGGCGGCAGTAACCTTTCCCTTCTTTATAGGGAACATGCTAGAGTCTTGTCCATCATCACAGGCAGCAGATAGTGCCAGGCTCGAGATTCAGCATTATCCTTTTGCTACCTATCCATCTAGGAGCCACTTCGACCTGCATTATCACATCAAGACGGTGGATGGAAGCAGGTACAAGCATAAGGTTGAATTGGAAGATTTCTGGGCAAATGCTGCAGACGAGTTTGAGGTTAGGCGAAAAATGTGGTCCAAATTGCTTGTCAGTTTGATCAGAGCAACAAAACTTTGTCGAGTGTCGGATCAGTTGGAGGAAGATGGACAACAGGTACAACCACACCTTGATGAGAGCTTGCCTTTGCTGGTGGTCAGGTGGTCAGGATCCGAGCATGCTGATTTAAATACTTTGATGAGACCTGTCATCAAGTATACACAGTGGTGGGTTGATCAACAGATTCAGGAACTCAGGCGAAAAAGGATAACCTTAACTTATGATATGTTGAGTGAGGTGGAATCCTATTCTTCCAATGCGGACGCATCCCAGGGCGTAGAGATGATAGAGGCCACCACTTTCAAGAAAAGGAAGGAGATAGCTGCAGGCAAGGAGCCAGTTCAGAAGCAGGCTAAGGTAAAGCCTTCACACTCGGCCGCATCTAGGAATATTGAAGAGATGCTGGCTACTGTAGATGCTTCACTGGCTGACATTAGGGATCCTTCCCCGATTTTGGAAAACAATATGGAGCCTTAGCCGTGTTGTGACCTTTTCACACATCACCCCATCCAAGATGGGGACCCCCTAATTTTTGCTCCATTCTGGTCTTTTGGCTTTGGTTCTCTCTGTCTCTGGTTTTTTGTCCTTTCGGGGATGTCCCGTTTGACCTTAGTTGAAGTAATTGACGAATTTATGGTTTCTATCTTTTAGACCCGTTCGAGGTCAAGATTGAGTTACTCAGGTGAAATCTAAGTGCAACAACACATTCAGAAAGCTCAAGGCAGAATCCCCCTGAAATCTCATTGAAATCCGACCACTTACTACTTTTAGTAAGTGCCTAATTCGAGGCTTGTTCCTCAGGATTTCGGGATTCTAACTACTTCAGCACAATCAGGCAGCTTCAAAGTGCCTACATGCGAAATTTGAACGGATTCAGACAATTGGCTATTTTTAGCAATTCAACCTTCGGGGGCTATTTTCGGGGTTTAGACAAGCAATTCTTCAGTGAATGACAGGAGAATTGATCTGGGTTTTCCAAGACCTTCGCGACGGTGTAACACGCAAATCAAATCGGGGACTTTCAGAGGTCAGCTTTCCGAGGCTATTTTTAGGGTTTGCATGTAGAAATTTTCAATGCATGTCCGGATATTCCATCTGGGTTTCGCGAGAGCTTCGCAGTGATATGACATGCAAGTGGATCGGATCAGTTTTTAGGGACTTACTATTTTTAGCCAGTGTCGGAATTTTGACCGGTTTTCGGGGTTTTTCTGGGTTTTTTGAGATCCCACAAGCACTGTGACATGCAAACTCGTCCAACATCAGATGGACCTCTTTCGGGACACTTACTATAAATAGCAGCTTCAGTCTAGCAGCCACCTAGCACTTCATTCTAGCGAACTGAACGACAAGCAGTAGAAATTAGAGCAACCAAGGGCAGTCGGGAGCACGTGCAAGTCAGATTAGGGTTTCCCTGCCATGTCTAAAAATAGATGAAGCGAAATGCAGAGATGTCAGAACGAAGCACGCCACCATGATGAGCATCCTTCGGGCTACCTATTGGCAAATTTTGAGCAAAGTTGGAGGACTTACTATTTTAGTAAGTCAGGACACGGCTATAAATAACAGGTCTACGCGGGAAGTTGGTATGAACAGAGCACTCAAGTTATCAGGATCAGACATAGCAAGTTTCAGGTCGAGCGGAGCTACTGAAGCAGGCAACTTTGAGACTTACTATAAATAGCAGGTGGCTAAAAATAGCGCGTCATCACCAGAAGCAAGTATGAACAGGTCTCTCACAGCATCAAAAGCAACTGGAGCGAATTTCAAAGCAAACAGAGATATGGGAATTGATCAATTCTAGGGTTTGCTAAAAATAGCAAATGGCTAAAAATAGCATGTATTGTGCCGGATAAGATGTGAACAGGATGGCAACACCAGGTGGAGGCACAACCACGCCAGTTCCAGTGCAAAGCAGGGTGAAACGCAATGAAACCCTAATTTTACTAAAAATAGAAAGCCAGAACAGGGTTAAGGCGTTGGAAATTCATAAATGATAGGTAACTGGCATTAAACACCTTCATACACGCCCAGGAGAAATGAAAGATTCAAAAGTTCTAAGTATGAGATTTCCTTGAACAAAGGTGAAATGCGCCTTCAAGAGGCATAGAAATTCTTCTAAGGCAAGAGATTTTCCTCCTCATACCCCCATATGCGCCTAGGGAAGGTGAAAGGTCACTCGAAGACATAGAAATATTCACTGAGACATCAAAATTTCCTAAGGCATCCTCAAATGCGCTCAAGGAAGGAAGTTGCCAAGGCTAAACGCTCCAAGGGGAGGTGAAAAGTCACCATGGGCGTAGTATTTTCCTCCTCACAAGCCAATATGCGCCTAAGGCAAAGAGATTTCCCTCTCACACTAGCAAATGCGCCAAGAGGAGATGAAGAGTCATTTGAAAGGGGCATAATTCCTTGTCCACATGCAAAATGCGCCTAAGGCAAGGAAGCTACATAGCCAAAATGCACTTGAGAAAGGTGAAGGGACACCTAGGCGTGGAAAGTTTTTCACATGTGATGAATGCGCTCAAGGATAAAATGGAAGTCTACTAGCCCATATGCACCAGAGGGAGGTGAAGAGTCATGTCTTAGGCGTGGGGTGGTGAAGGAAATGCGCTTGAAGGCAAGGAAGCTACATATTCAAAATGCGCCAAAAGGAGGTGAAGAGTCAAGTCAAGGCGTGGAAAGTCTTTCACATATGGTAAATGCGCTTAAGATAGTTCCTCTTCTCCAAGGTAAAAGGTAAGAAGGTGAAAGCTAAAAACGTAGAGGATGAAATGCGCTTGAAGGTGGAAGTCCACTATGGCATATGCGCTCAAGGAAGGTGAGGGGTCACCATGTGCCAAAGGGGGGAGATAATGCTAAAGAAGGCGTGATTTTTTTAAAAAGACCAAGATTTATTTATTTTTTCCTCTTCACATCATGAAATGCGCCTAGTAAGTGGGGACTTGAAGAGTGAAAATGGCGAAGTAAGAAAGGAAATGTCTAGGCATGGAATTGCCTAAGGAATAAAATGGAAGAAGGACATGCTATATGCGCCCTTTAGAGATGAATTTAAAAAAAATAAAAAATTCCTAAGGTATTTCTAGAGGGGAAAATGAAGAGTACGAATGAAGATGGTGCTAGAATTTCCAGAGTTATGAAAATCTTCAGAAAAAAAAATTCTTCGAGGAAAATCAAGAAAATTGCCAAGGCAGGGAAGCTTGAAATTGCAGGAGTGAAAGACATCCAAAGGGGAAGAAACAAACATTAGCCATTTTTATTATTTTTAAATAATAAAAATTAAAAGAACCCCTTCGTCCGGATACACATGAAAACGATGGATTCTGGAAGAATTTCTCTTTTGGGTATTAAACATTTGCAACTCAGAAGTGAGTCAAGCTTATTCCACGCCATGTCTACATCGTTTCGATGAATATTTTGCCCAGTGCCTATTTTAAATAAAATTCCTAAGGCAAAATTGAGAGATTTCTCTAAGGAAAATGAGCAAAATGAATGAGAGGCACTTTGCTAGAAGTTTTGAGCTAGACAATTTTTCCAAAGCGAAGACAAGATCAAATCACTTAGCCAAACATTTCGAAATTGTTCAAGGAAGTGAACGATTTAATATTTTAAGAAATCAAATGCGACGAGGCAAGCCTGTACAGAGATGATGAATTCATAATTCTAGAAGATGCCTCAGATGACAAGTGTTACAATGGAGAAAAGAGAGGGAAAATGAATTCGAAAATTTGCTAAGTATAGCCTTTGCAGGAATTCGACCAGGCTATAAGATTTTCAAATCCTCTTCATTCCTCTCACCAGTTGCTGAAGGCAAAATTATTGGCTAAGTGAAAGTACGAATTCCTGAGGGACTTGAGATTGCTGAGAAGTTCGAAATTGTGAGAGAGCTGAAGGAGAAGTGCAAATTTGTAAAAGGTTGAAGTTGCTGAAGGAAGTGCAACTTTGTTGAGGCTGCAGTTGCTGAGAGGCACGAATTCCCAAGTTGCCAGTTGTTGCATTTGCTGAGAAGGTACGAATTGGCCAAAAGTTGAAGTTGCTGAATGCTGAAGTACGACTTGAGAAGAAAGTTTGAAGTTGCTGAAAGTTGCTAAATTAGAAGGAGAAGTACGAACTTCAAGGGAGAGGTTTCAAATTTGTTGAAAGTAAATTGCTGCAAGCAAACATTTCCAAGTATTTGGCATCGTGTTGCTGCAACCAGAGAAGAAACTTCTAAAAACGTTGAAGTAAACAGGCGTAGTTGAGGTCTGCAGCTGAAAGTGACAAAGTGTTGCAGCCTTTTTATTTAAAAATCTGCTGGCACCCTCAAAAGCGATATATTGTTTTATAAAATCTTGTTTTTTAATGACTCTCTTGCCTTTTTGCAGAATGGCCGAATCAAGCAGAAGAGCTGCAGGCAGAAACAACCACATCGAGTCCAGTCAGGCTGTGATCAAAAACTTGGGCAAGTCATTCTTGCCAGAATCCAAATTTTCATCAAAGCTCAGCAGGCTAGCTGACACGAAATTAGGCTCATTCAACATGGAAGCATTCAGAAGAAGGATATTGGGGACTGGAGGCCATCACCCATTAGTGACTTCGCACAGTATTGTCAGAAGTGGACTATATGCAGCTGCCAACTTTCCGCCAACTATTCGGTGTCCAAAACTCATCATGGAGTGCGCCTACCACTACAACGCAGAACAAAGGACAGTCACTTTGCCAGATGGCAAGGTGTTGGCTAACCTGACACCTGAAGCGATCGGAGAGGCATTCGGGATTCCAGTTCATGAGAAGATTATCTACAAGACGAAAGAGAGAGTTGGAAAGATGTACTCATCCACCATAGACTGGTGTGCTGATTTGATAAACACTAGGTGGATGATTAAACCCAAGCCAACTCGCACAAAATTGCCCAAGCAGATAGTCTCAGATGACTTGAGACAGGAGTTTGGTGATCTCATTATGATGCTGAGCAGAGTTGGAGGATGCCCCCAACCGTTCATCTTTGAACCTTGGATGTTCTATTTTGTCAACTTGGTGTTAGAGGGAAAAGATTACATGGATTGGGCACTGATGATCAGTGATAACATACATGAGCAGCTTCGTGGCGTGAGGAGAACGAAGACATTTTACATGGGCTCCTACCTTGTCAATATGCTGGCTCGCATGACGAGATACAAAGGGATCTCTTACAAAGAACCAATCGGTTGCGGATCCCATCAGTTTAAAATATATGAAGCTTGTCCATAGTTGCATCTGACAAGCACAACTAATTACAAGAGGGTCAACGACGCCTTTACAATGCATATCACGAGGACCTTGCAGCAGAGAACCTACCACAGAATATCAAGGGAGGCACAAGAAATGATTGAGAAATTCGGATGTTGGTTTATCCAATTTCCAAAATTCACCTACATAAGGCTGCAAGGATTTTCCTCCTATCCATACAGATTGCCTCGGTATCCCACAAACAGGATAGTGATGCTGGAAGTATCTAGGCAACTGATTGCTTATGATAAGATTTAGAAGAAGAAGAAGAAAGGTGGACTCGGATTCCCGATTACTATGGGAAATTCAGATGAAATCTGCCCATCGCTGCAAACAGCAAGAGAGGTAGAAGCGGAGCTCCAATTCTTCCACCTTTCCTATCACACCAACATGCATTACTACGATCCCCACAGAAACATCGGGTGGATATTGACAGAAGAGTTAAGGCACAAGGTGCAAATTGAAAACTTTTGGGCTAGTGCAGTGGATGAGATCGAAGTCAGAAAGAGAATGTTTTCTCGGATACCGTTGGGGATGGTCAGAGAGTGTGAGATCATCCCAGTGCCAGATCAGATTGAGGAAGATATAAACGTAGTACAGGCTGACTACGAGATAGTAAGAGATACACCTTTACCTCTCCCAGATTGGTCTGAGCCAGAGATCACTGACTTGGATACACATTGTATCCCAGTCTTGACATTTACACGAAGTTGGGTAGAGAGGCATGTCAGCCAACTCAAGGGAAGGTCAATTCCCCTTACCTACAATTTGATCGGAGACAACAGATTGCAGACAACTAATCAGAGGGAGAGATTGGATGTAGAGCAGACGGTGCGAGCAGAGAATCAACTGCCTCGTAGAGAATCAGTGGGTCAGAGCATCAACATGCCCCAAGAGGATCAGCAGCAGGAAAATCAGCAAGAAACAGATGAGGAGATGGCTACTGATACTCAATTTCAACAGGAAATTGAGGCAGCTCTCGAGGGTGATGCTACTTCAGATCAGGATGCCCAGAGCTCGGGAGACACGGAGCCTATTGATGACGGTGAGCCTCGTCAGAACGATGGCAGAGGAGAGGTTCACGAGGTAGAGGCTGAGGTACAACAGCCTTTTATTATATCTGACATGCGGCAGGAGGTGCCAGAATGGCTAAGGGATAGGATGAGGCGTGATCCTGTAGATGAGACCGATCCCGCAGCCAAGATGGAGGAATTATTACAGAGGATCAGCGCACCTCCAGCAAAGAAAAAGGCTAGGAAGTTCTCCAAGATATCCACAGATGAGGATGGATCCCGAACCTTGCATATGGCAGTTCCTCGAGAAGAATGTGATAGGGACGAGGCCATTCCTGAAAACTATGTTGTGACAACCATGGAACTAGGCCGCCCTACTGGAGCACAAGTGGTAGAGGAGTGCGATAATTCCTATCGAGCACTCAAGGATAGATTGTCCTACGTGGAGAGCAAATACAAAAGGTTGAAGGTAGAGCACAAGACACTGATTGGCTACGTGCAGCACTTGTCCCGTCCTTGTGGGCAAGAAAATCCGGCAATTGAACTTCCAGCTGAGTTTTCCAGGGAGTCAATCAGTGGGTTAGAAGATTTGAAGAGAATGGCACAGCAGGCAGACAAGTGGGTTGCCAATGTGCGTACAGAGACAAGAAAGTTCATGGAAGATCTTGCACATGCCTATGGGCAAGCTTCCGATATTATGGCTAGAGTGGAGGCAATTAACCATGCTTGGGGTGAGGCTCGCATCTATCAGACGAGAGTTGTTCTCCGTTTAGGGGCTTTGATGAGCATACCTCAACACACTTTGGTTGAGGGAGGTGTTATCTAGCAGGGAGATAGATACGACTTCGCCAGATGGTATTCTTTAGTAGTCTCATTCCGGGGATTCTATGATGTATCACAGGTAGAGTCTATCAAGGTCAGAAAAGCCATGACGAACATCTTAGATGGAATTCTCAACACGTTGGAGGCAATCTTTGCCAAGAGGTTGACTACTGAAGAGATAACTGCAGATGGATTGAAAGACAGATTGGCACCATTCTTCTCTGAAGTGAAGACCTTCACACAGGACGATTTCGAGAACACGGCCACGTTCTCCAGTATCATACAGAACACCCAGGACGCCCTTGTTGCCTGGAAGAAATCATGTGCCCGGCATGGGCAAACGGTTGCAGTTTAGAGTTTCAGTTGGATCACATTCCTCCCATCTCCGATCAGGAAGTTGAGGCAGTCTTGGCCAGATTCATCAAATTTGCAGCCGGCGAGAAGGAGAAAGGAAACGCCCTTCTGGACGATGACCTTCTGGAGGAAGACGACGTGCATTGATGGCAGGGTGTGGTGCATTGATGAGGAGTGGAGGGCGCATTCATTACCCCACTCCTCTCAGTGGCGGTTTTTAGGGCAAAAGCCCTAATTAGGGCATGGGTGGCTCAATCTGAGCCCTTTATTGTAATCAGATCTGAACCGTCCACTATTTGGACTCATTATAAAAGGGGCATCCCCCTCATTTGTAAAGAGTTAGAATTAGAATCAGAGATAGATCAGAGCTAGACAGAGATAGAGATTGATAGAAGTTAAAGTAGAGCTAGGAGTTAGCTTAGTTGGAAAGGAAAGAAAGACTTTCCCTTTGAAAGTTTTTTGCAAAAGATTGTTGTGTAAGACTCTCATGATATAAAGATTTCATTGATTGGTGACTTCATTTTGTGTTGTGGGTAGTTGACGAGATCTTTTCGTCTTTCCAATTCAAATAGAGTAAAGTAAAGTAGATTTGTTTTCATGCAAGTAGAGTTAATTGTGGAATGTGACATTAGTTTGGGCATATCTTCCCGTATCCATGCCACTGGCGGACTTGCTGACGGTAAGACTGCTCCTGCGTGGTCAACTGGAATCTCAGCACTTAACTTCGATTGTGTTTAGTGTGCCCACTTGCTTCGTTGTGAAGGGGTGTGCATGGTGAATCTCAATTTGAACATCTCATCCATCCTTTGAAGATTGCACCAGCTTTGTCGGAGTTGTCCGAAGGGGAGACAAAACGAAGTTTGGTTTGAAGACTATCTAAGCTAATCCTTGCATTCCACCCGTAGAAGTAGATTGTAGAATTCCTATCCTTACCTCCTTTAAATTCAGCATTTCTCGATCCATTCAAATACCAGAGCATCATAGTCAAAATCCTTCACTTGCTTGAACATGTAAAGTTGAACAATTACGTAAGTCCCCTTGGAATACCTAGCATATTCACATCAACCAACTGAGTCTATTCGCATTAAAGGAACCTTGGAGTCGAACGCATGAACTTTCACGCAATCTTAGCATGTGGGACACTTTGATCAAGAGAGAATAGAGTGGTCGTTGGACATTTTTATTCTGTGTTGGTGTTGTCATAAAACACACGTCAACATGCTCTAATTGCATCCTCCACTCTGTGGCAATCGACCCTAAACACCTGTGCAAGATCACCGTGCGAAAGATGGCCCTCGAATGGTTGCTCATTTAGTGCAATTGGACAATTCAATTGCAGGTTCCAAGGCCTCGTCATTATCTTGGCTTGTTTGTTAAACACCTCCAGGTGTTGTCTGATAGCGCTCTCCAACCACGCTCTCCAAACGCTATGTCTTTCCTCAATTGAGTTGCAAACTTTTTAATGCATTAAGTTGCATTGGAACCGATGCCAACCCTACAAATCGACAAGACCTCCACCGTAAGTTCGCTCGTGTAGAATTCCTTCTTTTGCTGAAGGAGTTAAATCCTCGGTGCTTGCATGTCCACAAAACATCAAACGTGGCGACTAACTATCCTTTCTTCCGTCCAGTAATGTATGCATTTTCCCTCAGCATGATTAATGAAGATTGAGCCGGCACTTTAAACAATGAAAGCAAATCTTCATTAGATCTTGCCAAATTTAGATGTTAGCAACTTTTTTTTTAAAACTGTTAGAAAAGGCCAATAAATTTGGAGGTTGGATTTATGAAATGATCGCTCAATCCGTGTGAATGCTGCAATTGCTGAGCTCAAAAAGTCCTTGAATTATGTCCTTACCACCTTAATGATCTAAGATGATGGCATTGAAAGACATTGGGGCATGCAACCACGATTTAGATAATCCTCTAAGCTCAGATTTTATGCGCTGGCTTTTGTACGATTGCCATATTTCCCACAAGCAAAATGAGGGAATAAGAAGCAATTAAAATTCTTAATTTGCGTTCATTTCTCTTTCATCGCAAACGTGCAAAAAAGATCATTCAATTGTACGATCTCCTTTTGCCTCATGTTTAATTAACTGAATTAAATGAGGAAAATCAGATAATTGATTTAAATCATGAATAACCTTAATCTCCTTATCCACAACCTAAATTTGCTAGAAAATCTGCAACTTTATTCCCTTCTCTGTAGGTGTGCGAGATCACTGTGGACTGAAATTTGTCTATTAGTGGCAAAACTTTCTGCAGAATATAATTTAGATTCCAATTATAAATTTTCCTTTCCCTACAAGCATTTATGATTAGCATAGAATCTCCCTCTATGTGCAACTTTGCCACCCTCAATTCCAATGCCAATTCCAAACCCAGAAGCAAAGCTTGAGCTTCAGCATTATTATTTGTACCTTGATTTAGGTTGAATGAGGAGGCTGCAATTAGGTTCCCTGACGAGTCTCTGATACATACTCCAGCCCCTAACTGTCCTGATTTTGCTTTAGCTGCCCCATCGAAATTTAACTTGGCAAAATCCTCTTGTGGTGGAATCCATTTAATAGTGTTTCTGTCAATTTTACTAGAACTGATTTTAGGCAAGTTGCCATTAAATGGTAGCTTAATACTCTTCCAATTCTTTAGTATACAACTGTCCCAATTTGTAAACAAAGAGTTAATAGGTTTCTCTTTCTGAACACATGCATTGACCCCTTCTGATATGGTTTTCTCAATTTTCATCTTGACTAACTCAACTAGAGATTTTGTTTTCCTAAATATTCTCATGTTTCTTTCCCACCATATATTCCAAATCACAATAGCTGGGACAATGTGCCAGATGCAAGCAAAGAATGAAGATAGATATAGAATCGGCCAACTTTGGAATAGATCCCATAATGTATTTCGAAGCGGAGTATATATTTCTAACCTTGTTTTGATGAAGCCCCAACACTAATTAGCAAAATTGCACTGAAGAAGCAGGTGATCAACTGACTCAAGTTCTTTTTCACATAAGGGGCATTTAAAAGGATCTGCAATTCTTAGCTTAACCAAACGATCACTAGTAAGGATCCGTTTCTGAAGGGCCAGCCATGCAAACTACCTGCTTTTGGCAGTAAATACTGTTCCAAGAGAAGTTAAAAGCACGTTGGGGTTGTGAGAATTGGTTAGCTTTACATAAAGTTGTGTAACCTTCTTTTACAGAGTATAACCCTACTTTTGAAGCAGCCCAAATTATACAGTCTGACTTAGCAGACAAGAATACCGTTCTACCTTTTTTTACACTATTGAATACCTCCAGCTGCTGAGCAGACATGAGGTTATAGGATGGTTTTTTCCACTCTACTTTCCCATTTGTAGACCCCGAAGTTTGCACATAATCCATCAAATTTTCACCCCATGCTTCAGAAAGTATTGCTCTTATCTCTCGCAGATCTTGATTTTTTGATAATGGGGGGTTACCATTCCATGAATCATCCCAAAACTTTACACTTTTCCCATTGTTTACTTCCCAAGATGCAAACTTTGTTATAAGGTTTCTGCATTTCAGAATGAAATTCCATATTGCAGATCCCTTTGGGGGGTCGGCCACTATTAGGATTCTTGAAGGATTCCCATTGTCTAGATAGTTAGACTACATTATCGTAGACCATTTTGCATCTAGGTTGGTGTACATTTTCCATGCTAACTTGGCCCCAAAAGCTTTGTTTCTCAATGTAAGATTTTGAATTCCCGCCCTCCTTGCTTTTTTCCTCTTGCTAGATTTGCTAGGGAAACCAAAGGGACTTTCTTATGATCATCAATATTTCCTTTCCACAAGAATGATCCTATTATTTTTTCTATTTCCAAAATTACCAATGCTAGGGCTTTGAGAACAACAAGGAAATAATTAGGGATGGAAGATAGAACTGATTTGATTAGAAGGATTCTACTTGATAGTGATAACCATTTGGCCTTCCATATTAGAATTCTTGCCTTTAACCTATTAATCACCTTATCCCAATAATGAACTCTATTAGAGCCTTTGAAGAAAGGAATTCCTAGGTAAGAGCATGGCAACTCTGCTTCTTGGAAGCCTAAGATACTGACTATTTTCTCCTTAAGCACCTCTGGGTTGTTTAGAATGTAAATCTTGGACTTCTCTGGATTTATTTTCTGCCCAGAAGCTGATGAATATTTTGTCAAAACCTCTTTGACCTGCTTAGCTTCCAATAATGAAGCTTTCTTGAAGAGGAAGGTATCATCCGGAAACAAGGAATGTGTAACTGAAATGTTTGAACTTGCTATCTTAACCCCTTGCCATAAGCTTTGATTATGTTTGAAAAGGATAAACCTGCTTAATGCTTATGCCATTATAATGAATAGAAACGGAGAAAGAGGATCCCCTTGCCTAACCCCTTGGGCGACAGAAAAAAAACCTGTTGGGCTTCCATTTATGATCACTGAAAATTTGGCTCCTGAGAAACATTACATTATCGGTTATCCACTTGCGCCATTGAGAACTAAATCCAAACCTTATTAGTACCTTATTCAGAAAATTCCAATCTACCTTGTCGTAAGCTTTCATCATGTCTAACTTAACAATGAAAGAAGGTTGCTTTGTCGTTGAAATTGTGTGTAGCACTTCATGTGCTTCAATTGCTCCTTCATACGTCTCCCTTCCAAGTACAAAACCTCCTTGCTCCTGAGAGATAATCCGTGGAATAATGGGCTGGAGCCTAAGATAAATTGCTTTCGTGAAAATTTTATAAATTGTGTTACAAAGAGAGATGGGTCTAAACTCTGCAAAAGTTGTTGGGTCTTTCACTTTCGGCAGAATCGCAATATTGGTAACATTAAATTGTTGTAGCATGAAACCTATTCTTCTTGATTCTTCCAACACCCAGAGGAGTTCAAAACACAAAAACTCCCAACACTTTTGCAAGAATACTGCCATGAAGCCATCTGGGTCCAGTGCCTTATTTGGAGGGAGAGAGAAGACTACAGGTTTCAATTCTTCCAAAGTGAAAGGCCTCATGAGCATATTATTATCTTCGTCTCTGATGAGGTGTGGGATTGTGTCCAACAGTTCTTGCTGATCATTACTTGAATTAACATTTGTGTTGGCCAGGGCAGAAAGGAGTTCAGAAAAAAATTTGATACCTTCATTATTTATGTCCTCTTCCTTTGTTAGCCAATTGCCAGTGGATATTTGTTGAACTAATTGAATTGACTTTGCTGCCTTCCCGATCTGAGTAGAGGCATGGAAATTTTCTGTGTTGCGATCTCCCTCTTTTAGCCAGAGTTCTCGAGACTTTTGTCTCCAGTAAACTTCTTCTCTCGCACATAACTCCTCCCATTCTTCCTGTAGCCTTTTCTGTTTATCATACAAAGTTGCATCTAGACCCTTTTGTATTATGCTCTCATGTACTTCAATTAAATCTTTGTAAACTATATCTTTCTGTTGAAAGATATTTTTGAATACTTGCTTATTCCAAGTTTTAATTTGTTGTTTCACATATGCTAGTTTCTTATGAAACTGATACATCTTAGTGCCTTGTGTAAAAGGAGCATTAACCCACCATTGTTTCAGAAGATCCATGAACTGCGGATGTCTAAACCACATAACTTCAAATTTAAAAGATGATTTGACTCTTGGAATGGTAATATTAGCTATATTAAGAGAAATTGCATAGTGGTCTGAACCAGGGTAAGGTAGAATATCTGACAATAGAATATGCAAAGCATGCATCCAGTTGGAAGACACTAAGAATCTATCAATCGTTCTGCAATTTGTAAAAATCCTTTCCTTCTATTGGTCTAGGTGTATTTCCCCGAGACATGCTTAATATCCCTGAAGGTATTGGATGATATAAATGAACTGCAGTCTGTCATCACTCTTGGAGGAGGACAAATTCCCCCATTCTTTTCTTGCGAAGATGTTATTGCATTAAAATCCCCTGCCACTATACATTTCCCTACATGGATCACTCCTATTTGTTGAGTTAGTTCATCCCACAAATTCTTCTTATCCAGGGTAGAAGTGGGGCCATAGACATTTATTAGCCAAAACTGCAATTCAAATTCTGATACCTCCATCATTTGCCAATTATTCTCATTTTTATGTACCATAACAGTTACCGATTTCGGGTTCCACAAAATGATTAGGCCTCCTAACGCCCCATTAGCAGGTGAATGTGTGGATTCCCATTTTGCCCATTTTTTGATTGCAGATTCAAACACATCTACTGATGTTTTAGTTTCCTGTAACAAGACCAAATCCGCTCCACAAGCATCTACAAGTTGCTTGATGCGAGCACGTTTGTCATGGGCATTTATGCCCCTGACATTCCATGATAAGATCCTCATTGCTCTCGAGGAGAGTAGCAAGCTCTCCTCGGTCTCTTTGTTGACAGAGTCAAAAATCATTTTTTGAATTCCCGCTTCTATTTGCTCTTGCATTTTTGTGAGTTTTGATTTCCTGCCTCTCTTTCCAGGCGACTTTTTCACTGAGATATGATAAGGGGTTTGTGTCAATGCAGAGTTTCTGTTGCAACCAACCAGATTCATAGATTCCTCTTTGCATTCTAATTGATTATCTTTTGACCGTTCAGCCTGAGACTACATTTTGCCCTTGAATTACCCTTAGCGGCCTCAAAGAATCTTGTGTTTTCTCTTCCCCTTGAAAGATTGACTGAGAGTTGTTTGACCAAAAATCTTCTTGTACTACAATTTCCTCCAATAAGTCTGAACCAATTGAAAGAAGCATCTTATTTGCCATATATTCTAGTTCACGCTAGGACATCCACTGTTTTGAAGTTGATAATGCTAATTGATTCTACTCCTAAGCATATGTCATTTCTTGATCAGGTATTTGTTCCTTGTGCTTGCTGCTTTGTAGCGTCCAGACATCTAGACAATCCCTTGTTTCTTGAAACATTAGCCTTTGAACTATTTCTGTGAGCTGGCAGTCTGAACTTATCTTTACCTCAAGGGTGAATACAGTAGGGGAAGGGGTAAGAAAGGTTTGGATTAACTTCCTCATGTTTGGTTGCCAGTTAAATTCAAATGTAACCCTCTTATTGGTACGCCTGTTATTGAAAATACTCAAAGTTGAGTCCATTTTTTCCCTTACCATCTTGATTGTGCCTTTTTCTCCATGCTTAACTTCTTGACTTGTCATGTCAAGGCCTGATGCTGCCCTCAGAGAAAAATCTTGTGATTCTGTGTCATGTGAAACCTTCGTTTCCTTCTAGGTCACACCCCTGTTTTGAGTAATTGGTGAAGTAGAATCCGAAGTAAGAGAACCCGATATACATTGAGAAGGAAGATGACTTGTAAGATGGCAATTGTAGCATGTGTTTTCCAGAGATTCAAAAATAATCTGCTGATGCCATGTGCCAAACTTTGATACTAACTGAATATTTTGTGGAAAACTCTTGGACACATCTATAAGAGCACAAGATCTGATTGGCTTTGAAGGGTTTTTAAAGAAATATTCATCATGCATTAAGAAAATACCCACTTGGTTAGCCATTAATTCAATTAAATTTAATTCCCTATATTCAAGTGGCAATCTTGGCAACTGGAACCAAAAGGGAACAAATCTAAAGAAGGATTCTTTTGGATTAAAGTTTGGAACCCAAGATTGCAAGCTTAGCCCAAATCCACGAAAGACCCATGATTTAACCCTAAAAGTTTCCTCTTTATAACATTTAGAATAAAAAATAACTACAAATATGCCCTTTTCTGAGTCGAGATAAAAAATTGGTTGCACCCCTTCCCAATTTTCATAAATGACATCCTTTAATTGACCTAAAGGCAAGTTTAAGTTCCAAAACTTACAGATCAATGCTTTATCCCTGAGATCTTGAATTTGAGGTTGCAGAAAACTTTCCAGGAAAGTAATTCTGAGGGTACCGCAAGTACCTTGGGGCGGAGTTTTTGGATCCTTTTGGCTGGTATTCTTCACCTGACGTATTTCTGTTTTCTTTAACTCCTTGCACCTCCAAATTTTATTGGTCACTACCTTTTTCTTTGATCCCTTTCTCCCTTTGGACTTTGATTTTTTCTTTTTCTAGCTCTTTGGTTTACTGTGAGCCTTAGTATTTGGATTGAAGGGAGCACCTTGATGCTTTGGAATCTGAACTGAAGAATAGCATTGTTTCCTTGTATTCAAAGATCACAGACCTCGATCTCCTTTCTTATTACCTAGGTGGGTAGGATTTGATTGATCTTTAGCATTTAGGGTTTGATGAGCGTCTGACCATTTATATTTTGCAATCCTATTGTACCCAGACCAATTTTTTTTGCTTCATTAAGGCATTTTGCTTAAAATGGTCTAAACCTTGTGAAATGAGGTCAAAACTCAGTTTTTGAGCAAATAAAGTATGGGCTTTTAGTCAGTGTGATGCCAGGAAGATACTGGCAAAATTTGAAAATTTTGAAAATTAGGGTCTCTGAACTCTATTTTTAGCTCGAAACCCTAAAAAATAGGAACTTGTCAGAATTGGCTGAAATTAATTTTGATTGGCTTATTTCACATCACGATCACAGTGGTGAAGTCAGTTTCAGTTAAAAGTCAGTTTAAGGCTGGTGGGTAGTTAGAACTTTTTCAGGAGAAAAGTTAGGGCCTCTGAGGTCGTCAATGGCAGTTGGCCAGTACCAGGTATCAATATCTAAGCATGAAACTCAAAGAAGAACGCTCTACGGTGAAAGATGTTAAAAAATATGCTTTTTGATGGAGGGGATTTTCAGATTGGCAAAAAGTGCTAAAATATTCTAAGTCTGGGAACTTTTCACTATGTAATGTAGTAGACACTTGCGCAATCAACGTGCAAATCGACTTTACAGTGTCCGTACTTGTGAAAATGATGAAGTATAGTCATACACGCACCTCGGCAGTCACAGCACGTCGACATGGTCAAACTCAACAGTGGATATAGCATTTGCAAAGTATAAAATGGTGAAAATCAATGAATTCAGAGCAAATCTGCTCCCTTGTAGCCCAAGGGCGCCCTTCCATTTGAAGGTCAAGATTTGATTGTTTTGGATTGAGAACACATTCATTGTTTTATGCTTTCAGTCAGCTTTCCGACTAGCCATGGAGCAAGATCATCTGAGTTGCAGAACTCCGGCAAACGAAGACAGAAGCAGAGGTTACAAAGAGTTTTTTTCACAACGAGGCAATCTAGAAATACGGATCCGCTCCCCTGTAGCCCAGGGGCACCCTTCTTTTTGAAGGCCCAGATCTGGATGCATGTGTGTATTATTGGATTCAGTCTTTGCAGAATCAGTCTAGCTTTTCAACAAGCTATCAAGCGGAAGCATATCCAG
Source organism: Sequoiadendron giganteum (assembly GCA_007115665.2). Taxonomy (NCBI): domain Eukaryota; kingdom Viridiplantae; phylum Streptophyta; class Pinopsida; order Cupressales; family Cupressaceae; genus Sequoiadendron; species Sequoiadendron giganteum. The sequence continues at coordinate 381,326,138 of CM021103.1, read as the reverse complement.
TGCAGAACTCCGGTTATGAACGTCAGAGGTTGAAACTGTAGGCGGGATATGTGATGAGCCTTGCTGGCTCAGACCTCAAACCCCTGTCTTTTATTTATCTTTATTGTGTTTTACGTTTTTTAGAGAAGAATTTCTAAAGAGAAATAGAAGGGGCGCACAACATAAATGCTTATAAAATGTAAATCTGAGCTAATTTAAGCAAACTGAAATTACAAAAGGTAATAAATAAGCTCAACAATGGATTTAAAACTCATAAACATACCCGAAAGCTCCCAAATTATTTAAATAAGAAATATAGTCCAGTTGCTAACCAAGATGGTGCAATCTAGCTAAATCCAGTGTAGGAAGCTACAATAAATGTAAACCAGCTCTGAAACTAAGGTAAATGCGTGGTAAATGGCAGACACCAAGAGAGGTGAAGAGAAACCCTCAATTTGGAAGGCGTTTCTCCAAGAAACCCCAAACGCCTTTGCACAAAAGGCTACGCACTTCAAGCAAAGAGTCCAGCTCTCAACTTTGAAGGTACGGCCATGATGTCAACTGCCTGCCATGATGAAAGAAGGACGCCATCTCCACAAACCCTCCTGTCTCTGCTAAATAATTCAACAAAACTCTGATAAAACACAGTAGAACCTCTATATGAAGCCCTCACAGACTACACAAATTCAGCTGGTCTTTCACAGCCTCAAAAGTGCTCAACACTAAAGAGATTCCGTTCTCCAATGGAAGAATGCTCAAAACCCTAATCACAGGTGAAAGCACAGGAAGAAGCCAAAGGCAAAGTCAAAATATTCAATAGATGAATTTCTCATTGCCAAAATGTCTTATATGCAAAAGGCACGACTTCCAAGAAAGATACGCCCTTCTTCATATTTTAAATCTTTTTAAAATATATATTAAGTCATTTCAATAGTTTGACTTAAATATATTGGGCGCCCTTTTGTATTTTAAGTGATTAAAATATTAAATCACTTTTATAGAATATTTAAGTGATATAAAATGTATAAAGTCAATTTGACTTTATAATAAGGCATTAAGTTAATTAATTAACTCAAATCACTTAAAAATCCATAACTCACTCAAAACTCCAAATATTCCCGTGCTGTCAGAAGCTGTCAACCCCTAAACTGCTAACGCCTGCTGTGAACCAAACTCTGAGCTCTGAAAATGAGGACGACCAAACTCTCCAAAAACTACCACTGACCCTCTAACCAATCCAGCTAGCCCACAAGGGTCCAATAAAGGGCTAACACACTGTTCCCAAGAACTGACTAGAGCGGGGACATCACAGTCCGCCCTCTCCAAATTTGCTTGCCCACAAGCAAACTCAAAGTTGGATGCTGAAGAATACTGTCACTCTCCCAAGTCGCATCCTCTGTCAGTAGATCTTTCCACTTCACCAAATATTCCCTGATAACCCGCCTCCGAAGATGACGCTCTCTGGAATCCAGAATGGCCTCAGGTATCAAAATCAATTTCCCCTCATCATCCAAGGGTGGTAAATCAATAGGAGGAGTCACCTGTGGTCCCAATGCCTTTTTGAGGTGCGACACATGGAACACATTGTGAACCTTACTATCCACTGGAAGATCTAACTCATAAGCCACTTCATCAACACGTCGGACAACCTTGAATGGTCCATAGTATCGTGGCTTAAGTTTCTTGACGCCCTTCTTACGAAGGGTGGACTGCCTATAAGGCTGGAGCATCAAATACACCAAATCATCGATCTCGAAGGATCTCTCCACTCGCCTCTGATCAGCATAATGTTTTTGCTGATTTTTGAGCTTTCTGAATATTCTCCCTAAGTGCTCTCATGATGTCCTAATTCTCCTGCAACAAATCACCAACATTGGGTACTCTACTGTCACTCAACAGTAAATCTAGAAAGCTCGGAGCATCATATCCATATAATGCTCGGTATGGTGTCATCTGAATACTCATGTGATGAGTGGTATTATAGCAATACTCACAAAGGTATAACCACTTCACCCATGCCTTCTGTTGTCTTGAATTGTAATTCCTCAAGTATCCCTCCACCCATTTGTTGACTATCTTTGTTTGCCCATCTGTCTGTGGGTGGTAGCTGGTGCTCGGAGTGAGTTCTATCCTACAAAGTTTGAATAACTCCTACCAGAAGTTACTCAAAAACCTGCTATCCCTATCACTAACTATACTCTGAGGCAATCCATGCAATTTGAATACCTCGCGGAAAAACAAGTCCGCCACTTGAGTAGCTGTGTGTGTAGTAGTGATTGAGAAGAAATGTGCATACTTCGTCAACCGATCTACTACCACATAAATGTTGTCTTTCCCTTGAGCTTTCGACAAGCCCGTGATGAAGTCCATAGACAAGCATTCCCACTTCCTCTCAGGAATAGGAAGCGGCTGAAGTAAACATGCAGGGTATGTGTGTTCTTGCTTGTTCTGCTGACAAACAAGGCATTCCCTGACATAGTGAAGAACAAATGATTTGAGACCCTTCCAAGAGAATCTCTCCCGTACCTGCCTGTAGGTCTTATAGTAACCGGGATGTCCTGCCATAGGTGAATCATGGAATGACCTCAATACCATGCCCCTCATCTCAGAATCTGGGACAAGAAATATCCTCCCTTTGTAAATGATAAGATCATCCACAAGTGAGTATCTGTCATCCTGTACTATCCCATCCACTATGCTAGAAGCCCATAGATTCTTAGCATACTCTGCTACTATCATGTGTCTCCAGTCCTCTGAAATCTGTGTAATGGAGCTCAAGTGAGGATGGCGAGATAAAGCATCAGCAACCACATTCTGAGTGCCCTTGACATAGGCAATGTCAAAATCATAGGACTGAAGTTTGCTAACCCATTTCTGTTGCCTTTCGTTCAAATCTCGCTGTCCAAGAAAATGTTTCAGACTATTGTGATCGGTTTTAACACTGAATTTACTACCAACCAAGTATTGCCTGGATTTAGCCATGGCATGCATGATGGCCAACATTTCCTTATCATAAATATTGAAACTCCGTTCAGGACCTCTTAGCTTCCTGCTCTCAAAAGCTATAGGGTGTCGATCCTGCATGATAACTGCACCAATACCCTCACCACTGGCATCACAATGTAACTCAAATGGTCTGGCGAAATCCGGAAAAGCCAATACTGGACAAGTAGTCATAATAAGTTTGAACTTCTCAAAGCACGCCTGTGCAAGAGGTGTCCACACAAAGGCTCCCTTCTTAGTCAAATCAATTAGTGGCGCAGCATGTCGCAAGAATCCACTAATGAACCGACGATAGAAGGCACATAATCCTACAAACCCCCTGAGTTGTGTCAACGTCTCAGGTGTAGGCCAATCAATGATAGCTCGAATTTTCTCTGGATCCATGCTGACTCCCTCTCTACTGATAATGTGACCCAGATACAAAAGCTTAGCCATGCCCAAAGCACACTTGGATGCCTTGGCGTACAAGGACTCCCTATCAAGTATACTCAATACCTCATCTAAGTGAACAATGTGTTCCTCCCATGATTTGCTGTAAACCAGGATGTCGTCGAAGAACACCAAAACAAATTTCCTCAAGAGAGGATGGAAAACCCTGTTCATAGTAGACTGAAATGTAGCTGGAGCATTGGTTAAGCCAAATGGCATAACCAAGAAATCATAGTGTCCACAGTGACATCTGAATGCGGTTTTCTCAATATCCTCCTCTCTGACTCTGATCTGATGGTAACCAGTCCTTAAATCAATCTTCGAGAAATAGCAAGCTCCATGAAGCTCGTCTATCAACTCATCTATCCGTGGAATAGGATACCTGTTCTTAATAGTCTTCCTATTAAGCATCCTGTAGTCAATACACAACCTAAGTGTACCATCCTTTTTCTTCACCAAAACAACTGATGAAGCAAAGGGTGACTTACTCGGCCTAATGTGCCCCATAGCTAAAAGTTCCTTAATGGTTTTCTCAATTTCATCTTTTAAATGTTTGGGGTGCCGGTAAGGAGTGATCATAATAGGTTTCGTGCCTTCATTCAGCTCAATGATGTGCTCAATACCTCTATCAGGAGGTCTACTTGGTGGAATAGCACTGAAAACCTTTGCATGTGATTCAGAGTTCCTGTACATCCGAATGGTAAGGAGAAGCTTGCTGCTCTAACTGGGAAGGCATTAACTTGCACTCAGCAGCCCATTCTACCATGTCATGTCGAATCAAACGTTCCATTCTCCGGAGTGAAATTTCTTGTGATGAGCCCTGCTGGCTCAGACCTCAAACCCCTGTCTTTTATTTATCTTTATTGTGTTTTACGTTTTTTAGAGAAGAACTTCTAGAGAGAAATAGAAGGGGCACACAACATAAATGCTTATAAAATGTAAATCTGAGCTAATTTAAGCAAACTGAAATTACAGAAGGTAATAAATAAGCTCAACAATGGATTTTAAACTCATAAACATACCCAAAAGCTCCCAAATTATTTAAATAAGAAATAAAGTCCAGTTGCAAGCCAAGATGGTGCAATCTAGCTAAATCCAATGTAGGAAGCTACAATAAATGTAAACCAGCTCTGAAACTAAGGTAAATGCGTGGTAAATGCCAGACGCCAAGAGAGGTGAAGAGAAACCCTCAATCTGGAAGGTGTTTCTCCAAGAAACCCCAAACGCCTTTGCACAGAAGGCTACGCACTTCAAGCAAAGAGTCCAGCTCTCAACTCTGAAGGTACGGCCATGATGTCAACTGCCTACCATGATGAAAGAAGGACGCCATCTCCACAAACCCTCCTGTCTCTGCTAAATAATTCAACAAAACTCTGATAAAGCACAATAGAACCTCTGTATGAAGCCCTCACAGACTGCACAAATTCAGCTGGTCTCTCACAGCCTCAAAAGTGCTCAACACTTAAGAGATTCCATTCTCCAACGGAAGAATGCTCAAAACCCTGATCACAAGTGAAAGCACGGGAAGAAGCCAAAGGCAAAGTCAAAATATTCAATAGATGAATTTCTCATTGCCAAAATGTCTTATATGCAAAAGGCACGACTTCCAAGAAAGATACGCCCTTCTTCATATTTTAAATCTTTTTAAAATATATTTAAGTCATTTCAATAGTTTGACTTAAATACATTGGGCGCCCTTTTGTATTTTAAGTGATTAAAATATTAAATCACTTTTATAGAATATTTAAGTGATATAAAATGTATAAAGTCAATTTGACTTTATAATAAGGCATTAAGTTAATTAATTAACTCAAATCACTTAAAAATCCATAACTCACTCAAAACTCCAATTATTCCCGTGCCGTCAGAAGCTGTCAACCCCTGAACTGCTAACACCTGCTGTGAACCAAACTCTGAGCTCTGAAAATGAGAACGACCAAGCTCTCCAAAAAGTACCACTGACCCTCTAACCAATCCAGCTAGCCCACAAGGGTCCAATAAAGGGCTAACACACTGTGCCCGAGAATTGACTAGAGCAGGGACATCACAGGATACATGTGATAAAAGGCTGCTAGTAGATGGTTTGAGCGCCCCTGTAGCCCAGGGGCGCCCCTAAATATGACTTGTTAGATGGATGAGTTTGCAAAGAGGGTCTCTCTAAGATCTTTTCCAGTTCAGTCCAGCTCCGTGATGCACCTGTTCACAAGACGATCCGGCATTCTGAGTGATCATGACAGAGGTTCTACCGAGCACGTAAAACAAAGGATGGTGAAGCATAGCTACACAAAGCTACACATCTGTAGGCTAGGGGCGCCCAGCCTTTAGGCCTGCCAGATGGGGTTATTTGCAATTGCAGTCTTCACAAGACTTGTGTGCAATTACTCCAGCCATTCAACGAGTCCAACCGATAGCGTCCGGATTTGGCGAGTGCTCGTACGTGTGAGGTCAAGGTGACAATGCTGTAAAGTGGAAGTGGTTGAAGACAGTTCAAAAAATGACTAAGTATAAGGCTAGAATTTTCTTTGAAAAAGGCGATTCTCTTTTGAGGGTCTTAGAAGCAGTTTTTTGGCTTCATCTTCTCCAAGAACATCTCTTGCAAGTTGACCAAATTATACAGAGAGACAAGCGGCACGCGAATCGGAGTATTCCAGCTCCCGGTATCAAGGGTCAAAGTATGGTGCTTGGATGAAAGTAACACTTTTGACAAAATGGTGTTTGCATCTTCACAGAATAGGGGCACCCATCTTTTTGAGGTTCTTGATTCAGTTTGCAGATACCTCACATACAGTCATTGGATGCAGAGTACTTCCTGTCACGCAATGAATCCACTATCCAGTCAACAAGGTTCATCATTCACCGTCAATAGCAGTTTGAAGCATCAAAAGGCAATACGAAGAAATGGCTAAGTTTGGAATCAATGCATCAATTTAATCAGAGGCGCCTAATTTTTTAAGGTGTCAGATGATGATTTTAGCAGTTGTTTCCCCCAGCAGACATTTCATCCTTGTTATGCAAGCTTCACAGAGTGAAGTGTGTTGAGCATAGCAAGAGGCTATTTTGGCAAAATGATGAAAAAATATTTTTTGCATGCAGAGCATTGAAAGTGACGAATTTCTTCAAAGATAAATATTGGCGCCACTTTTAGCTCTTTGCATGTTTTTGAAATTAAAATATTATTTTTAGTCTAAAGACTCAGAGATAGTGGCAATTCAACTTGTAAAGGGCCAATCAAATTCCTTCTTCACAATTAGGGTTTCAGCATGCATGCATGTTGGTACGATTTCATCTATTTAACCAAGCATGGCCTCTCTTCTCATTCACACAGCTTCGAAAGTTCGAATTTCCTCAAAGAGATTAGTGAATTTTCATCAAAGAATCAAGCTCGAAGGTAATAGGTAAATTCTTTTGCAGGTTCAAGTCTAGATTCAGCATCAAATTCAAAGACAGAGTGGCGATTTTGAAGGAAGAAGGCACAAAAACAATTAAAATAATAAAAAAACGTCTTTTCTCTTCCAGATTTCTTCCACCTTCTCATCTTAAATTCTCTCGCATGTTCGAAGTGTTGGCAGATTTTGGCAAAACAAAGTATTTGGGATGATACAAAAGAGCTTTCTCAGCAAAACCCATGTGCCAGAATTTTTCAGGAAAATTTGTTCCATAACATCTGTTCTTGAAGCTTTAATTTTCTCAACCGAAATTCTTTTGCATGGTTGAGTAAAGGGCAGACTTTTACATTTCTGACGCTCTGGGTTGTCTTGGAATCATTTTCTGGACAAAATCCATATCTCAATTTTTTCCATAAAAATTCTCATCCGACAAGCTATTTTTAGCCTCAGCAGGCTATTTTTGGCTTTCCAGAAAAGTTGTCAGAATATAGCCGTGTTCACAGTCAACAGGCGATTTTTTCAGAATATAGTTCACTCAGCTCGAATTCAAGACCAAGTCAGTCTTAATTCATGATTTCATCAAAAAAGCTGACATTGATTTGTATCAAGCGCATCGGAAAGGTTGACAAGCGTAGTCACTCAAGTTCACATGGTTTCATGCCTCGTATAGTTGATTGTCTTCCAAGGCCAGTTTAGAGGGTTGATACCGTTTGGTTTCTGCGTATGCAGCAATTTCATTTGCATTTCTCACAACCAAAGTGTTTGCAGTCAAACTTTATGGTTTCATCATGCAACACTCTTCATAGAGAAAAGCGTCAAAAACGTAAGAAGTGTCAAGCTGTAGAAGAAACAGTGGCCATCACTTCAATTGCAGAGCCGCCAGACTTACCAGTCAGTGAAGTGCCAAGAGGTTTCCAAGTTTGCTTGAGTTGCTGACAAGCAGTGAATTGACAGTTAAGACATGTGATGACCTCTAGATGGCGATGCAGTCAAGTAGCCTCGTAGAGGGGTTACTTGCTTGAGATCATAGCCAGTGAACTCCAGATCAGGGCGTCCCACCTTTCCAGGATAGACATCAAACATAGGAGTTAAACTTAGCATTTATTTTCTGAGTTAACTTGTTGTCATGCATCTCATGCATGTCTATTTTGGAAACATCTACATATACTTGGAGTTTAGATTAGTTAGTTTTCATTTCAATAAGGACGTGCATGTTGCACATGTCCATTTTGTTGAGTCTTGTTTAATTAACTGATAGCATATTTCCAGTTAACGGTGTAGTTTCATTCAATTAGGTTTAGAGAATAAGATCTTGCATGCACTACAGGATTGTAGTTGACTCAAGGTGATTTTAGGGTTGCCTACATCTTTGATGTCTATAAATAAGAGCTTTTAGCTCATTTGTAATTAGCTTTTCCTGGTGATAGAGAATTGTTGTGTTGTCGGCAACATGCCTATTCTCAAGATTGGTTCACCCTTGTAAATTAAAACTTTTGCTTGATAGCATACATGTTGCGCCTACCTTGCCTGTAGTATTGCTATTACTGTATCTGTTCAAGAGTGATTGTTGTTATAATAAATTGCTGCGCCTACCTTGCCTTCATGTTATTATCATGGTGTTCATTCAATCTTAGTTAAATGGGGTTGTTGGTTTGATCGTTATTGCATGCGTGTTTCGTCTATACAATACACTATCCCAGTTGCTTACCTTGTGTTTTATTTATCATGAGCCTATTTAGAAGAGCAAATAGTTGTGCCCACCTTGCCTTCATGTTGCGAAACTGTACTTAAAGCTTATTGTTTGATGTGTGTGATAGTAGACTCATTCAGCCAAGCAGATAGTTGCGCCTACCTTGCCTTTATGTTGTGAAGCTGTACCAGGTTTACCGTTTATTCGTTTGTTTTAAATAAGCTTCTTCCCGGATAAGCAAATAGTTGTGCCTCCCTTGCCTTCATGTTGTGAGCCCACGCCTGAAGTTTATAGTGTAATACATTCCCGCTCCATTTCCTCATGCTCTGTTTCTTGAGGAAACTGGATAGATTTAAAGAAGTTAGCTTAGTTGTAGTTAGATGATCTGCGAAACCAGAAAATCCTTAGCTGCAACGTTCTAGGTTTTCTTAACCTTGTGCCTCTACCAGCTGAGAACAAAAAGATAGGATACTAGTTTACTTTTCCATTCCATGCATTCCAGCACAACGAGGGAGCTTCCCCTCCTAATTTGAAGAGCACTCATTACGTAGTGTGCATAGTTGTCCGTACAAACTCACACTTCAGAGGTGTTAGTTCTTACACCAACAAATCCTATTTGACTCCTATTTGCCTGACATGGGCGAGCGACTTCTTTGACTGGTGTTAGTTCTTTGCGTTTGAAACTTTTTGAACCTGACATACCATTTGTGTATGACTTGAAATCGGCCTCATCTTCTTGATATGACCTTTGCAGAATAGCCGAATGTGGCTCATATGGCTTGTTATGAAAAGCTCTATCATGCAAAGTATCTTCCTCACAAATATCGACAATTGATTGCCCATTTTTGTTCAGAACCCTATGGGAAGGAACTGGCACCCAATTAGGTCTAGAGAAGCAGTATCTTCTATTCGTATTTTCTGCAGTTGCATGATACCTTTTCTGAACACCCGTGGGTCCCCAAACCCCGTAAGGTTGATTGCGATGAAAATTTGTGCCACGAGATGGACGAGATCTGTCATCTTCTGCAATAAGCCGTTAGGCTGCCATTTTCGCTTCAGAGCCATTTTTTCAACCAATCTATGGAATTTTTATACTCTAGAGAAAAGTAGCATTACATTGATAAGGAAAAGAAATGGTACTTGAAGTCATAGGTGGGGTAGATGAAGATTCTCTATTTATACCAGGTTTCTAACATGTTTCATTTTATGTTTTTCTTTTAGATCTATGAATTGTGGTTTAGGGAACAACTCCCATATATTAAAAATATCAAAGTAGAAAATACAGAGTTTTATCATGAGGATGGAAAACCAAAGTTGGTTCCTTCCATCCTCTAACCAGCTAATTGTACAACAAAGGAAAATTAGACTTTTAAATACAAGCTAGAAAGGCTACAAACATAGCCAAAATAGAACCTAGAATTGATCATCAACTACATCCTAAATTGTTTTCATTAACCTAGGGCAAAGCCTTAATCAAATACTTCCATTAACTCCAGACTTGCTTTCACTTTCAAGAATTTAATAACTTTGGCTACTCTATTCCTATGAACCACCTCTCTCCAAGCCTCAGTGTTGTGCAGAAAAGGATGCCATGACCTCATGATCACACCATCATTGATACTGAATCCTTGATGACAAGAAAACCACACCTCGGGACCACATTGATCAACACCTCCTTCAAGCAACACAAAACACTACTCTTATAGGTCTTTGTTCATTTGTTAATTACCTCCTATTATTCCCCCAAATCCAATAATACACAAACAAACATTGAGGAACTATCCAAATTGACTTGGTAACAATGATTCACCACCATGAAATTCTCCCTAAAATCCATTGAACATTGAACATAGCAATCCCTATCTTCGACTTGAGAACATTCCTCAACTTGAGTTACCATTGTAGCCAGCTCAGAAGAATTAGGATACTATTGTAATTGTTTGGAATGGAAATATAATCTTTTCCAAATTATTATCCATCACATCATGCTTCTTGCTTAGATATAATTGAATAACTGCTTGTGCCAAAAGGATTTCAATGAATAACTAAGTACCATGACTAAAGTGTAACGGTCTGATCTAGCCTCCTATTCTAGATAATGATTAACAACTCATTATACATGCATAATTTATCCCCCACAATCCTTTAAAACACTTTTGAATGAGTTGTGATCAAGAGTCTAAGTTCAATCACCCTTATAAATTAAAAATAGAGGCAAAGGAGTCCCAAGAATTGGCTTTATTGCTTACTCTCAAATCTTCTTGGTTAGCAGTGGCAAAGTTGGTGTGGAAGTCAGTTTCCTTATTTGCCTCTTTGTAAACATGTTGAAAGGAATATTTTTCAAAAGAATCCAATGACAGCCTTTTCAAAGTAATATTTTTTAGAGGAATCCTAAGTTACAAGTTTGAATATGGGTACAAATACAAGTATGGGTACGGCGATACAGCAATTTTTTTTTCCTTGTGTATGGGTACAGGAATGTATGTATGTATGTATATATGTATGTATATATATATATAAATGTTATGTACATAGATACATGCATATACATATATACAGACACATATACATACATATGCATATACATTTAACAGCAAACCATACCCAATGTCTCTTAAAAGCTGGCATTTCCTGTTACTGCACCAATTACCTACCTGTTTATGTATTTATGTATCATGTATGTATATATACATACACATATAACATATATGCATACATAAATACATACACATATACATGCATAAATCCATACATATGCATATACATGTAACAGCAAACCAAAACCAATGTCTCCAAAAAGCTGGCATTTCCTATTGCTGCACCAATTACCTACTTGTTTCTTGTTAACTAACATAAAAAATGTTTTAAAAAATTATCTTTTTGTTTTGTTTTGGGGGAACCCTTGAGCCCCCCTGGGTTCAGCCCAAGTTCTCCCAGGGTCCTTCTTGGGCACCCCGGGTTCCTTGTGGGTGCCCGGGAAGGACCCTGGGAGAACCCAAGGAAGAACCAACAAAGGACCAAGACCAAAACCGTACCCACACAAGTACAGGGGGCAAAATAGAAGAACCCAATAACATAGAAGGATCCAATGACAGCCTTTTCAAAGGATCAATGGCAACTTTGGTGTGGAAGTCAGCTTCCTTATTTGCCTCTTCCAAAATGTTATTTATTTTTAGTTTGGAAAGCCTTTCCTTTCAATTGCATTGATAATTATCATAGAGCCTTGTTCTATTTGAGCATTATCAATTTTGTTGGCCTTATAGATCTTAAGCCCAAGCAAGAGAACTTGCACCTCTACCTCATGTTAGTACCAGCTTTCAATTTATTAGAAGCTGCAAAAGTTAAATTTTCTTTCGAAACCTTGATTATGCATCCTGCCCCTGATGGGCCAGGATTGCCACTCACAGCTCCATCAAAGTTGATTTTATGCCAGGTCTCCTGTGGGGCTTCCCATTTGACTCCTTCCCTTTGGTTTAAGAAACACTTAAATTCTTCCAAGCCCATGAATAGAGGTTCATTTTATATTTTTTAATTTAGGTTTTAATCTATTTACGATGTTTAATGATTTTCATTTTGAATCTTTAATTTTTAGTTTATTTAGTATAGAATTAAGCACAAACAAACTAAATAGATTATGCTGTTGAATATTTTTTATTAAATTAATCTGGATTTTGAAAAGGTACGGTCAAACACCTTTGGTGACAACATCACTCATGTTTATGTGAACTTATTCCAAGTTATGAAATCATCAAGCTATTGCAATCCATTACTATTATTTGCTCGTATTTATTTTTTCTTTGATTATAGCTGTTATGTACTGTAAATCTGCTATTACCTTACTTATCTGCATGGCTCTTAAAGAAAACAGTTGCTTGAGTGTATGTTATCAATGAATATGGAAAATAATAATAATTCTGAAGCCAAAAGAAGAGATGATGGTATATAAACACAGCTCATTATATCAATATTGTGAGTTTTGATAAGGTAAGCATAGAGAGATCTCATTCTTATCACTTGTTTTCCATAAACAAGTGGGAAAGTGCCTTAAGAGTCTTCAAGATATTTTGGTGCAGCATAGAGCTGCAGTGTGATTCAGTATGAATTCAATGGGTGGAGCAGTTTCATTGGTTAGATTTATCCCACAGTATATTACATAGAGTAAATGGATATCAGTGATAAAATCCTTGTCGGATGCTAAATTTAAAATTAAGCTTTAAAGTACTTCATGACAGCATTGTGGGCACCTGATTTGAGGACAAAGTACATTGAAGCCCAGTAGGGCAAATTGGGAGAGGCTTCTAGTTATGAAACTGTATAAGCTCTGGCCATGGATAAGACACAGGAAAATTGTAATTAGGCATTGAATTTTAATGTATGTTCATGTGCATGCATATGCCTATCATCTCAGATTTTATCTACCAATTTTTTTGAAGGAAATCTTGTATTTGTTGTTGATAATTTTTAATACAACACAATTAAAACTATTTGGATATGTCTTCATGCCTTTATAGACTATCAATTCTAGTAATAAAGATTACAGTAACCATCCCTATCGCAATAGTATGCTCTAATCTTGAACTAGTGTTCTGGCTCTTTGTCTAATTCTTTCAGATGATTGAAGGAAATGCTCCTTTCCATCCAAATTTACCAGAAGAAGTCTCTAGGATGATGGCTTTGGAGGACAAGAGACCACCCTTCAAACTCAAATCAAAGAGTTGTCCTGGCGAACTAAAAGAGTGAGTTTGAAACTTTACTTGATTGCTCATAGTTGAAAGTCAAAGAATTCTTTTGGAGAAGTCAGAATCCCTATTTCTAAATTATGTGTTTTTTTTCTAAGAAACAGCAAAAAAGTTGAATTATGTGATATGTTTCTGATGAACACCATCTACTGAGTGTAGGTTTGAAGAGAGTGTTTGGAAACTAGCATGAGAGGGAATGGGAAACAATAGAACATTCTAATTGGTTCTAACATAAGTCTTTTTTATTTTGTTTTGTATTAAAGATAGTTCATAAACATTGAGATTACAATCATTGAGACTTATATCAGCTCATGTGGCTACAGCAAATATAGGCAGACCGCAGGGTCTTAAGTTCTATATGAATAAGATAACTGAACTTCAAAAATAACCGTCGATACTGTTATCTTAAGTAGCTGACCATACAGATTTACATGTTAACTGCTGTTGGAGGTTCAAAAAAAGATACATATATATATATATATATATATATATATATATATATATAATCACTATATATTTCTGCTGTCCCGGTCCCATTCCATCCATAGGTGGATCAATCTCAGGAATCACATCATTGGATCTAACTACCTCAAAGGTATCGTCTTCATCATTGTTAAAGTGGAATTTTTCTCTGCTTTTTGTTTCAGGATTCTTCTTGTTCTTGTCAGGTGGAGCGTTGTCATTGAATTTCTTTTGTATCTGTAGGTATCCTCGCCAGAAGGGAGTGTTCTCATCTCTGTCAAATGGCCAAGATTGTCTGTATCCTAGCTCAGTTTTGTTGACCCTCATTGCGCTTTCATTCAACAGCTTCATGAACTTGTGTTTAGACACCTCAATGGTTAAAGTGACCTGCAATGAAACATTGTAAACCATGAGTCTTTTACAAGACTCGGTAAGTGACCTCCTTGTTCCCTGATGTTTTTCCTCATTCCTTAAAATCCATATTGACCATAAAATTTCAGTAGTAAACATTAACCAAAATAGGTTTTCTTCCTTATTCAACTCACAGTCCCACAAAGAATATTTTTCCAATTAATACTGTTCCCCCAACCCTTTAAATCAGAACAAAATAAATTCCAAACCTCTTTAGCAAAATAACAGTAAAAAACATGTGTTTTATTGACTCAGGCTGTATGCATATATTATACATTTCTAAATCAGTATGGCAGAATCTGAAAGGCAGCTTTTGAAGAATAAGAAGCCACTTAAAACAAGCTTTCTGGGGTGCAAGAGAGTTAGACCAAAGTTGATTAAATATATTTTGCAATTGAATTTTAGTAAGAGACAAGTTCCATGACTTATTAATGTATTCAGAAATAGAATTATTCATACACAAAGTTCTATAAATAGTCTTAGCATTAATTTTTTGAATAACAGTACCATCCTTCCATTTAAGCATGTTTAAATTATCACTATCATGGATACACCCAGTGGGCAACTGAAGAACCTTACAAGCCTCCTTGAGAGTAGAGTATGTTCTCTAGTTAGAAGGAGGGAGTTCATACTCCCCACTCAAGGTAGCCCAGTTTTCAGGTGCCTCTCTGAGATGATTTCATTAAAACACTTTAAACCTTTAGAAGCCCAACTTTTAGCAGAGCAGCCTTGTAACAAGGCTAAGGGTTTGCTTTTATGTTCAAGGTTCCACCAAATGGATCTGTTAGTATATGAATTTTTGTTACAATCCACAATACCAACATTACTAATATAAATTTTTATCATTTCCCAAGCTTTCCATTTACTCTGAAGACATTGGACCTTGCAGGAACAACTGGAAATTTTCCTATTAACAAGTCACAAAAAGGAAGCAACTTCCAGGATTTGGCCTGCTTAGGGACAGCAAGATGAATGTTGTTCCTAACCAGCACCTTCCAAGGCTCATCCCCATCCAAGGCTTTAAGGATCCACTTAACAGCAAGAGCAATCCCTTGCATCCTTAGATCTTTCAACCCCAAACCTCCATGCATCTTATCCATACAACACCATTCCCATTTGACAAAGTGTTTCTGCTTTTTCCCTAACCATTTGACCACAAGAAGTGCTTATCTTTTTCTGAATATCATAACTATTGAAAAGTCAAATAGAAGAATAATACAAGTTGTAAGAAGATAAAATCTTCTAGCAAATCTAGATTCTTCCAGCCAAGGATAAATATTGCCTATTCCAATTATCCAACTTCCTATCCATCTTCACTTTTATCCATAACCACATCCTTCAAGCAAGGATTGACAACAAATGGGATCCCAAGATATCTCACCTGCTTGGTGGGCCCACCCCGCAAAAAGCCAAATTTAGCAAACCAGTGTGGGGGGCTGTCTTCTCAGCCAAGCATAATAGATTTGGCAATTGAGAGCTTTGCACCAGATGCAAAGTAGAACATATTCAACTTTTGCATGAGGCTCTCCAAATCTCTTTCATCAAGCTCCACAAACAGAGTTGTGTCATCTGCAAATTGGATGTTAAGAAGGTCTTCCTTGTTGGGGAGAGAAATACCCTTAATCTTAGGGGACAAGGAGGATTCTCTTAACAGATAAAAGATGGCATCTGAAGAAATGACAAATAGGGCAGGAGCAAGTGGACATCCTTGCCTAATGGATCTTTCCAAAATAAAGGTATCAGATAGAACACCTTTGACTTCAATCTGGGTAACTGCATCTTTCAACAAGATACTCACAAGGTTGCAGAAACTGTTAGGGAAACCAAATGCCTCTAAGGTCATAAGCAAGAAGGACCACTCCACTCTGTCATATGCTTTCTCAAAGTCTAATAGGAACATAGCAGAGTTTTGGTTGGTTTGTCTAGCCCAATTCATGGCCTCCCAACTAGTTAGGAGGTTCTCAAGAATGTATCTCCCTTTAATAAAGCCAATTTGAGTATTGCTAACAAAGGTATTGAGGATATCAACAATTCTTAGGGCCAAAACCTTAGCCAGGATCTTATATGAGACACTAAGCAAGGTGATGGGGTGCCAGTTCTTAATAAGGGCCTTGTCCCCATCTTTTGGATGTAATTTGATCACATCTTTATTGATGTTACTTCCCAGGGTTCCAAATTCAGTGGCTTGCTTATATATTTGAAGCAGATCCTCACTAACCCATTCAATGTTTCTCTTATAAAATTCCATAGGTAGCCCATCTGCTTGAGGGGATTTACCATTATTTAAGACATTGATTGCCCTCTTAATTTCATCAAGGGTAATTTCCTTGCTTAAAGTTTTAGAGTTCTCCGAAGATAATTTCTTAGGAATGAGCTTCTTGCAAAACTCCCTTGCTCTTTGACTAGGGAGTTTATTGCCTACAGATGTGAAGAGCCCCTTATAGAAGTGAAAGAACTGATCTTTAATTTGCTCGGTATCACTAGTGATGTTGTCACCCACCCAGATATTATCAATTTTCTCTCTGATATTTTTCTCTTTTATATATCAGAAAAATAATTTTGTATCCTTATGTTTATTACTAAGCCAATTCAGCTTGGTCCTAACTCTTAGGCCTTGGATCCTGAACGACTGTAATCTCCTTAAAGAGTCTTTAGTTGCAGTGAGTTCCTCATTTAACTCAACATTAGAGGCATCATTCTGGATATGGGTCTCAATGTTCAGCAATTTCTCTTTGAGACCATTTTCAACTTCCCTTCTATCCATGGCTCTCTTCATCCATATGGTTTGAAAAATTAATTTCCAACCACTAACATTATGTTCCCCATCTTTCAATGGCTGTTTTTCCTTTAAGCATCCATTTGTTGATCTACTTGAGAGTAAAGATTGCATCATTACACTCATCATCATTCAGCAGATTGGTGTTGAGCATAAAATTACTGTATCCTTTGTGTATATTAGCTCCCAAGTTATTCATCAGAATATTTACCTTGACAAGGTGATGGTCTGATGAAGAGAAGGGGCATACACTAACCCTACACCCATCCTCATTATTGCCAAAGTTAAAGACATCCGTATTAGCATAAAACCTGTCAAGTCTGCAATATATTATTTTATTACCTTTATGTGAGTTACACCAAGTAACCAAATAGTCTTATTATCTCTCTTCTTCCCCTCCAAGGGGTCAAAGAGGTTAAGTTTAGACTTCATTCTAGACTAGAAGTATTTCTCATTACCCTTCCAGTCCATCCTGATACCTCCAGTTTTATCTTCATTACATTCAGTCATATTGAAATCCCCTCCAATGATCTAGGGGATGTCTTGTAAGTTACATAACCATTTCCATAGTTCAATCATATCCCTATATTCATTAGGGGCATAAATAGAACAAAGGCCAAACTTGATGTTGTTTTTTGCAATGATTATCCATACAGCCCTATTGCAGGGAGAGGTGCCTGATTGAATCACATGTGCCCAAGTATTGGAGAGCAAGATAACAAAGCCTCCCTTACCCCTATCATGGTTGGTAGAATATTGGGAAGCATCTTTCCAAATGAACTTCAAGTTTGTTTCCAAAGTAAATTTAGTGACCTTTACTTCTTGTAGGAAGACATCATCCATGTTCTTATTTAGTCTCAAGAATCTTTTGACAATATGCATCCTGTCAAGGGACTCAAGATCCTTGACATTCCAAGAAATGCAATGAAACCCCATAAATGCAAAATATTTAGTATGTGCCATTGATTTCCTAAAGCTATCAAAGCATTTAGGAAAACAATCCTCGGTGTCTTTCCTTTTGGAATAAGGTGTTGGGGACTCCTTAGTCTTCTTTTTTCTTTTGTGATTGGAAATAGTAATCTTGCCAAAACCAAAAGGAATGATTTTGTCCTTGGCAGCCCAATCTGGTGTGGAGGGAGAGGCAAACCTAGGGAGTAGTTCCTTTTCTTAAACTTCCTTGTTACATCCAACCCCAGTAGTTCCTGCAAGGGAACCAACATTGTTCTCTACCATCAAGCCATCTTTTATAGTATGACAGACTAAGGGGAATCCTTGATCATCTTTTTCCACATATGCATTATTACTAACCTCTTTGGAACAGTTATTAATAGCATATATTTGCAGCTCATCGTTTATAACCAACATATGACTAGAATTCTGCATATGATTGGGCATATCCGAAGAGTTCAAATATAAACTATTACCACTGGAATTGCTAATCAACTTGCTAGGAGCCTCCTAAGATACCTCTTTGGAACAATTAATGTTAGCATCTATATGCAGCTCTTCATTTATAACCAACATATTACCAGAGTTCTGCATATGATTGGGTATATCCAAAGAGTTCAAGAATGTACTGTTATCCTTGGTATTGCTAATCAACTTACTAGGAATCTGCAAAGATCTATTGGTTTGAACAGGTTCAAGAGCATTTTTATTCAAATTGTTATCTATACAGACAAAAAGACCTCTATCATTATTCCCATCTTGAATCTTAGAATGTCCGTCCACCTTATGAAAGTTAGTTGTGGAATTAGAACATTCATTTTGTTTGATTTCTGAATCAGAATTATATGGGATTGTTAAACCACTAGACATTTGCACATTCCTAGTAAGTTGATTTTTGGATTCAAATTCTTGAGTAATGCTCTTGACCACCGAGGAGGGATCAAAGCTTGGGGAGAGAGAAGCATCTTTTTTAC
This sequence comes from Sequoiadendron giganteum, assembly GCA_007115665.2. Lineage (NCBI taxonomy): Eukaryota > Viridiplantae > Streptophyta > Pinopsida > Cupressales > Cupressaceae > Sequoiadendron > Sequoiadendron giganteum. The sequence continues at coordinate 381,307,341 of CM021103.1, read as the reverse complement.
TGTTATCCTCATTTAGGACTATCTCCACATGAGGATTGAATTCAAATTTTCCCATCATAGAGCTTTCACAACCTTCTTTTCCTTTATTGCAACTATTCTTTAAGGCAATAGTTTGCCTAATCTTGTCCATGACAAGTTGTTGGGCATTCTTTTTGCTAGAGCTCAAGAAGGGTAACAGAGCTCTATCCATATCATTCATTTTATCGAGGATAGGAAGCAAAGTTTTCTGCCCACTAGGGGAGTTAAAACCAAGAGTCTTTGAAATGGCAGAGTCCAAGTCTAAGAGGCCAAAGTTAGCTGGAATCACATTGTCATAGGAGCCCGGGGGAGGACCACCATTTACAGAAATATCCTTAGCCAAGAAATTGGGGGAATTAAAATTGGGTTAAAGTTCGCAATAGAGGTTGGGCGAACTCGGTAGATAATACCATTGACAGATGGCCCATCACCAAAAGCAACATGGTTCAAAGATAAGTCCTTAGTGTCAGAGTCTTGACTAGGGTTAGAACCCTTATCATGCATTGGTGCACTCTTATTAACCACCAACTTGTTAGGGTTTTGTCTGGAACTCGACCTATTTAAAATCATTGGGCAATTTCTTCTTATGTGACCTTTCCTACAGAGAAAACATGCATTAATACCCCAAGGGTTTCAATCTCGCAAGAGAAGGAAGAGTCATCAAGGTTAATATCAAGTACATCAAGAATATCTATTCCGGGTGAAAGAGAGACTAGGGCTCTTGCATCCATATGTGGAAGAATGGATCTAGTTTCATTGATTCTTAGCACCTTCCCTAATGGGGAAAGCATTTGAGGAAGAAGGGAACACAACAGAGGAGGGACATTTTTAACTGTTAACCATCATGGGCTCGAGAGAGCCATAATTTCCTCATTTAGAGCTTTTGGTGACCATTTTAAAGAACGGAACATACAACCTCCAATATGCCAATATTGCGTATCAATAACTAATTCTTGCATTTTATTATCTCTAAAAAACACTAGGAAAATGCCTTTTTGAATCATCCTATAGAATGAAATTTGTACACCCATTTTCTTTCCCCAAATACTTTTAAACCAATCATCTAAGAATTTGCAGGCAGGAACCCTATTACAGTCTATCACCGCTAGAAAATAGTTATATTCTTTAATCTAGTTTTTTCATTGTTTAATGCACTTACCATTTCAAAATTCGGTGAGATGACCAACTTCTTAGGGCCACAGGGGGGCACTTACCTTGCCTTCCTCCCTCACGGCCATCCTCTTCGCTTTCGTCCTCAACAATGGAGAGAAAATGTGCAGAAGCCAAGATTTCTCACTTCTTGTCCGCAACCACATCCCGGTAAGACTTATTATTTCCTGAATTATCTGTTACCCTCTCCAAGCCGTCAGGAGGGTCACCCTCCATAATGGCTGAGTACAGCAAATTGGGGAGAGATTATAAATGCACCGAGGACACCCGCAAAAAATGTCCGCAGAGAAGGAAGGCACATCCAAATAGAATGACAGAGATAACAGGAAAAGACACACATGAGGAAAAACAACGGGAACAAAGGGCCACCTTAGGAGAGGACTACAAACCTCAACGAGGAGGGCCATTGCCTCCTCCACACAAAATCAGACTGCCGAAACCGTAGCCCATAAGTCATTCATAAATTAGAGGAAAAAATACCAATTGCATAGGCCCATGATGTTAACCACTCAATATAGCTGGATAAGCTTTGGCGCTCATTTTCATCTGCAAATTTTTCTTTTCATATCTTCTTTGCCAATCTTCAAAAGAGCTGTAGCGGATATTTTATTTATGAAATGTTATTTTGAATAGAAGAATGAAAATCTCTCATTGGAGCATTTCCTTGAAAACATAGTAAGGAAATTGGACCCTGGTATAATAGCCTAAGGAAAAATATTGGATTGACTTCAAGTAGTTTTCCCTCTATTGCATCTTTAAATTCTAATGCTAAAGCCTTCTTCTCAGAGTGAATCGTTCACAAAAGCATAGGAACCAGCTGAACTTGAGCAGCCTCGAGTTTATATCCTAGAAAAGTTAAAAACATCCCACTAGTGTCTTTTGCCAATGCTTTTTCATCTGAGTTAGTTTTCATAGAGGATAGGAACCAGCTGAACTTAAGCAGTTTCTTGTATCCATCTTACAGAACAGATTCAAGCATTTCTTTCCATTTACACCATCTGCTATAACTTGTTTTGCATAAAATCAGCCTCCCTGTTTTAAAGCAAATACATATTGATTATTATTTCTCTATGTATGAGAACCACAGAGTCCTTTGCCATGAATCTTGCAGGTTGATTCAGGAATGCTGGGACAGGAATCCATTGGTGAGGCCTACTTTTGCTGAGATAATTGTAAGACTGGAGAAAATAAAGCCCTTATGTGTCAAGCATAAGTTTTGGAGTGGAGCATTCAAATTTCCAAGGTTTGAAACTTTTTCACAAATTAATTAATTATGGCATTTGCCTCTTATTAGAAGCATCTTGATTTCTTCTGATTATCTTAAACATGTGTTTATCTCAATAATCTCACACATGAGGTGAACTTTAGTTTTAGACATGGGAACAAAATGCTCTGCATCTAATGCTATATGTTTTTAGAGAAATAAATTTGAATGCAAACTAGTTGCCATTGCTTCTGTTTACTTTCACAGGAATGTACTGAATTCCAAAATTACTCATGTTTCTTGTTCTGTTTAAAAAGTATTTGATTCAGGAAAATTGAAAATTAAGCATGGGATTTGCTCGTCCTAATTGGCTCATCACAGGATTGGTGCTGTTAGTTTCGAATGAAATGAAATGAACACAGTATACTTCTCAAGAAGATGCCTGCTATACAAGAAGTTATCGGAATGTCAAGAGCATATTTATGTTAGCTCTATAGGAGTTTTCACCCCAATCATCATTCCTGCTGCAAATAATACTACAATGTTATAATTCTATTCTAGCACTGAGAAGTATTATGGTCTTGCAGTAATGAGCATTTTTTATGGCGGGCCTTCATAAATTTTGTCCATATGGACATAAGATATTTCTATGTGATCTCACCTAAATCAAATAAACAATGGGGAGTAATAACCATTATTAATTCAATCTTCGCCAATAAATATAGTAGTTTAACATTCTTGAATGCCACTTCCAACAATGGACAAAGATTGAGCATTCAATTTGATGTGATTGCCCTTTTATTTGTTGTGCTCATTATTTGATATGATCGACAATATTGGAAATCTCCCTCTTAGTCAATTCAAAGGAATTTCAGAACAAACTGAAAAGCTTATACCCATCATTTTCTCTAAATTCCCAACTCTCATGTTATCAAATTTTATTTTTACATGTACATTTAAAAACACTTTGTATTGCGAGGGTTTTGGAAATTACAAAGGGATTGAGAAATGTCTTGTATTTACACCACATTCTTGTTCTCATAGGTCAAAAAATGAGTTCTATTATTATTATGTTATTGAAGACAACGATTTGCATCTATGTTGACATATTGAACTGTTGCTAACATGTTACCTACTAGTATTATGACTCCACTAAGGTTTTACATATGTGTAGGACAACCAATGGAGTCACAACATGACAAAACTCCATGTTAGTTTATGTTCTTTTTCTTCCATCATTTGCTATGCTATTACATCTCTACATACGGTCAAATGAAGATTCAATATGCAACAAGTGGCAATTTGCTATTGACAATTTAGAAATATTTTAATGAGATAACATGTAAAAAATTACTCTTGGTAGTAGTTGAGCTTCTTGCCTCACTTTTTTCATGCATGTTAGCTTTTCAGAAGGGACTAATAGTTGAGTGTATGGAACATTTGATATCACTGTTAGCTTGGATAGTAAGATAGCAAAGTGTTGACGTCCTTGAATCTTGTTGACCTTGCGATTGTAATGCTTAAAAAAACAATAAAGGATGAAACTTGGGCAAAACAAAAGCCAAAAAATGTTTGTAACACTAAATGCAACATTCATTATTGATGCAAAATACATAGATACAAAGGTGTAGTTCTCATGTGTGATTACACTAACATTGAACACCCAATGCATGTGGAAGAGACAAGTAGGTAGATGCACAAGAAAAAATACACAAGTCCTCAAGGAAAGGTGTTTCACATTTCAATTTGGTAAACTCGCTCATTAGAAGAAAATTAGGGGTGTGTTGTACCCAAACCAATTTTTTTGCTTCATTAAGGCATTTTGCTTAAAATGGTCTAAAAATTTGTAAATGTGGGGTCAAAACTCAGTTTTTGGGCAAATAAAGTATGGGCTTTGAGTCAGTGTCATGCCACGGAAGATACTGGCAAAATTTGAAAATTTTGAAAATTAGGGTTTCTGAAATCTATTTTTAACTCAAAACCCTAAAAAATAGGAACTTGTCAGAATTGGCTGAAATTAATTTTGATTGGCTTATTTCACATCACGATCACAGTGGTGAAGTCGGTTTTAGTTAAAAGTCAGTTTAAGCTTGGTGGGTAGTTTTCACTTTTTCAAGAGAAAAGTTAGGACCTCCGAGGTCGTCAATGGCAGTTGGCCAGTACCAAGTATCAAAATCTAAACCTGGAACTCAAAGCAGAACATTCCATGATGAAAGATGCTGAAAAAGATGCTTCTTGACGGAGGGGATTTTCAGATTGGCAAAAAGTGCTAAAATATTCTAAGTCTGGAAACTTTTTCACTATGTAACGTAGTAGACACTTGTGCAATCAACATGCAAATGAACTTTACAATGTCTGTACATGTGAAAATGATGAAGTATAGTCATACACACACCTCGACAGTCACAGCACTCTGACATGGTCTACCTCAATAGCAGATACAGTGTTTGCAAAGCACAAAAGGGTGGAAAACATGGAAATTAGAGCAAATCTGCGCCCCTGTAGCCCAGGGGCGCCCTTCCATTTGAAGGTCAAGATTTGATTGTTTTGGATGGAGAATACATTCATTGTGTTTAGTTTTCAATCAGCTTTCCGACTAGCTATGGAGCAAGGTCATTTGAATTGCGAAACTCCGGCAAACGAAGGTGGAAGCAGAGGCGACGAAGGATGTATTCCACATGGAGACAATCTAGAAATACAGATCTGCTCCCCTGTAGCCCAGGGGCGCCCTTCTTTTTGAAGGCCCAAATCTGGATGCATGTGTGTGCTAATGGATTTAGTCTTTGCAGAATTAGTCTGGCTTTTCAACGAACTATCAAGCGGGGGCATACCTAGTGCCTAACTCCGGTTATCAGTGGCGGAAGCTGAAGCTGCAGACAGGATACATGTCAGCAGAGATTGCCAAATCATGGTTTGAGCGCCCCTATAGCTCAGGGGTGCCCTTGAATATGACTCATCAGATGGATGAAATTACAGTGAAGGTCTTCCTGAGATCTTTTCCAGCTTAGTCTAGCTTTGCAACGCAGCAGTTCGCGAGATGATCCGATATTCTGAGAGATCATGACAGAGGTTCTACCGAGCACGTAAAACGGAGGATGGTGAAGCGTAGCTACACAAAGCTGCACATTTGTAGGCTAGGGGTGCCCGACCTTTAGGCCTGTCAGATAGGGTTATTTGCAATTGCAGTCTTCACAAGACTTGTGTGTAATTACTCCAGCTATCCAACGAGTCCAGCCGTCAGCCTCCAGGATTTGGCGAGCGCTCGTACATGCGAGGTCAAGATGACGATGCTGTAAAGTGGAGGTGGTTGAGGACAGTTCAAAAAATGACCAAGTATAAACTTGAATTTTCCTTGAAAAAGGCACCCCTCTCTTAGAGGCCTTAGAAGCAGTTTTCTGGCTTCGTTGTCTCCAAGAACATCTCTTGCAAGTTGACCAAACTGTACAGAGAGACAAATGACGCGCAAATCAGAGCATTCCAGCTCTCGGTGTCAGGGGTCAAAGTATGGTGTTAAGATGAAAATGACACTTTTGTCATAATGGTATTTGCATCTTCACAGGCCAGGGGCGCTCATCATTTTGGGGTTCTTGATTCGGTTTGTAGATACCTTACATACAGTCATTGGATGTAGAGTACTTCCAGTCACGCAATGAATCTACTATTCAGTCAGCAGGGTTCATCATTCACCGTCAGCGGTAGTTTGAAGCATCAGAAGGCAATACAAAGAAATGACTAAGTCTGGAATCAATGCATTAATTTAATCAAAGGCGCCTAATTTTCCAAGGTGTCAGATGTTGATTTTAGCAGTTGTGGCTCCCAGCAGACATTTCATCCTTGTCATGCAAGCTTCGTGGTGGATATCTCAGATCAATCGTAGGATCATTCTGTTGATGTTAAGTACAGCGTCAGTCTGCACTTTCCAAGAAAGATTATATTAAATATTATCTAGAGCCGACCTTATTTTGTGTTATATCCTTCCCTTGTTGACTAGCCGACCTAAGTCACATTTATTCATTTATCATTACTTGCTCAAAGGCCGACCTATATGAAGATTCGCCAAGAAGGTATATATACAAGGTTACCTTTTGATGTTCATACACATTCGAATACACAAAAAGAAGTTCGCTATTTTGGCAGAGCAGAATTCGCAGTCATAGAAGAAGCTCATACTTGGATTCGCATTCCTAGAAGAAGTTCATACTTGAACAGCAGATCATCATTTTGTAGCAGCAGACCCATTTCAAGGAGAAACATATTCATTTGTATCTTTGCATCTAGGAGAGGTGCTATTATTCATTGTATCAAATTCGGCATTGTGTTGGGCCTGAGTTCAAGCAGATTTCTGCTCTTATTCCTTCAATATATAAGAGATATATTTGCTGGGTTTTTCTCCCTCAAGAGGAGGGTTTTCCCAAGGTATCTTGTTGTGTTCATTGTCTTATGTGTTGCATTTCTTTTGTTCAATTAATTAAATAATCTGATCTAAGAAACACTAACATGGTATCAGAGCGGGTGTGAAAAAGATCGTGATCAGATTTAGTTCGCAACACTTATTCTTTTTCAGTCTATCTTCCAAATTTCTCAAGATGGTGAACGGTCTGAAAATCGAGGATAGACTCGAAGGGATCTCGAACTACATATCATGGAGATTCAGGTTCATGCTAACTTTGGAAGAGAATGATTTGGCTGAGTTTGTGAAAACAAAAGTTCCCGAACCTGAGGGGGAAGAAGAGAAGCTGCAATGGAGGAAGAAAGACACTAGGGCAAAGAAAGCATTGGTTGATTCCGTCAAAGATCATATTGTACCAATTATCTTCAAGTTGGATACAGCAAGAGAGATGTTTACAACCTTGGAAGAGATGTACGAAATCAACAACACCAGTCGTGCCCTTGCTCTGAAGCAACAACTTCATCATGTGAAAATGGCGAAAGGAGAATCTGTTATTACATACTTCATGAGGATTTCAGAGATAAAAGATCAGCTCTCCACTATTGGTCACATGATTGATGATAAAGAACTGACTATGCTTGCTCTCAATGGTCTTCCGCTTTCATGGGAGGCATTCATCCAAGGAATCAGTGCAAGATCCGAACTTCCCAAGTTTGATCGATTGAGGATTGATTGCATTCAAGAAGAGTCAAGACTAACAGCAAGGGGGATTGGTCAAAGCTCAAAGAATGAAGAATTACAAGTTCTTACCTCTCATTCATCAAACAAAGGAAAAGGCTTTAAGAAAGGATTCTTCAAAAGGAATCGAGAAGATGGAAATGATGATGCTCCTACCTTCAAAAGAAAACGAGACATGTCCAAGATTCAATGTTTTCGTTGTGATAAGTATGGTCACTTTGCGAGGGTGTGCCCTCAACGACCTAAGCTTCAAGTTGCCACTGCAGATGTTGAAGAAGTCACTCCACAAAAGGACTCCAGTGATTATCTATTTTATTCAGCCTTGTCTAGCAATGTTTCTACTGACTCTTACACTTGGTTGATTGACAGTGGTGCTTCTAGACACATCACCGGATTCAGAAGTCACCTTTCAAACTTAATGGAAAGCAACTCTAGTGATCAAGTTGTTATTGGAGATGATGCTAGATATTCTGTAAAAGGGTTTGGAAATTCCACTCTTCACTTGGATTCTGGAATTTCTTTGGAGTTGAATGATGTACTGTTCGTACCAGGGATAAAGAGGAACCTTGTTTCAATTTCAGCATTAGAAGACAAAGGTTATCAAGTTGCCTTCTCTAAAGGGAAAGTTCTTATATGGGCAAAGAACTCCAGCTTCAAAACTGCTCAAGTGATTGGAGTTAGACATGAATGTCTCTACACGCTGTGCACTCGTCCTCTTCAAGCACTTGTGCATAACAGTACCAGCATGTGTGATCTTTGGCATCGAAGATTGGCTCACATTCACTTTCGTGCTCTACCTATCATGGAGAAGATGGTCACCGGTCTTCCGAAATTCGATCAAGAACATGAAGGTACATGCAAGGGATGTGCCCTAAGCAAGAACACAAAAGGTACGTTTCATTCCAGTGAAAGTAGATCTAAATGTATTCTTGATCTCATTCATTCTGATTTGTGTGGTCCAATGTCTATTGCATCATCTAGTGGTTTCTTGTATTATATTATTTTCATTGATGATTACTCTAGAAAGACTTGGATTTATTTCTTGAGATCGAAAGAATCAGAAGAAGTATTAGTAAGATTCAGAGAATTCAAAGCGCAGATTGAAAATCTGTCTGGGAAGAAGATCAAAGTATTGAGATCTGATAATGGTGGAGAATACACTTCTGGCACTTTTCGAGACTTTTGTATTGAAGCAGGGATTAAGAGGGAGTTCAGTGTTCCCTATAATCCACAACAAAATGGTATTGCTGAAAGGAAGAATAGGTCTATTGTGGAAGCAGTGAAAGCTATGATCCATGATCAAGACTTACAAATCTCTCTTTGGGCTGAAGCATCAAGAACAGCCGTCTATGTTCAAAACAGGAGTCCCCACAGGATCTTAGAGAATAAAACTCCTGAAGAAGCATTCTCAGGCGTGAAGCCTGAAGTTAGTCATTTGAGGATCTTTGGCTGTCCAGTCTATGTTCATATTCCAAAGGAAAAGAGAACAAAGCTAGAACCTTCTGGGAAGAAAGGAATTCTTGTAGGCTACAGTGAGACATCAAAAGCTTACAGGATCTACATTCCAGGACAGAAGTCTATTGAGATTAGTAGAGACGTCACATTTGAGGAAGATGTTGCTTATAGAAAGTCCAAAGGCACTCCTATGGAGGTTGATGAAGAAGAACCTCCTCAAGATATGGAAGTTGACCATATCCCAGAGAATCTGAAGGAGGATACAGAACCTAAAGAAGATATTGATCCAGCTGAGCCTTTGGATCCTACTGATGGGCCTCTAGACATTGTGATTGGAAAGAAAAGACCTCTTTGGGCTCGCAGGACAATGCAGGAAGCAGAAAGGTTTGCAGCTCCAAGAGGAGCCTTCAGAGAAAGCAAGAGACCTCACAAGTTCTCTAGTTATGTTGCCTTGATGAGTCAGATTATTGAGTCAGAGCCTTCAAATGTTGAAGAAGCTTCTAGTCAACAAGTATGGAAAGATGCCATGATTGAGGAGTATCAGTCTATACTTAAGAACGATGTTTGGGATATAGTCCCTAGACCCAAAGACAAATCTGTGGTGTCTTCTAAGTGGCTCTTCAAGATCAAGCATGCAGCTGATGGGAGCATTGAGAAACACAAGGCTAGATTTGTGGCTAGAGGGTTCTCACAAAAAGAGGGAGTTGACTATGAAGAAACTTTTGCTCCTGTGGCTCGTTACACGTCTGTTAGAACCATCATTGCTATTGCTGCATCTAGAGGATGGAAGATTCACCAAATGGATGTAAAGACAGCTTTTCTGAATGGCATAATAGAAGAAGAGGTTTACATTGAGCAACCAGAAGGATTTGAGGTACATGAGAAAGAATCTCATGTCTGCAAGTTGAAGAAGGCCTTGTATGGTCTTAAACAAGCTCCTCGTGCTTGGTATGAAAGAATTGATCAGTACCTTTCAAGTTTGGGTTTCTCAAAGAATGATGCAGATTCTAACCTCTACTTCAAGGTAGTAAATGGTGAAGCATTGATTTTAGTTTTATATGTTGATGACTTGATCATTACTGGTGAAGAACATCTAATACTAAAATGCAAGAAGGAATTAGCTTCAGAGTTTGAGATGAAGAATCTAGGTCTTATGCATTACTTTCTTGGCTTAGAAGTGTGGCAAAAGCCAGATGAGATGATTCTAAGTCAAGGCAAGTATACTGTTGACATTCTCAAAAGGTTTGGTATGATTGACTGCAAACCTATGTCTACACCCATGGAGACTAACTTAGATAAGTTGAAAGAAGCTGCAGCTAGTTCAGAACCAGTGGATTCTACGATGTATAGACAGTTGATTGGTTCATTGATGTATCTAGTTAACACTAGACCTAATATCTGCTATGCAGTGAGTGCACTTAGCCAGTTTATGTGTGAACCAAAGCAAATACATCTTGTAGCAGCTAAACATATCCTGAGATACTTATGTGGCACAATTGGATATGGGTTGAGATATTCTTCAAATGTGGATTTAGAGCTGCATGGTTTTACTGATTCTGATTGGGCAGGATGTGTCTCAGATCGGAAGAGTACTTCTGGTTGTTGCTTCAGTTTGGGGACTGCTATGATCTCCTGGTGTAGCAGGAAACAGTCTTCAGTGGCCTTGAGTACAACTGAAGCAGAGTATATTGCAGCTTGTGTGGCAGCTCGTGAGGCAGTGTGGCTTCGTAAGCTCCTTGCAGGATTGTTTGGTCAATCAATGGAGCCTACTATCATACACTGTGATAATCAAAGCTGTGTGAAGCTTTCTGTCAATCCTGTGTTTCATGACAGAACAAAACATGTTGAGATCAAGTACCACTATATTAGAGATATGGTGCAAAGGAAAGCTATACAGTTGAGGTATATCAGCACTGAAGAGCAAACGGCAGACATTCTCACCAAGCCTCTTGCTAGGATGAAGTTTGTATACTTCCGAGAGAAACTTGGTATGGTGGAGAATGCAGCCTTGACTGAGAAAGAGTCTCAGTAATCAGTGATCCTTGTTGAGAATGCAACTCTCTGCTGAGAGAGAGTTGAGGTGCAAGCCCTTGTTAATAAAATTCTCTGCTGAGAGAGAGTTGAGGTGTAAGTCCTTGATAATGCAATTCTCTGATGAGAGAGAGTTGAGGTGAAAGCCCTTGTTTCCACCCTCTGGGAGAAGCTATGGTGGAAGTCATGTGTGCGACTCCATGACAAACATCACATGAGAGAATCCGTGATGAGTTTATACCATCTATGGAAGTAGCCATAATGGTTGATATCACGTTGAGGTGATATTCTATTTTGTTTTCATTCTAACCTAATGTGTCTTGTGCAGATGAAAGTTCATCCCTAGCTGAGAGGGAGTGTTGATGTTAAGTACAGCGTCGGTCTGCACTTTCCAAGAAAGATTATATTAAATATTATCTAGAGCCGACCTTATTTTGTGTTATATCCTTCCCTTGTTGACTGGCCGACCTAAGTCACATTTATTCATTTATCATTACTTGCTCAAAGGCCGACCTATATGAAGAGGTGCCAAGAAGGTATATATACAAGGTTACCTTTTGATGTTCATACACATTCGAATACACAAAAAGAAGTTCGCTATTTTGGCAGAGCAAAATTCGCAGTCATAGAAGAAGTTCATTCTTGGATTCGCAGTCATAGAAGAAGCTCATACTTGGATTTGCATTCCTAGAAGAAGTTCATACTTGAACAGCAGATCATCATTTTGTAGCAGCAGACCCATTTCAAGGAGAAACATATTCATTTGTATCTTTGCATCCAGGAGAGGTGCTATTATTCATTGTATCAAATTCGGCATTGTGTTGGGCCTGAGTTCAAGCAGATTTCTGCTCTTATTCCTTCAATATATAAGAGATATATTTGCTGGGTTTTTCTCCCTCAAGAGGAGGGTTTTCCCAGGGTATCTTGTTGTGTTCATTGTCTTATGTGTTGCATTTCTTTTGTTCAATTAATTAAATAATCTGATCTAAGAAACACTAACACATTCAGTCACCCACAAATCAGAGCTAAACATGGTCAAATGTAACTTTGCAGTCAGCTATAAAATAGGAGATTCTCAAAAATCTCATAACTTTGGCAAATAGACGCCTCGAAGGTCAAAATTCGACTTTCTGGAATCAGTGAAGTTTACTGAGCATATCCAGATGCTATTTTTAGCAAAATGACTAAAATAATATTATTGCATGCAGGGCATCAAAAAGTGACGAATTTCTTCAAAGAGCTAAATATGGCGCCTCTTTTTAAATTTGCATGTTTTTAAATTAAAATATTATTTTTAGTCCGAGACTCAGAGTCAATGGCAGTTCAGCTGGTGAAGGGCCAATCAAATTCTTCCTTCACAGTTAGGGTTTGAGCTTGCAGTCTTGCTTTTGTGGTACGATTTTGCTCTAGTTATGCAAGCATGGCATTCATCATTTCATTCATCCAATTTGAGCAGAGGTGAATTCTTTCCAAAGTTGGGCGAATTTCTTCAGCAGTTAGTTGTGAAGGCATAAAAAATATTCTTTTGCAGGTACAAGTCCAGTTTCATCAGCAGAATTCAAGGCAGAGTGGCGATTTTGACAGAAGAAGATAATAAATAAATAAAAACTAAAAAAAACATCTTTCTTCTTCTCTAAAATTCTTCCATCTTCTCGTCTTAAATTCTCTCGCATGTTTGAAGAATTGGCGTTTTTGGCAAAACAAATCATCTGGGTTGATTCAGAATTGCTTTCTCAGTAAAACCCATGTGCTAGAATTTTCAAGGAAAATTTGTTCCAGAGCATCAATTCTTGAGGCTCTGATTTTCTGAACTGAAATTCCTTTGCATGGTGGAGTAGAGGTTGATATTTTTCGAATCTGGCATTGTGGGTTGTCATAGAATCATCTTCTGGACAAAACCCATATCTCAGATTTTCTCGAGAAAAAATGTCATCACAACCCCTCAGATCTCAACTAAAAACCTTTTTGCATGCGGGCCCAAATCACATTTTTTCACAATTCTGACATTGTGGGTCATCTTAGAATTTGATTCTACATAAAACCCACGTCTCGGAATTTTCTGTGAAAATTGCCCTCCGACAAGTTATTTTTAGCCTCATTAGGAGAGATTTTTGGTTTTTTGGAGAAGTTGTCAGAATATAGTTATGTTCACAGTGAACAGGCGAGTTTTTTAGGATGCAGTTCACGCAGAATGAATTCAAAACCAAGTTAGTCTTAATTCATGATTTCATCAGAAAAGCTGACATCGATTTGTATCAAGCGCATCAGAAAGGTTGGCAGGCGTAGTCACTCAAGTCCGCATGGTTTCATGCCTCGTATAGCTGATTGTCTTCCCAGGCCAGTTTAGAGGGTTGATACCATTGGGTTTTTGCGTATGCAGCAAGTTCATTTGCCTTTCTCACAACCAAAGTGTTCGCAGTCAAACTTTGTAGTTTCATCATGCAACACTCTTTCATAGAGAAAAGCATCAAAACGTGAGAAGCGTCAAGCTGCAGAAGAAACAATGGCCATCACTTCAGTTGCAGAGCCGCCAGAGTTACCAGTCAGTGAAGTGCCAGTTTAAGTGTGTAGAGGTTTCCAGGTTTGCTTGAGTTGCTGACAAGCAGTGAATTGATAGTTGGGACATGTGACAACCTCTAAATGATGATGCAGTCGACAGCCTTGTGGAGGGGTTAATTGCCCGAGATCAGGGCCAGTGAAGTTCAAGACGTCCCACCTTTTCTAAGATAGACATTAGACACAGAAGTTCTACTCGATGCCTCTTTCCGAGTTAACTCATTGTTACACATTGCACGCTATGTCTTTCTTAGAAACATCTTTGTATAGATGGAGTTATTAGTTAGTTTTCATTTCAATAAGGACATGCATGTTGCACATGTCCATTTTGTTGAGTCTTGTTTCAGTTAACTGATGGTATATTTCCAGTTAACGTTGTAATTTCATTCAATTAGGTTTAGAGAATAAATATCTTGCATGCACTGCAAGAGTGTAGTTGACTCAAGGTGATTTTAGGGTTGCCTACACCTTTGATGTCTATAAATAAGAGTTTTCAGCTCATTTGTAATTAGCTTTTCTTGGTGATAGAGAATTGTTGCGTTGTCGGCAACATGCCTATTCTCAAGATTGGTTCACCCTTGTAAATTAGAACTTTTGCTTGATAGCATACATGTTGCGCCTACCTTGCTTGTAGTATTGCTATTATTGTATCTGTTCAAGAGTGGTTGCTGTTATAATAAATAGTTGTGCCTACCTTGTCTTCATGTTATTATCATGGTGTTTATTCAATCTTAGTTAAATGGGGTTGCTGGTTTGATCGTTATTGCATGCGTGTTTCGTCTATACAATATATTGTCCCAGTTGCTTACCTTATGTTTTGTTTATCATAAGCCTATTCAGAAGAGCAAATAGTTGTGCCCACCTTGCCTTCACGTTGTGAATCTGTACTCAAAGCTTATCGTTTGATGTGTGTAATAGTAAACTCATTCAGCCAAGCAGATAGTTGCGCCTACCTTGCCTTCATGTTGTGAAGCTGTACCCGGTTTACCGTATATTCGTTTGTTTTAATAAGCTTCTTCCCGGATAAGCAAACAGTTGTGCCTACCTTGCCTTCATGTTGTGAGCCCACACCTGAGGTTTATCGCGTAATACATTCCCGCTCCATTTCCTCACGCTCTGTTTTCTTGAAGAAACTGGATTAGATTTAAAGAAGTTAGCTTAGTTGTAGTTAGACAATCTGTGAAACCAGAAAATCCTTAGCTGCAACATTCTAGGTTTTCTTAACCTTGTGCCTCTACCAGCTGAGAACAAAAAGATAGGATTTAGTTTACTTTTCTATTCCATGCATTCCAGCACAACGAGGGAGCTTCCCCTCCTAATTTGAAGAGCATTCATTACGTAGTGTGCATAGCTGTCTGTACAAACTTACACTCCAGAGGTGTTAGTTCTTACACCAACAGGGTGGACGCATTGCCAATGCATATGTACCATAAAAGGAGTGGCATCTTCCACATGTTCACTTGTCCAATGAACTAGATGAGGAAAGAGGGAAGAATTATGCCATCCCAAATACTATGCAAGGAAGCATACTAATAACTGTAAAGCGTAAATAAGATAATATTTTCTTAACTAGCGTGTTAAGCAATATAAGTAAAACCAGATACCTACTCAACCTTTGTTTTTCAGACACATTTAATATCACATAACATTGCTTAACTAAATTACCATTGCATAAGAGAATGACATAAAGGGAGAGATCATATACCATTTATGTAGATTCATTAAGATGAAATACCTTTAGAGAGAGAGAGGGACAGTTATACTTACACGAGCATAAAGTGAATGTAAAACAAAAAAAATTGTAATTATTAGGTTGCGAGCAAGCCTTATCTTTTATTATCTTATAGTTATTAGGTTACCAAAATCATGTAGCCAAGCTAAAATGTGGAGTTTGTAAGGTCAGGGATGTCATGATTGCATTCGTCACCATTGTTGTATAGAGGACACTTTTACAACCCATGCTTTTTTCTTTCTTTTTTTGAAAAAAAAAAAGTTTTTATAATTTTAGAAAGTTTTCATCAATAGATTTTATATTGACAACCATTTTTTTTATTAAGGTGAAAAGGTTTTGAAGAGACCAAAAATCTTGTTCATCAAATAGAACAACTTAAAGTATACACAACAAACTTCTAGATGGGAGGAAAATACAGCTGCATCCAACCTGCCAATCGAAAAACAACACAATTGCAACCAAATTTTTAGACACAAAAGAGTGCCTATAGATTTAATCTAAACAATGTCAAACCTCTACCCTATTCAACAACAAACCCTTCATTTTGGTGTGCACTTGGGAGACAAATTTGGGAATACCTTTCTTCCACCTTTGAACAATTGTCTAGTATATGTTATCATCCAAGTCTGTTAAACTAGGAGAAGGGAGGGACTCCCCCTTAGAGGGCCCTATCCATGGGCACGACAATAAAAAAGGAGTGTTTAGGCAGTATTGTCATTCGTCGAATAACTACCTCTAGAGTAGGTAAAATAAGTGTTGAATTCAATGGTATAGCAAGAGTAGAGGAAGTAGGCCGCAAAGGTGCGCCAATCACATGAGAAACCCCATCAAGAACATGACTTGCCTCAGGGGGTTAGGAAGACAAAACCCAACATCTTGAGAAGACTTGTCATCTTAGGAGGAACCAACAACCGTTGAGTCAAAAGCATTAATAGTCAAGTGATTTTTGTGGGCATATCTCCACCACTTAGTCAAGCCCTTACATTGGGAGAGTGGACATGTGTAATGTCCTTAGCTAATTCTGATGTGAATTTTTCAATTTAAGCTCTTGGGCATTTCGTCAAACACTTGGCTTGCACACATGTCCTTGGCTGGTAATGATTTATGTTTTTTTCGATTGGTATTATAATGAAAAGCATAAAAGACTTGACTAAACAAAGCCAAAAGACTTCAATTGATATGAGGATGCAATGCAAGCACTTTTCAGACCTTCCTACGCAAAGATGTGACTGATATGACTGAAACTTATTCAATTAAGCATCTGCAGCACTCAAGGAATTCTGACAAACACTTAGCATGCACTAACTAAACCTTAAGATGATGCAAGAGACATTATGATTTTACCAGCAATATAATGACTGAGATATACATGTAAATGTGCAGTTACAGCCATAAGACATTTTCTCAAACAGTTGGTTGTCAAACTTCGATGCCACCAATGTGATATTGCAAATGATATTAGACTTGATACAATGCTGGAAATGGTATAGTATCACAGACCTACTTGACAGTGTTTGATATGCAAGCTTGATTACAATTGTTTGACTTCTAATTACATCAAAGTTGTTGTCATGGACAACGATCAAACTCTTCTAGGTAATGCAATTCTTATTTGACTTGAAGACTGAGATTACAATGAAACTCTCTGCTTGATGGCAGCAACCAGTCCTATCATATGACAATGCAAATACTATAAACTATGCAAGAATACAATCACTAATGAACCTGGAAAGAAGACGCCTTGACTGATGTAGTGAGGCAGCAATCTGGAATTTATCGAACCTTCTCTAGGAATCATCCCAAATGATGCCAAATAGCAGCGCCCATGAGAGTTGTAGGCCAGCGATCAGGTGGGAAGCAGCAATGAATTTTTATCACCTTCCTATCTTAAAATCGAACCATCAGGGAGCTACGATTTTTCCTTCACATTGCATAAATAAAATCGCCATCACTTATGGTTGCAAATCGTCCTCAATGCACTTGAAACGACCTCCTCAATTGCTAACCAAAAAATTGAGATGTAGTGACAGCTAATCGACTTCTCATAATGCAAATCAATTTATACTCCACACTGAAATGGCTTCACTGTCATGTCTCGATTTTTGCCCGCATGGGTAGTAGAGCTGGCTTGGGCAGTGGGTTTGCTCCCTTTTGGTCTTGGGTTTGACTCCACTCTTGGGTTTAAGAGGTGGGACTTCTTGCGGGCGGGGGATGTCACCCGCATGGGACTAGTTTCACCGCAGCTCAGGAACCCAAGATACGGGTTGCTGGGCCGTTGGGCTGGGTTGCCGGACACCCTATTATACTAAAAAAAATAAAAAATACATATTTAAATTATTAATGATCCATATGATTATTTCGATATGCTTATATTATAATTATAATTATATTATCAATATTAAAATAATAAATGCTAAGATTATATAATATAAATGAATAATAAATATAAATATAAGTAATTACAATTTAGATATTATTTTTTATTATAATTATACATATAAAATTGATAATACAAGATGAATATTGAATATCATTGTAATTACAATCATTATAATATATAAATACTAAAATAAATAAATAAATAAAGTAATGACAAAAATACATATTAAAAATATATGTGCACATATTAATAATTCACTATTATTATAATTATCAATTGAAAATATTATATGCACAAATATTAAAATATAAATGAATATAGATATAAATAAAAGAAAACTATAAATATCATAATAATAAGAATATTCACAAGAAAATAATATTATTTAAATGAGACTAAGCCTTAGTTAAATAATTAAATAATAATCATAAAGGCATCAATACTAATAGAGGCATTTTAATTATTATAAGCGACAACCACGTTAGGGCAAAAAACATCAATTATAGTTAATGACTATTTTATGAAAGGAAACGAATGAAAGAAAGTACCCTTTGGCCAGCGATGTGAAGTGGTGCCTCCTTGCAAAGAGAAAGGAGGGGGGTATAAATAGGAGAGATAGAGGGAAAAGGAGGGAATAGGAGAGAAAGGAGGATAGTGATCAACAACTTTTTGTATGTATGGTTTCATTTATGGTTCCACAAATCAATTAGCATAATTCAAATTGTGGTTTCATAGTTTATAGTGTAATTTATGATTTCTTAATTCAGTTCGTATGATTTAATTTATGATTCCATAATCCCATTAAGTGTGAAGTAATCTATGTTTCAGAATAGTGGATTCCACTATAATATTCATTTAGTGTAATCACTGTATGATTCTAGAATTAGGAGTCAACTTATATTATGAAAGGATAGAAGGAAACAAAATATAAGAAATCTGGAAAATATATTTTTGAACATAGTTGCAGATGTAATCAGAAAATGGAATGTCAATTAATTATATATATAAATTCACATAAAATAATTAGAAGAAGATTGATACTAATGAAAAATAAGTGTGTGTGTGTGTGTATGTGATTATGCAATAATGATGCTTGTAGCAATTATTAAGTCCTATAAGTAATTGTGATATTTTAATAAGTATGGATAGTATATTCTTACCTACTTGATCAACACTAACAATATCTCCTAAGTGTGAAGACTAGATCGATTGGGAATGAAGGACTTCAATCGAGGTTTCAATCAGGTGAAAAGTATTCTCTAATTCATTTGCCATTTGGAAATTAAGGATTTAGAGAAAATGAAACACATTTGTAAAGGGGAGACATTACATTCACAAGGTCTGCATGTAATGTCCCCTAAATCTCCATTCTATATTCCCTTTATATTTTTACCTTGGCATAGAAGGATCGTGTCTCTTGAAGAAAACGTCCATTTAAAGGGACGTGACTTTTATTGATTAAGTCATCTTATTATTACTTGTTTGAATTTGCTTAGAGTATTTATATTTTGATATTTTATATTTGTTTATTTGAATATTATTTCGTTTATGATTTTATGATTTACAATATTTATCTTATAATATTCGTTATTCTTATAATCATAATTGTGATAATTACAATGATATAACTATTGTAATTATAATATTTTTCTATATATATTATTATATTTTATATCTGACTATTATAATTATAATATTATCAGTGATAATTATAATTATAATGATATTTTAAATTACCTTCTATATGAGTATTATATCTAAATGTGTATATTATTAACATATTATTGTAATCGAGCGACCATATTGTGAATTGACAGATAGTTTAAGTCCTAACATTGATCAAATATTTTTCTTGATTCTGCTCCTCTGAGTTTGAATTTTCTGTGTGCATGGTGGACTCTATCTTGGGGGTATTCAATGGTCCCCCTTTGCCCCCTCCTGACCTGTGCTCCCCTCCTTTGGGCCCGTGTCTGACTAGTACCACCCCCGTGGGGTCAGTGCTTTCACCTTCGGGCTTTTCGAAGACTTTGGCATCTCCGGGCGTATCTTTTGTGCCGGCAGTGAAGATCCCTCCAACTGTCGGTTGGAAGGATGTGCTTTCTAATGGGAAACGAGTCTCCTTGTTTTTGTCTTCACCTGAGATTGTATCAACCTCTGGTACTGTGTTTGACATTCCTGATTCGATCAGTGACAGGATCTGATCTCCTCCATAAAAAATGTTGTAGTGGGAAGATTTCTCTCTTACCGTCCAACGGTGGATATGGTTCGGAAATGGGTTGTGGCGAAGTGGCGCCTTAAGGGTAGTGTGGAGATTCGTGCGATGGCTGGTGGTCTTTTCCTGTTTAGATTCACTACAGTGGAGGACTTGGTGGCTACTCTGTCGTCGGGTCCGTGGGTTTTTGGGAAGCACAGTCTGGCTTTGTGCAAGTGGAAACCTGGTTTTGACCCTGCTACTGATCTAAATAAGTCGACTCCTGTTTGGGTAAGGCTATCAGGCTTGCCTTTGAAGTTTTGGACAAAGCTATCTTCAAAGCTATTGGGGATTCGCTGGGTCAATTTGTTACCACGGATGCTATCACAAAATTGAAATCAAGGTTAGTCTTTGCGAGATTCTATGTCAATATTTGTGTTGATAAAATCCTACCAAACTCAGTCAAGTTGTGTTCTAAGTTGGGTAGCTAGACTCAACCTGTGTGTTACGAAAACGTTGTGGTATACTGTCAAAAGTGTGCCAAAGCAGGGCATCTTATCTCTGATTGCAAATCTATTGTTAGTCGGGAGTTTAAGGACAATGTGATAAATCCCACTACTATGTCTGAGAATATTCTGAGGCCGCCGAGTGACTCTGGGTTCGTTCCCCCAGGTGTTGATCAGTCACCTAAGAATCCTCCTCACCCACCCTCCCCTATCGGTCCACCACCTGAATTAACTGACCCTAGTGACTCATTGGAGTTGGCTATTAAACCCCTATTTGTCCTTTTGTCTCGAGACCTTGGCTCTTCGGTTGTTGATCCCTTGTTTGTGGGGGTCTCTGGTGGGTTTCCTGTTCCTGGCGCTTCGACTATTGACCCTCTTTTCTTGGCTGTTGCTTCGGGGACTGGGGGGGCCTTGATCAAGGATGGTGAAATCTGGGAGGAAGAGAGCTCCGGTATGATTGAAGAGTCTACTGAAATTTTGGGGAGTTTAAAGCTTGAGAAAGCTGGGGATGAAGGGATATGGACTACGCCCAAGAAGAAAGGAAGAAAGAAGAAGGCAGATGTAGGAGGAGAATCTAAGCCAGGGCGACCTTCTCAGAGATACACTAGAACGGGAGAAACGACAAATGAGATTGCCCTGGGAAAGCAAAGGACATTGGATGTGTCCTCAAAAAAAGGCCAGAAATGAGAATTATGTCATGGAACGTTCGTGGGCTTAATAGCTCACACAAACAATGTGCCCTGAAGGACTATATAGTGGAACATAAGATTGATGTTTGCCTTTTCAAGAAACCAAAATGTTGATGGTTAATTTTGATAAAATTGCTAACTTTTTCTGGCCTAATGCTTCTTATGTCTATAGTGATGCCGAGGGAGCTTCGGGGGGTTTGGCTATGCTTTGGAACCCATCTTGTCTGCAGGGTTCTGAAATATTTCATTGTAAAAATAGTGTAGGGGTTTCGTTCTCTTATCTTGGAGAAGCTTGGTCTATAGTTAATATATATGCTCCTAATCAGAGGAACTCGAGGAGTGTTTTGTGGAATAACATGGTGGTTAAGATTAATCTGAATAAGGGAGGTCGTTGGCTTGTTGCTGGAGATTTCAACTCTCCCATGTTTCCGTCTAAGAAAAGTGGTGGCCTTCTGGATTACACTGACAGCATGTCGGATTTGGCTAATTTTTTGAATTCTTCAGGTTTAGTTGATATTAAGCTCCTGGGCCAGAATTACACTTGGTCTAATAGACGAGCTGATGGTGACCTGATTTAGGTCCAGCTTGACCGCTTCCTCTGCTCTCGTCATTGGACTAATGTCTTAGATGCAAACCTAATAACCTTGCCCAAGACAGTCTTTGACCATAATCATCTTCTGTTGACCACTAATGTTCGTCATGTTGTTGGTCCCTATCCTTTTTGCTTTGAAATAATGTGGAATTTTCATCCCGATTTCAAAAACAAATTGTTGAATGGTGGAATATTCCTGTCCAAGGATCCCCTATGTTTAGGATTTGCTTTAAACTTAAACATATTAAACTGATGGTAAAAGGATGGAACAAGAATGTGTTTGGGGATGTTTTTCAAAGGAAAAAACTGCTTGAAGGAAAGTTGAGGACCTTATAGAAAAATATGGATGAGGGTGATGACAATCAGCGAACTCACATCCAGGAACGAGAAGCTAGAATGGACTGGGAACGGATTCTAAAAAATGAGGTCTTCTGGAAACAAAAATCTAGGGTCCAATGGCTGAAGGAAGGAGATAGGAACACCTCATTTTTTCATGTTTTTGCCATCAAGCACAGGAAAAGGAATCAAATTTCTAAATTGACAAATGCTATTGGGTAGGTGATTTCAAATCAAGCTCAAATTGGAATCTGTGCGGTTAACTATATCCAGGAGGCTTTTTCGGCCCCTACTGAGGTGCCCAACCTGGCTTTGGACTGTGCGATTCTCCAACATCTCCCTGCCTCCATCTCTTAGGAAGATAATTTGGGAATCCTTAGGACTGTTTCCATGGAAGAAGTTCATCTGGCTGCCTTTAGCATGGGGGCTTTCAAAGCCTCAGGGCCTGACGGTTTTCCTCTTGCTTTTTTTCAGATTTTCTGGGATACTGTGGCCGGGGACCTTGTGCTCGCGGCCAGGGACTTCTTCAAATCTGGTAGGATCCTCAAACAATTGAACCACACTTTCATTTCTCTTGTTCCCAAGATAAGTGAGCCTCTTTCTATGACTGACTTCTGACCTATTAGTCTTTGTAACACCTTTTATAAGATCATTTCTAAGATCCTTGTTAACCGCATCAAACCTCTTCTGGAAAAAATCATTAGTCACACTTAAAAGGGGTTTGTCCCTGGACGAAATATTCTTGATGCCACTTTGACAACCCATGAACTACTCCACTCAATGGATAGATGTAACAATGCGGGGATGGCTCTCAAGCTTGACATTTCCAAAGCTTATGATAAAGTGTTGTGGGACTTCATCCTGAAGGTCTTGGCTAAATTTGGCTTTAATAGTTCGGTCATCAAACTCATTATGGAATGTGTTAGTACTGTCAAGTTCTTAGTTATGATTAATGGATCCCCCTGTGGGTTCTTCTCTGCTGGTAGAGGGCTCAGACAAGGAGACCCTCTGTCCCCCTATTTTTTCATTATGATTGTTGATGTGCTCAGTAGGAATTTCACGGGTCTGTTGTTAGAGGGTTCCATATCGGGTGTTAGAGCGACTTCCTCTCTAAATCCAATTGTTGTGCAACAATTTGTGGATGACACCTTTTGATTTGGGAAGGTCTCTATGGTGGAAGCCAGGAAATGGAAAGCTTGTCTTAACTATGTTGTTTGCTCTAGTCAAAGCATCAATTACAATAAAAGCAAGATTTATTTCTTTAATTGCATATTTAATTTGAAAAATAGGGTGACTGCGGTTCTGGGATGTGTTGGTGATTCTCTCCCATCGGTGTATCTTGGGCTCCCTCTCATGGTTAAGGAGGTACCCACGGAGTTCTGGAATTCGGTTCTGGAAAGGATTCAAAGGAAGTTGGCTGGGTGGAAGGGCTCTTTGTTAAGCCATACTGAAAAACTCCAACTGCTCACTGCGGCTATCCAAGGTATCCCCACTTACTTTCTATCCATTTTTAAGATGCTTAAGTACATTGCTGATAAATTTGAAAGAATTCAAAGGAATTTTCTATGGTCCGATACTAAGGAAAAAGAGAAACTCGCTTTGGTGAAATGGGAAAGGGTCTGCCAGGCTAAAAATTGTGGTGGGCTTGGAATTAGGAAGATTGTCAACTCTAACAGGTCTTTGATGACCAAGGTTGGTTGGGACTAGTTAAGGAACACTAAGGACTGATGTAAAATTATGAGTGCCAAATATCTCCAGAACAGACCCTTGATTGATTGTCTCTCGGAACCTCACCCCCAGGGCTCTATTGTCTGGAGGAGCATTTGTAGCATACAAGGACTGCTAAAAAAAGGGATTAAATGGAAAATGGTAAATGGGATTAAAATCAGGTTTTGGGAAGATACTTGGCTAATTGGCTCCTCTCTGGCTTGCTCTAGCTTTGGGGTGGTGATGGGAGCGGCTCAAAATTTTTTTGGCATACATATTAGTGACTATGTTTCTGGACCTCCCGGAGCTAGGATTTGGAAGGATCTTACTCTTTGTTGCCCTCATTCTCATGACCTTTGTTGTCTTGCTCAATCCCTTCAGGTGATTCTCTCCAACACTAGGTTTCCTTCCTATAACAGGGAGGATGAGTTTTTTTGGATTTTAGAAAAACAAGGGGATCTTTTTGTGCGATCAACTTACAGACTGCTGACTAACGAAAATTTTGTTGTGGAACCCTGGAAGAAGGTTTGGAATCGTCACATGATCCCTAAAATTATTTTTTTCTGGTGGACAGCTTGTCATAATAGGATTCTAACCCAAGACAATCTGAGGATTCAGGGTTTTTGTTTTCCCAATAGATGTTTCCTTTGCAAAAAAAGGGAGGAAACTATCAGTCACATTTTATTACACTGCCCATATGCTGCTAAAGTTTGGGGGTTGGCTTTTGAGAAACTTGATGTCCCTTGGGTTATAAGCAAGGACTTTTTATCGTTTATTCTGGGTTGGTATGACCCGTTTTTCCACCCTCTTCCTGGTGAAATTTGGAAGCAGGTCCCCCCTGTCTTAGGTTGGTGTTTATGGAAGGACAAGAATAATAGGGTTTTCAGGAACATTGAGAGGAGTCCCAAGGAGGTGTTTGGCATTGGAGTTAGGCTCATTGAGGAGAATATCTCTCTCTTTAATGGGAAATTCCTGGAAGTGGGGCCGATAGATTACGAAATAAAAATGGCTAAGGAATGGTACCAAGATTTAAAGGCTAACTCTTTTGATAATTCGAAACTTTTAACTAGAAAAAATACTAAATGGGAGCCTCCAGATAGAGGATGGTTTAAACTTAATTTTGATGGGGCTGCTAAGGGCAACCCAAGTAGGTCAAGTATTGGTGGAGTTATCAGAGATTCTATGGGAGCTCTGGTGGTGGGATTTGCTGGAGGTATTGGGTTTCAGTCGGCTTAGTGGCAGAGGCTCGTGCACCGCTGATGGGCATCAAAATTGTTGTTTCTCTGGGGATTACTTATCTCCACATTGAAGGAGACTCCAAGTCAGTTACAGATGTTGTGAATAAAGACAAATTAATTGGTTGGAATACAAAGGACATTTTGTTGGATGTTAGCTTCCTTTTATCCAAATTTAGGGATAAAAAGGTGACTCATATCTTCAGAGAAGGCAACCATGTGGTGGATGCCTTGGCTAATCTTGGCTCAGGTTGGGATTCGGCTAAATGTTAGAGGAAAAAGGAATGTCTTCCGCCAAATATTCAAGCTTTAATCGCGTGGGAACAAGGCTACCATGGTTTGCAATGATTTTTAATCTTTGGATAATGGGAGTTGATTGGGGGGCCCACTAGATTATTTTGGGGATCTGGTGGATGAGTGTCAACATTGAAATGGAGTACAGGTGGAGGTTTCCTGGAAAAGATCTGCATGTGTGGGGCATGTAAAGGAGGATCCACGTGTCTGTCCTTTGGACATGGTGGATGGGGTTGGGTTCTAAGGTTACGATGAGGTGGCGGGGTTGGGACTTAAAAGATGGTAACAAGTATAATTTTTGCGGCTTGATGATGGATAGGTGGAAGGACGTGACTTCATTATATCTATGGAGCCGTACTGTGCGATCTATTCTCTTGGGGATTGTTGGATTTCTTGTTTTATCTCATCTTTGCATCTAGTGGTGTGAATGTATTTATAATGATTTGACTATTCATGATGGGAGATGGCCTCCTTCTAGGGGTTTCAGGCCGGTTAGTTTAGCGCAGGACTCTTTTGGCTCAATTTGGATGGTTGCTAATTTTAGTTTTTCGGCCTTTCCGCATGGTTTTTTGTGTTTTCCCTACATGTCTGCCAATTCTTTCCTTCTTGGCCATAATCATAAATTCATTAAATTTTGTGTCAAATCACCCCGTGGTGATTTTCCCCTTTGCGCGTGTGACCTGTACGCGGGTTTTATTATCCTCCATTGTATTCCTTGCCTTAACTATCACATAGTGATTATTATTCATGGCTGCTGCAATTGGTATTTTTTGCAATTTTTTGAGTTTTTTGTGCAAGTTGGTAGTATGGGTGGTGAGCGGGTTAGGACTGAACGTGACAACTGCGAGGAGTTTCAGAACAACCCTTTGGTCTGACACATTTGTGTGGAGGGTGGCATTGCTCCACTTATGGAGTGCTTGGTCGGCCATGATCCTATCTTATCAGGTCATTTTTTCAATTCGTGGAAGGAAAGACGGGTCTCCATTGGTAGTATAGCATTCGAAATCAGTGAGGAAGTTATAGCACAGGTTACGAATTTGTTGTGTTCTGGGAAAAAATACCCCAAACACACCAAAAAACCGGACCATGAAAGCTTAAAAGCTTTTTTCAAAGGTGAGGAGGCCCCGATGCGGAACCAGTCGGAGTTTGAGAGAGATGCGCTCCCGAAGCCCTGGGACCAGGTGTGCATGGCGCTGATGAAGTATGTTACATTGGAAGGTAGATTTAAAATTTGTTTCTTTTACCATTTCCCTCTATTAAATCACCTTAGACATAAGATGCTGCTCAGTTTCCCATTTTTTCTTTTAATGGAACTTGAAAGCTCTGTCGACAAGTGCAAAGAGTCGGCCAGCCGTAACCCCTGTGATCTCCCGCCGCTCTCGCTCCATCAGGGGCTTATCCTGAAACTATATCACTTTCATCTTTCCCTTTGTCCGCCTAAAGCCATCATGGCGGTCTGCATTGAGAACATTGAACCCCTTTCAACTGTGCATATTTCCCCGGCTGAGTCTAAGAGCCCTCCTTGGAAGTCCAATTCGGGCATTATGGGGAATCCTAAAGCCAAATTTGCCACCAAAAAACTTAAGGGTGGGTTGGGCAAGGCCCATGCTAGCGCGGTGGAAGGACTCTGTGAACTAAAAGCCACTTAGGCTGACTCGGCCTACAAGGCCACTTCAACCAAAAAAGGTAAGGAGAAATGCATGCTGGCCCCGACTGCTAAGGATGGCAAGGGCAAGAGTGTTGTTAGGAAAGACTTCAGAGGGGACATGGTTGTGGAGACCACGAAGATGATTGGAGGGGAAAATGTCAGGAGGAGATCCGGGAAGCTGGCCAAGAACAATAAGAAGAGGCTAATTATTGAAGACTCTGAGAAGGAGCAGTCTGACAACAAAGGTTACAAGGAAGAAGAATCTGAAGATGAGGAGGAAGAAAATGTGGAGAGGCCCCAGTTTACTTTGGTGGAAATCAAGCTTCCTATTGATGGCTCAGCCTCTCACTCTCCACATCCCTTGGTGGATGAGCCTAGAGAGGTTCAGGGGACTATGGATGTTGGGGTGGAAGCGTGCGATGTGGTGAAGAGAATGGACACTCTTGACAAAAGGTTTCAGGGGTTAACCCGCTTCACCATGAAGTTGGGTCACTTTGTCACGAGCACCCTATCTAATGCTATAAAGGAGGAGCTAGAGGAGAACAACAACTAGGAGAACAAAGAATGGGTGGGTGATGAGGCGGTGGACCTCCTGATTAAAAACTAGGACAACGCCAGTTAGCTGCTCCTTGTGCCTGTCTATCGGTTGTTGCTATGCGGTTGCTGTGCTGCCTTTGGGCTATTTTTGTGTTTTTTTCCTTTATGTTTGTTGTTTAGTCTTGTTCCTTTTTGGCCCTAGTGGCTCGTTGTGAAGGGTACATCGCCCTGAAAATGCTGCTTAACTTTTTAAAAACATATTATTGTATATCTAAAAATATAAATCTATTAAGTGTGTACTTATCTCAGATGCCCCTTTGTGATGGGGACATTACAAGTCTCCCCTGTTTGACTTTTCTTAATGTCCTCAAGTAAAAACACCTTAGTTTCTCCTAGAATATCTTCTTCTAATCTGTCACCAACGACACATCGGTTAATCGCGTTTATATATATAATTTAAATGAGAATATAATGATTACTCTATTTGAATGCGTATATCTCTTAAAATATAAATATATTAAACATATACTTATCTTTGTGATGCGTACATCGTAAGTCTCCCCCGCTTGTCCTCGAGCAACCAATAACTCTTTTCTTCCTTAGTCTCTTGATGTTCTTGGCCGGTATAGTTGTCTTCATCCTGGAAAAAGATTGTAACATCTTGTTACATCTAATCTCTTTCCATGCCTTTTGGATACCTCATTACTGAGTATATCTAGCCTTGTAATCTTGGGAAAAGATTATAACATCTCTTCCCAAGCCTTCTGGATACCACATTTCTGAGTATACCCAGCCTTATAATCCTAGAAGAAGATTGTAACCCTTTGTTACTCTTAATCTCCTTCCAGGCCTTTTGGATACCTTTTTCTAACTTTATTCAGCCTTATAATCCTCGAAAAAGATTGTAACCTTGTTACTCTTAATCTCTTCCCAAGCTTTCTAGATACCTTTGCTAAGTCTATCTAGCCTTATAATCTTGGAAAAGGTTGTAACACCTCTTCCAGGCCTTTTGGATACCTTACTCTTAAGTGTATCCAGCCTTAGAATCTTGGGAAAAGGTTGTGACACATATTTCCCGGCCTTCTGGATACCTTACTCTTAGGTGTATCCAATCTTAGAATCCTAGGAAAAGGTTGTGACACCTCTTTCTAGGCCTTTTGGATACCTTACTCTTAAGAGTACCCAGCCTTAAAATCCCGAAAGCGGGCTTTTCACTTTGCAGGCCTTATGGATACCCTATTTTGGTGTATCCGTCATTAAGATCCTTACGAGAACCTTGGTTCAACTCCTCTCAATCCTAGTGTGGTTCCTTGCATTCTTCTTCCTTGTATTCTTCTTACCATTGTAATGTCCCTTGTTCGGGACAACCCTAATTCTTGTCCTCTTAGGTTCTTATTCCTTGATTCTAATTTGATTATACTCTTCCTTTCATTAAATCCATGGGTTATTCCCCTCTTCCAATCAATTGATGCTTGACTTGTTGTTTCTTTAATTATGCATGCATTCCTTTTCAAATCCGCCTTCTATCAATTGATAATATTCCTTCTAAATATGCCTTAAATATATATATCCTTCTCATAAGTCTACCTTAATCATATATATATCTTATTCACAAGTTTGCCTTGTCTATACATTTATCTTCATACAAAGTTGCTAGTGTATATCTAATTTATCTATTTGTCTTACACACATCTCTTAATTTTTCCCATGAAAGTGCTCCTTTCCTCTTTGCTTGGGTGTGTCCTATTATTGATAGCCTTTGGAATTTAGATATAGAATCTTCAATGGATCCTTCTTGCTTAATTTCCTTCCACAAGATGGAAGGATTATGCTATGATACTACTGTAATGTCCTTAGCTAATTCTGATGTGAATTTTTCAATTTAAGCTCTTGGGAATTTCGTCAAACACTTGGCTTGCACACATGTCCTTGGATGGTAATGATTTATGTTTGTTTTCTTCCTTTGGTATTATAATGAAAAGCATAAAAGACTTGACTAAACAAAGCCAAAAGACTTCAATTGATATGAGGATACAATGCAAGCACTTTTCAGACCTTCCTACACAAAGATGTGACTGATATGGTTGAAACTTATTCAATTAAGCATCTACAACACTCAAGGAATTCTGACAAACACTTAGCATGCACTAACTAAGCCTTAAGATGATGCAAGAGACATTATGATTTTACCGGCAATATAATGACTGAGATATACGTGTAAATGTGCAGTTACAACCATAAGACATTTTCTCAAACAGTTGGTTGTCAAACTTCAATTCCACCAATGTGATATTGCAAATGATATTAGACTTGATACAACGTTGGAAATGGTATAGTATCACAGACCTGCTTGACAATGTTTGATATGCAAGCTTGATTACAATTGTTTGACTTCTAATTACATCAAAGTTGTTGTTATGGACATCGATCAAACTCTTCTAGGCAATGCAATTCTTATTTGACTTGAAGGCTGAGATTACAATGAGACTCTCTGCTTGATGGCAGCAACCAGTCCTATCATATGACAATGCAAATACTATAAACTATGCAAGAATACATTCGCTAATGAACCTGGAAAGAAGATGCCTTGATTGATGTAGTGAGGCAGCAATCTGGAATTTATCAAACCTTCTCTAGGAAACGTCCCAAATGATGCCAAATAGCAGCGCCCATGAGAGATGTAGGCCAACGATCAGGTGGGAAGCAACAATGAATTTTTATCACCTTCCTACTTAAAATCGAACCATCAAGGAGCTGCGATTTTTCCTTCACATTGCATAAATAAAATTGCCATCACTTATGGCTGCAAATCATCCACAAGGCACTTGAAACAACCTCCCCAATTGCTAACCAAAAAATTGATTTGTAGTGACAGCTAATTGACTTCTTATGATGCAAATCGATTTATTCCCTAAACTAAAATGGCTTCACAAGGTCTGCATGTAATGTCCCCTAAATCTTCGTTCTATATTCCCTTTATATTTTTACCTTGGCATAGAAGGATCGTGTCTTTTGAAGAAAACGCCCACTTAAAGGGATGTGGCTTTTATTGATTAATTCATCTTATCATACTTGTTTGAATTTGCTTAGAGTATTTATATTTTGATATTTTATATTTGTTTATTTGAATATTATTTCTTTTATGATTTTATGATTTACAATATTTATCTTATAATATTCAATTTTTTTATAATCATAATTATGATAATTATAATGATATAAATATTGTAATTATAATATTTTTCTATATATATATTATTATAATTATAATAATATTATATTGTATTTTATATCTGATTACTATAATATTAATATTATCAGTGATAATTACAATTATAATGATATTATGAGTATTCTATCTGAATGTGTATATTATTAACATTTTTTTTAATACGTGAATAATTGTATTAATTTTTGAAAAAAGATATTACATTTAGATCCAAGAAAGTCCCAAAGGATCAACACAACCTGCCACCCAGAAAAAAACATCAGACCAAAACCCTAATCACCACCCTGCATATTTGACCAACCTAACCTACCACCAAAAGGACGTGCAGGTATTCAAAACAAAGGCGCTTGCATAGAAGAGCAACCCCTCAATCGACCCACAGTACGTCGTCTACAATCAAGAAGTCCCTGAATAGCCGTCGCCAATCCACACCGCCTGATGGTTCCAAAAACAAGAAATGCTTCAGGAAGATAAGCCTACATCTTGCCATTTCCTGGTGCCACCTTAGATTCTCACCCTCAATGTCCAAGATGAATGGGAATAGTTCCACCCGCTCCCCAGGAACCAGAGCCCTTGGCACGTCTCGTGGCCTCGACACCCCTACACTCGGAACAACGACTAAAACCACATCCATGGCGCCCTCCAGAAGATTCTCCCAAATCAATTTTCGTGTAATCAACATTTCCATTGCTCGCGAAATAGCCAAGTCCAGAAGGAAGGCAAGAAACCTGGCCATTATGTCTGCATTGGTCCGCCAACGCTCTGACCCAAGCATGAAATCCTCCCCGAGCAAGACCTCCACTGCACCAAGAACAAGCTCATCCTAAACCTTGAAGATAGACTTCAAACTCCCATGTTGTATGCTCTCGTAGAAAGCCGAGAGCTTCCTACCAAACAGTAAACTAATACGGGACTCTATTAAATCCATCGAAGAGCATGAGGATTTTGCCCTACTTGATGACAATATAAACACCATCCGACATCCCATCTCACCATTCCCATGACATCTTGACCAAGTTGTTAGGCCGAATTAAGAGGTCAAATGGACAACCAATATGATCTGAAGGCCTCCCAAGGGACCCACATCTGTCTCGCTTGCACCAACCACAAATATATCATCACCTCCGACGACACCAAAACCGACCCCTCCCACATGGAAGTCGTGAAAGTATATTATTAACACATTATTGTATATCTAAAAATATAAATATATTAGGTGTGTACTTATCTCAAATGCCCCTTTGTGATGGGGACATCACAACATGGTAAAATATTGTCTACATCTACAAGAGAGACTTTCATAATCAAGCAGTTGAATCCAATGCCTATCCCACACCATCAAATAATATTCCCATAAAGAGCCTTAGAGATATCAATGTCCACCAGAATATGAGCAAGCATAGGGTAACCCATGTAGGAAGTAGTAGAGTCACCCTTCAAGAAGTGACCAATTGGCTTCATATCAAGAATCTTCCTAGAATTGGAGGGATATTTGGAAATTGAACCTAAATAGGTCTAATATTGAGAGGTTTAAAGAGGGGATTGAAGGAGATAAACCAAGACATTATTGAGAGAGTGCTCTCCCCACATCCATAAGTCATCATTAAGCACCAAATACCTATCCTTTGAAGAGACAAAAGTCACAATGAAGAATCCAATGACTACCAATATTTTGAAACTAATACCTATAATATTTCACAAAGATAGGAATATATTTTTCTATAAAAACAAGAGAAGTTCAGAGACAATAAATCAATTGCAACTTCAAATTTTATTAAAAAGAGACTTCATCCATTTCTTCCCAAAACACATTTTTAGTCATAACTTTAAAACCAAAACATATTAGAATATATTAACTCGGCAACATGTTAAAACTCTATCATCTTGCAAACTATCAATTGGAACATATATAATCCAAGCATTGAGAAAGTCCACTGATATTTTATTCAAGCACAAGAGAGCATAATGTTGACTCACAATCAAGCACAAGAGAGCATAGTTTGACAATAATTAAATTCACAATCAATATACATGGATAGAATTAACACACGAAACCACTCTTGGTTCAATAACAAGAAGAAGTAGGTTTGTACTTGACCAAAAGATTATAGCTACAAAGGGTCTATAAGCCCAATAAGAAAATTACAACCTTCATCTTAAGGATTATAAGAATTCATAAATGACATCCTCTTGAGGATTTTTTTAACAAAAATGTGCTTTGAAAGACTTTAGAATATTCTCTCTAGGATAACTTCCAAAAACCCCACCATCACTATTTCTCCAACGTAAACATAGTGCCTCAACAACTCATAACACTTATGTCTCCACCAAATAAGAATAAGAGCATATACTCCTTCATTTACATTATCCCTACTTGACCCCTACACATGCCAAGATCATCAATTTGAAGGACAACTCTCAACAACATAAACAAGCTAACAAAATATACAAACATGACTTCAAAACTTGTAACAAAGCATATTCTTATTCAAACTTTATAAACTAGTTTTGAAGGCTCGTCTTTTCTCATCAGCAATGGTGAGATATAAGGAAGAGAACATTCGAAATATACTTGGTCACACATAAAGCATCAAAAAAATGTCATTTCATACATTTAATAAAAAACACTAGATAAAATAATACTATACAAGCTTGGGAGCATAAGTTGTTCAAAAAATCTCCTTAATAATTGAGGAATGAAACTTATCTCCACCTCTAAGCACACAAAATATAGTTTTCCTTCAAAATTGCTCTCAAAATTAGTCTCAAAGTGAATAATGATTCCAAAAACAAGAAATCCATTCCAAATCCAAGGAGTGGGGTTTGAGAAAGGAAAATCCTTGCCACCCATTCTTCCCAAATGGAAAAGTGACTTGGCATTCCTTAACCCAAGCAAAACCTCAGATTCAAATAAGGAAAACCATCAAATTAAATTCTCTTGGAAGTATTAAATTCACACAAAATATTTAATATCTTACATGACCATGCAAACACACATGTTCCTATTTTTCAACATGGAATTCATAATAAAAGAAAATCTAGATGCAGAAACAACTTCCAAACACGGATCTAAGTAAGAGACAGTTGCAAAAAAATTGTTTCAAATCTTTAAATATCATAGTTTAGATGCACATTCATTAATTTATTTTCAAATCAAAGCACATAAACCATAACACATAGATTTATGTGGGAAAACCCTTTTGGGAAAAATCCCACACACTAAATAATAGATCAATTGTATTATCAGTAATAGAACAGTTACAATACAATAACAAAGTCTATTCTCTTGTAGGTATGTTTACACCGTGATAAAAATATGTTGGTGTTACAATTCCCATATCTCAAGTGTGTATTGGCAATGAAAAACTATGCATAGTATTAACTGCTCTTCAAATTAGGAGGGGAAGCTCCCTCTTTTGTTGTTATGCGTAAAAAGTAAAGTAAGATAAGTTCCTATCTTTTTTACTCAGTTGGTAGAGGCACAAGGTTATAAAACCATTTGCATTGTAGCTGAGATTTTTTTGGTTTCATGGATCTCAACTACAACTAGGCTAAAAATTAATATCTATCCTATCTCCTGAAGAAAAATAGTGCAAGAGGAATTAAGAGCAATTGGGAATGATTGACGAAAAACTTATATCTCAGGGCCGACAAGCTAGATCTCAGAATTCCCAAGGAGATGAGGTGTTATGTCCGAGGTGTAGACTAAAATATAGATTATTAGAAACAACATATAACAATAATCCTAATCTCTAAATTCCCTCAGAGGCTCATTGCTCTGTTGGAGGTGTAGATTCAAACAAAGATTATAAAAATAAGCGTTGATAAACTTTGAAACTTTGGATCAAAGGCTCATTTCTCTTTTACTTTATTTCTTCAAACTTGATCAACAATTACAAAAGATTTGGGACAAAAAATGGTACAAAATCATACAAGATGCGATCAACCAAACAACTCTTAGACAAAGAGTGAACAAATATTGACTTGCAACCTTGTTGGCTTAACGACAGAACAATTTTGTAGTAATAAAAGTTAAACAATAATGAGAAAGGTTTCTCCTATTTATAGAAGCTCGAAGGAGTAGGGAACCCTAAAATCTCTTTGAATTAACATTTAGTTCTTGCTAATCAACAAGATTTATTCCTATGTCTAAATGCAGGTAACATAACAATTAACTAGAAAAAATATTTTAGTTAACTAATTCTAAACTAAACTAGAACTCCATATATAAATAGGTATCTCCAAAATAGATATGCACAATTGGTGGGACAACGAGTTAACTTGGAAAGAGGCGTCAAGTTAACTGTTGTGTCTAATGTCTATTTGGAAAAGGTGGAACATCCTGACTAGTAGTTCATAGGGTGTGATCATGAGAAATCAACTCCTCCAAGAAGTTGTTAACTGCCTCATCATCTAGAGATCCTCACATGCCTTAACTGTCAATTCACTGCTTGTCAACAACTTGAGCAATCCTAGAAATATTTGCACACTTAAACTAGAAGTCCACTAACTACTAACTTTGGCGGCTTCGTAACTGGAGTGATGGCCTTTGTTTCCCCTACAGCTTTACGCTTCTAACGCTTTTCTTGATTCTTCTCAATGGAAGAGTGTTGCATGATGAAACTGCGAAGTTTCCCTATGAACACTCTAGCTGTGAGAAGTGTTCATAAACTCATTGTGCACCCAGAGTTCCAATGGTATTCAACCCTCTAAACTGACCTTGAAAACATATCAAAGATACTAGGTATGAAACCACTCGATGTTTTGAAGTGTGGTTTGGTCTATGCCTTCCAAAGAATTCAAGTCGACCTCTGGATGCACTTGATGCAAATCAGTGTCAAATTTTCTTATGAAATTGTGAATCAAGACTGATTTGGTCTTGAATTCAGTTTGAGTGAATTGCATACTAAAAAACTAGATTGTTGACTATAAACACATATATGTTTGGGCAACATTTTTTGATGAGGCTAAAAATAGCTTTCGGTGAGGCTAAAAAATAGCTTGTCAAGGGGCAATTTTTACGAAAAATTTCTAAGACGTGGGTTTTGTAGAGAATATCTTTTTAAATAAACCCATAAGGTCAAAAATTTGAAAAAGTGATTTTCTCTTTAACATGCAATGACCTCTCGAGGCAGAAGTTGTAGGGAGCTGCAACATAGCAAAAGCTTTTTCTTTTCGATTTTTTTTTGGCACATGGGTTTTGTTGGCGCTTGAGAGATAAACAAACCCAATTTCTCCGTTTTTTGAAATGATGACTTTTTTCAGAAACCCTAAAAGTAGGGGCAACAGGGCAAGTTTCCCAGAAAATTCTGGCACAAGGGTTTTGTTTCCAATGTCATATTGAACATACCCAAAAGGCCAAATATGTGAAAAACTGTCGTTTACTTAGACATGGGAAAAAAATCTAAGACAAGGATAGAATAAATGTGAGGGGGAGAAGATAGAAGTTATAAACTGCATCTTTCAATCCTCAAGAAAAATTCCCTTGTATAAACCCAAACTGATGAATTCCTGGCAAGAACGTACTAGAAAGATGGAGTATGGAAAAACATTCCTCTATGCAACCCGAACCTGGAACTGTGAAGAACACTACAAATGGCCTTTGTTAGATCCTTCAAAAGGTGAAGAGAAAATAGCAGATTTTAGCTTCAACCTGCAATAAACAATGGAGAAATGACGCCTATGCATGAATAAATATCCATTTTGGAGGTGGGACTATTAGTTATGGCGCCAACCCTAATTGAAGAGTTATCTCACATGCATGAGAGTTTAACTGAAAGTTCTCCACTAATTTTGGGAAACCATATTCAAGAGGAAGCATGCAAAAATCACAATTGAGAGTCAAATGGGCCCACTTTGACTTTTGGCGTCCAAGCTTTAGGGAGTTACAATTTTTTTAAAGATTTTCAACTTCTGCTGTGACAAACTGCCTCTGTTTGACCCCGAATTCCAATTGCCTAGTTGATCTTAAATCTTGGTTGACAAATTCATCATGGAG
This sequence comes from Sequoiadendron giganteum, assembly GCA_007115665.2. Classification (NCBI taxonomy): domain Eukaryota; kingdom Viridiplantae; phylum Streptophyta; class Pinopsida; order Cupressales; family Cupressaceae; genus Sequoiadendron; species Sequoiadendron giganteum. The sequence goes on along the minus strand of CM021103.1, from coordinate 381,270,705 downwards.
TTGGATCAAGTCTAAAAAGATGTTGTTGGGAGCTGCAAACCTCAAAAACTAGTTCTGATGGCTTGAAATTTTGGGCGCCTTTTGCCAAAAGGGTGCTTTTTTCACTAGACTTAGCCATTTTTAAGATGTTTTTTCAACTTCTTCAATTTGACCCTTTGTGCTTCAATTTGCAATTGTCGTTGATTGATGAATCTTGCGAACATGTTGAGACATGGAACAAAAAAATAATTCAATTATGGAAAGAATGACTGGTATTGCAACATCTGAAAGTTGATTTAAGAGGCTCAAATTCCTAGGCACCCCTAGCCTGTAGGGGTTCTTTTGTGTCTCTGATCTATACATTTTGCACTTTGTAACCTTTGATGAGATGCTCCAATTTGACCCTCGTTGTTGGGAGCTGGACTACTTTGATGTTCGTGCTGATGATCTCATCGCGAAGATTGATCAACTCTAAAGAGATGTTCTTGGGAGTCACGAAGTTAGAAAGTTGTATCTGAGGCCCCAAAAAGTTGGGTGCCTTTTCCAAGAAGGGTGCATCTTTCTTCAACACTTAGCCAATTTTTACATTTTTTACTTATCTTGACTTTCAACATTTTGCACTTGATCTTTTTTCACGACTATTTGGAAAGTCCCGAGAGTTGGCTTCTAGATTTGTAACTTAGCTGGAAAGATTTTGAGCAAATCTCTTGGAGAAGACAATTGTTGAAAACTTCATTTGATTGACCAAAATTTTAGGCGTCTCTGGCTTGCAGGGGTACATTTGACCTTTTGACTTACATTTTATCCTTCGTTTTACATGCTCATTGGATCAACAACTACTATCATTTGATATGTCCTGTGGACTAGCAAACATATTCGTTGCAAAGCTGGATTGAAGCCAGGAAGATCATCTGGAGATAGTGAATGCAAAAATTGACATATGATGGTTTTTTTCTTGGGAACCCCTAAGCTACAGGGGTCCATTTTTTGTAATAGATTGCAATTTTCGATGACTGTTGACCTTCTGCATCTTCCTTCGTTTTCTAGTGTTTGACAAATCTATTGGATTTGCTTGATGATTCACTAGAAACCTAGCAAAATTCTAAAGAAGATGACTAGTTTTGCAAGTGTTAACCACTGCATTTGGCCTCTCAAATTCAAAGGTGCCTCTAGCCAGCAATGATGCTTTTGGCTCTAGAATTGATCATTTTTTGATGATTTTACTCTCCTTCGTGCTTCACGATCACCGTGCTGCTTGGCCAAGTTGACCGTATTTGAACATTGTTGCTGCTAAAATGAGTATGTTGAATGTTGTGATTTCATTCGACATTATGCATGCACGAATACTGCAAAGTTGAGTTGGGTGTCGACTACAAAAGCATCTCCCTTGTAGCAAGTCGTACTATTTCTAGATAGAATATTTTTTACAATTTTCACCTTTTGAAAATCCCCTCCGTCGTGAAGCATCTTTTTGAGCATATTTTTCCTTGGAATCTTCTATGATGCATTTAAGGCTTAGATTTTGACACTTGGTATCTGGCCATCTGCCATTGTTGACCTCGAAGGTCCTAAAATTTCTCCTAAAAAGTGAAGTAGACCCACCAGAGAAAAACTGACTTTTTTTTTATTCTAACTTGACCAATGTGATTGTGAAGTGAAAAAAGCCAATCAAAATTATTTTCAATCATTTCTGGAAAGATCCTAGTTTTTAGGGTTTTCCTAAAAAAAAGGGTCTAAAACCCTAATTTTAAAATTTTTCAAAATTTGTCGATATCCTTTGGACAATAAACCCACAAAAATCCCATGCTTCGTTTGACCTAAAACTGACTTTTGACAACAATTTTTCAAGATTTAGACCATTTTAATCAAAATGCCTTATTGAAGCAAATTTTTTATTTTGGGTACAACATTAGGCTCCGTCTGGTGATCATGTTGGATACTTATGGCATAGGAGAATTGAGAATCTCTAGGTTTTAAAGTGCATAGCAGTATCTCATCAGTTGGGCATTGGAGTCAAGACTCTTTCAAAACACCTATTGGTTTGGAGTTTTCCTAAATCACCTAAAAACAAGACTACTTAATCACCAAAAACATGACAAAACTTTACAAAATGAGGAAATACGTTACAACATAATGAAAAATCAGAAATAATTATTTAGAATACTTATTTCACCACTAAAAGGATGAAATGTTTGAGATACTGCTTGTTGTATGGCAGCAAGAAGAACCTTCCATCTGAATGTGAGAGAATGTAGGAATTCTCTCCTATGAACTCATGGATCTGAAACAGCCCAAGCCAAAGGGAGTCAAGTTTACCATGCATTCCCTTGGGCTTGTGTCTCTTGTCCCATAACATGACTTTATCTTTGATCTTAAAGTCTTGTTGATGAGCCTTCTTGTCGAAGATCTTCTTCACTCGCTCTTGATGTTGAGTGATCTTATCAACGACCTCCACTCTTTCTTCCTATAGCTTCATTATGCACAAAATGTGTTTCTCAATTGGATCTTTGAATTATTCATCCTCCGCTGCAAATGTTAGTTGAAATGCGGACAAATCCAGTGTGATGGGTAGCATAGCTTCAGTGCCATATAAAATAGTGAAATGGGAAGTGCCAATAGCTCTCTCGGGAGTGATTGTGTTGGCCCAAAGAGCGTTGTACAATTTCTTGTGCCAAGCTCGTTGATTGGAATCAACCAACTTGCACACGATCGTGACAATGTTTTTGTTGGATGATTCGGCTTGTCCATTACCTTGCGGATAGTAATATGAAGAGTATGACAAGGTGATGTCATGATCAAAACAAAATTATACCAACTCTTTAGATGAGAAGCTTGTTGTGTTGTTATTCACGGTCCTCTATGGTACCCCAAAGCATGTAATGATGTTTTCCTTGAGAAAGTCGCACATGACTTCCGAAGTAGCCTGCTTGGTAGGAATCACCTCAACCCACTTTGTGAAATAGTTTATTGCTATCAGGACATAAACATGCCCCTCACTGGAATGTGGATTAATTGGACCTATAAAATGGAGACCCCATTGCTAAAATGGAGCATCTATGATCACCGACCTGAGTGGAATGGCTGCTAGTTTGAGTTTGCCAACAAACTGTTGACACTTTTGACATATGTTCACCCAATCTTATGCGTCGTGAAACAAATTCGGCCAATAGAAATGTGCTCACAAGATTTTGAATGTCATGAACCTTGATGAGAAGTGGCCTCCACATGTTTGATTGTGAAATGACTCCAACAACTGTCGTGGTTGGTCCCTATTAATGCATAGCAGGAATGTTCCATCAAACCCACACTTGTATAGAATCTTATTTCTCAACATGTATTTTTGTGCTTTTAATCTTAGAGTTCTTTTCTGCTATTTGTCCAAGTGAGTTGGACATTCACCATAGGTCAAATAGTACCAAAGTTTAGAGTTCCATTCCTTAGTAGAATCAACTAGTGGGACCATAGGAAGGTCCTCAGAATAAACATGCCCCTTTCTAGAATGTAGATTTATCAGACCTACAAAATGGAGACCCCATTGCTGAAATGGAGCATCTATGATCACTGGACTAAGTGGAATGGCTGCGAGTTTGAGTTTTCCAACAAACTGTTGGCACCTTTGATATCTTTTCACCCAATCGTATGTGTCACGAAATAAATTTAGCTAGTAGAACTATGCTCACAGGATTTTGAATGTCTTGACCCTTGATCAAAAGTGACCTCCACATGCTTGACTATGAAATGCCTCGAACAACTATCATTGCTAGTCCCTATTGATGCATAGCAGGAATATTCCATCAAGCCCACGCTTGTATAGAATGTTATTTCTAAGCATTTATTTTTGTGTTCTTAATCTTAGAGTTCTTTTCTAAATTGTTTTTTGAAGTGAGTTGGACATTCACCATAGGTCAAATAGTACCAAAGTTTAGAGTACCATTCCTCAAAAGAATCAACTAGTAGGATCATAGGAAATGTAATGACCTAACCCTTTCATGAAGTAAAAATTTATTAATTTTACACCGAACAAATAAAGATAACGAGTAATAGCCATTGTAATAATTTTTTATTGTAAATATCACAACATGATACAATATATTTCAACAATTAATATTTTCCTTTTTAAATAAATATTAGAGTAAGAAAACATACAAGTACAAACATAGCTCAAGGAGCTTTTGAACAAATAGTAGTAAGAAGGTCCAAGAATTCATCCTTTCAAATCATGATACTTTAGTAGCCTGTTGTGGAGGAGAAGTATCACTCAGGCACTTTTCTGCCAACCACAGACATAATTCGGTCCCCCACAAATCTATCATTTGATAGATGTCCCTCCCTTAGACAAAGAGATTGGTAGAGTAACCGATACTATTAACCAACTGAGCATAGTGTTGTGTCCTACATAACTAGATCTTGTGCAAGATGACAACTCTTGAACTAGTATGTAATACAGGATCACAGTGAACTGACAGTGTAATCATCACACAATCTAAGTGGATGTTTGTACATTACACTACTTTGGACAAAGTGTTTCATACAATATTTCTACTAAGGGTCATCTATCACATACACTATTCAAGGTTGATTTGACTTAGGGCTATCTTACACTACGCATAGGTTTTTTTCTCCAATGGATAATTCGTACCCTAGACATCCTACAAAATATTACACTACTAGAAATGAATAAGCATAACAAGTACTTCACAAGTTCCCTCCCATACTGGAATCTTTATCCTAGGAGTATCACAAGCTTGTCTAAGTTAACCTAATAACTTAGATGGCTTAACTTTACTTGACTCAAGCCTTCATTTCAATCCTAGTACATAGTAACTAATGCAATCGGTATTATCCTTATATGGAGATCATACAAACAATGCAAAATACAACTAGAATGCATCTTTTATCTTTAAACAATTCACTTCTTAAGCACACACATCAAAATATAATTCAAGAAGCAATTCACTTCCTATGCATAGACAAAAAATATAATTTCAAGAAGTATTAAATGGATAACCATAGAAATAGATAGTAGAAGAATATCCCATCCCTATGATTTTCTTTTCCACAAAATGTTGATAACACAACCTTCTCTTTTGACCAATCCAAAAACTTCCAACACCACAGATAACTAACAACTCCCCCTCAGATTTCACTCTTCCTAACTCATAAAATGGATATTCAGAACTAGTAATAACACATAAGTATTTAACCAACAAGTGTATAATTTGGTATAATATGCCTTCTCTAATAGATGCATTAGAAATGGTGGAAGCGATTATTTACTTACAATTAGTAAATGTGTGATAATCAGATATCTCAGTATGAAAGAGGAAATTATGACTTCAATCTTGAATCATAGTGAAATGAGTATAATTAGAATGAATGAGTGAATGTGTCCCAATGAGGTAGGTTGGGCAATAATTTATAGAGCCCGACCTTCCTTTTGTTTTGGCATGTGGTTTTCCACCACTACTGTTAGACATTTTCAAACTGGAGGTGGCCCTAGTTCCCTGCCACACTTAGCATAAAAATTGGTGAATTATCCTCCAACAATTGACAACATTTGAAGACTAATTCCAAACACATGGAGAAATTGTGCCAATCGACACCTACATGTTTATTCTTTAGATGTGGCACCAATTTCATATTATGGTGGGTAAAGATGATCACAGAGAAAAATTCATTTGTTAAATTGTGTACACATCGCCTATTTCCCAGGCTAAGTCGACAATGTTGGGTTCCTACATTGGTTTCATTCTTGATTGCAGCTTTGACCCAGTCATGTGTTTTAAATGCCTTGGTGGTTTCATTCATGCACACACCTACAAGTGACACGATTTTACTCAGTGTCGCTTCATATTTAAACACAAACACTTTTTCCATATAAACCATAGTCGATGGTAATATTTCGCTTGCTTCATAATTTAAGAAATATAAACTTTATCAATTTAGAACTATTTTATTCCAAAAATAAATGATGAATATTTAGTCGATTAAGAAATAATTTGATTTTTAGAAGTTGTATGATTTAATATTTAATAAATTAGGAAATAATTTGATTTCCAAAGTTGAGAGATTAATGTTAAATCAATATGGGAAATAATTCAATTTCCAAATATGAGTCTATTAGGAATATATATATATTATATTATATATATATATATGTGTGTGTGTGTGTGTGTGTATTATTTTTACTATAATATATATATATATACATAATATTAATATATATTTACATATATATATATCCCACCATAAATATATCGTGAGCCAGTCAGCATATCCAATATGTATATGTAAATTCGTAAGGCGATAATATTAATATTAATAATAATATTAATATTCACATAATATAGGATGTGTGCATATATACATGTATATACCTGTATATACCTCTATGTACACGTATGTGTAGGTATACCATATCAATGCATCTGTATGAACATATCCATCTACCACATACACTTGTATCGATATGTATGTACTATATATATGTATATATGTCCACTTCTAATTCACTTACATTCATTTACGTTACAATCATTATGATTGTAATATCACAAGACAAATACATAGATAAAAACCACTCATAAAAGCATACAGAAGTAGACTAGACTCCTAATGCAACATACAGGCTACAGACGAATTACCTATAACTAGCACAACTGACTCAGTTCACTCAATCTAAGGTGATGTGTGTGTATGCTCAAATAGTTCACTTTACCGATTAACTGACCGAGCTCCTCTCCTGAGTGATACTTCCCCTCCGCTTGGAGGAATGGTTTATATACCTGCTTCCACTGACATAATCTCATGACAATCACATGTTCATAACATTAGCAGTATACACAAAATATCAAGTTAGAAAAAAATAATTCAATAACCTATAATTCCATATTCCATCATGGATAAACATTAATTGAAGCAACATTAAATGGAACAATCATTAAATGTGAAAACACTCATATTGATAACAAAGAATAACATATTTTATTCATCTTTTGAAATCTCTTTACAATTATTTAACCCTATATAGTACTAATATGTAGTAGCTATATAATCAAGGTGTAACATACTCCCCCCTTATGAATCATTGTCCTAGATGACCTAAGGTATTATATAAAACATACATTTAATTCTACTTCTATTCTTTATTCTCAAAAGCTTTGAGAATGTTTGGAAACTTTTTCCAAATTTCCGCATAATCCTCCCAAGTTGCCAAGTCTTCTGTGTACTGATCCCACTAGACTTTGTGTAGATACCTAAAAATGACCTAGGCCTGCGAACACTATTTTACCATTTTCCATCCTAGCATAATTATGACATTTTAATTATGTTCCTAACCCACATTCAACTATTAATTAAATAGTTCATGATTATTTAATTAATTCATAAACTTTCATTCTTCATGATTATTAAATAAATAAATCCTATTTATTTTATTTAATTTAATACGTCACTAATTATCAAAGTCTTCTAATAATTAAATAAAGACATCAATTTATTTAATTAACCCTTATCATAAATGTCTTCTTGATTATTAAATTGATATATTTTAATTTATCTATTTAATATATCACTAATTCCTAAATCCTCTCTTAATTAAATAAATTCATTTATTTATTTAATTAAGTAATTGTCTCTTAATTAAAATTAAATAATTATTATTAATTATTTAATTGCCTTATGTGACACTTCTATATTTTTAAATAAAGAAAATCATTTAAAAATATCTTCACATAGTTAACTGATTCTTCATTTAGTAATTGATTTCAAAAATCAATTACTTATTATCTCACAAAATCTCTATTTTGAATTAATTTAATTCAAAATGGAAATATTCCTCTACAAATCAAGTAATCTCTAAAATTACTGATTTTCTAAAATCTCATCCTCTTGTCTTCTGATTTTTACTAATTTCATCTCAATTGTCACATTCAATCTTGATTTAATTCATTTAATTAAATCTTATTTACACCTATGGGTATTTTACCCTAACCCTAATTAGGGTTGCCTTATTGAATCTTGACCTTTGATTCTAGGGTATTCTTCAATCTCTCATCTTGTCCGTTTATTCAAGATTGCATTTTCTATAAAATGACAATCTTGATTTCATTTTCGGATCCATGATCATTTAATATAAACTTTTATTATAGGCATTTTAGAGATCATAGACTTTATTTACTATTTGCATATTAGAAATTGCTTTCTAGTGTGCATAGTTTGATATTTTAAAATCCTTCAAAAGCATTGTTAAGGCTAGGCATTAGAGAAGTTTGCTCACAAAGAAATCTGAGGGCATTCCATCATTGCAGCAAGGCTTGAGAAGGTGCAATGGAAGCAATCATGAATAGAGAAGATTGGTGAGATCATTCCATTTCACTTTATTTTCTTTTTTATATTCTTATGTGTTTCATTGCTTGATATTAAACTAACTTGCAGGTACAACTAATTGTTTGAATCTTATCTTGCAGGATTTTTTAGATCATTACACTTTGCACCATGAGAAATCCATGTTACATATTTCCAGCACCTTGATGGGCTCAAGATTTATTACTACAAGATCCTTTACCTATAAAGCAGTCCAATCAATTACATGACTATCTCTTGGTATATACTTTTTAAGGTAGGACACATGAAAGACATTATGCATTTTGGCAAGAGTTGATGGCAAAGTGATTTGGTAGGCTACATGCTTCACTTCCTCTAGAACTTCAAAGGGTCCAACATAACACGGAGCTAACTTAGAAGACTTTCCAAAGTTGATGGAACTCTTGTGAGGCTTTACTCTCAAAAGTACTTTGTCACCTAAAGAAAAATTATGGGGCACTCTCTTAGCATCTGCTTAACTTTTCTATTAAAGTGAGATCTCTTTCCTTTTTTCTTGGCAACATTCTGAATAGGTTCCTCCTTCTTAGGAGATATTTTGTTGGGAACTTCATTATCCTTCTTATGCTCCTTTCTTTCTGTCGGATATAATCAGCCTTAAGCTTTTGTTCTTGCTTGATGGATTTTTCATATACAAGGTCTATTGTGGTTGGATAATGCATATCTACTTCTCCACCAATTTTTCTATTGAGTCCCAAAATAAATTTCCTGATGTGGAAATGCTCATCCTTGTAATATATAGGAACATAGCGAAGAATTCGAGTGAACTCCTCCTAGTATTCATGAACCGTCATGGTCCCTTGCTCCAACTCTTGGAAATCTATTAGTTTCTGATCATAAAAGAGCTAGGGTAACCATATTTTGCAAAAAATTTCCACAAATTCATTCCAAGATAGTTTCCATGAACTTATGTTAAGCTCTAGCTTTTTGTTCATCTACCAGTTAGAGGCTTCATGTGCTAAATGATATGCAACCACACTACCTTGGTCACTTCATCATAGTTTCTTATCTCAAAGTATTTTTCCATTTGCACAAGCCAGACTTCCACTTCATCTCCTCTTGCGCTTTCGTCAAAATTTGGTGGGAATATCTTCTTCATATCCCTTGACAATTTGGTTGATACAATCTTATTTTTCCTCTCAATGGATGGTGTGGGTGATTTCTCTTTATCATGGTTTCGGTTTTCACCTTGTCCATGAGAATAAATTTCTCCTTCTAGGTTATTGATAGGTATTTATTCCTCCACCCTATCCTTAGCTTTTGCTTGTTCAAGATTAGTTGGTCTTGCTAGGATTTGGTCAAGCCTAGCTTCTGTTCCAGTAGTTCCTTGTCCACCATCTTGGCTAGTTTCAAGAATAGTTCGCATCCTCTCATACGTTCTCACCATGCTTTATATAATTGATTTAACTTGAATGTTTCATTCATATTAGCCTAATTATGCTATCAATTAACTCTATAGAATACACATTCACATGAACACAAGTATTTTATAACAGATTACGTATTTATTTTAATAAACACATAGTTTAATTCATAATTTGAGGATTCAATATCCTATTGGTTACATTGATCGACTATTCAAATAGTCAAGGGGATAGTATCCTTCTGATTCACTCTCGGACACATAACTTAAGGGAGTATAACCTACAGACTGAGAAATTTGTTTTTATCTATCCTTTTGTTAATCTCTCATCTATTTGTATCTATCCCAAAAAGGATGATAACCTTCAGATTTAATGTTTGATACATAATTGTGAGAAGTAATGTTAATATGGTGTTCATCAACAATGTAGTCTACATTTTTTGCAAACATTTGTTCACGAGACCATTTCTCAACCAGTGGTGTCCTCGATGTATAACCTTTGAACTCTTTACTCAAAAAAATTGATATCACTTCAGCCAATGGTAGAACCCTAGGATCCCTAAAGATAAATGTAGGACTAGAACTTTCTTCAGAAGGCATGTCCCTAGAAAGTGGTAATGATTTTGACTTTTCAGGTGAGATAGCTAGTAGGTAATTATACATTTCCTCCATCCTCATCTTCCTCTTCACGTTGTTGATCCGAGAAAGTGTATGACTAAAAGTTTTGGTATCACTCAACCAAATAGCTTTATCATAGTTGGTTCCTTCAATGGTTCTAATGATGGATTTTTTTTCCATCTTGGCCTTAAGGTAACGCTCACTTTCAACTACTAACTTTTGAGCCATTAATTTGATATGTACCATCCTGACACAATAATTTTTCACAACGTTAGACAATGTTGGAAGAAAAAATTGACGAGCTCATAGGTTAAAAATTTAAACCTGGTAGCTCTAATACCACATGTAACATCCTAACCCTTTCGTGAAGTAAAAATTTCTTAATTTTACACCCAAAAAAAAAGATAACAAGTAATAGCCATTGTAATAAAAAAATCCTTTTCTTTTATTGTAAATATCACAACATGATACAATATATTTCAACAACTAATATTTTTCCTTTTCAAATAAACATCAAAGTAAAAAAACATACAAGTACAAACATAGCTCAAGGAGCTTTTGAACAAATAGCAGTAAGAAGGTACATGAATCTATCCTTTCAAATCGTGGTACTTCAGTAGCCTATTGTGGAGGAGAAGCATCACTCAGGCACTTTTCTGCCAATCACAAACTTATAATGTAGTCCCTCGCACATATATCATTTGATAGATGGCCCTTCCTTCGACGAAGAGATTGGTAGAGTAACCGATATTATTAACCAACTGAGCATATTGTTGTGTCCTACATAACTAGATCTTGTGCAAGACGAAAACTCTCAAAATAGTATGTATTACAGGATCACAATGAGCTGACAGTGTAATCATCATACAGTCTAATTGGATGTTTGTACGTTACACTACTTTGGCCAAAGTGTTTCATATAGTATTTCTACTGAGGGTAATCTATCACATACACTATTTAGGGTCGATTTGACTTAGGGCTATCTTACACTACACACAGGTTTTTTCCTCCAATGGATAATCCATACCCCAGACATCCTACAACATATTACACTACTAGAAATGAATCAACATAACAAGTACTTCACAAGTTCCCTCCCATACTGGAATCTTTATCCTAGGATTATCACAAGCTCATCTGAGTTAACCTAATAACTTAACTGGCTAAAGTTTACTTGACTCAAGCCTTCATTTCAATCCTAGTACATATTAACTAATGCAACTGGTATTCTCATTATATGGAGATCATACAAACAATGCAAAATACAACTAGAATGCATCTTTTATCTTTAAACAATTCACTTCTTAAGCACAAACAAAAAACACAATTCAATAATAAATTCACTTCCTATAAACAGATATAAAATATTATTCAAGAAACAATTCACTTCCTATGCACAAACAAAACATACAATTCAAGAAGCAATTCACTTCCTATGCATAGACAAAAAATAAAATTTTAAGAAGTATTAAATGGATAACCATAGAAATAGATAGTAGAAGAATATCCCATGCCTGTGATTTTCTTTTCCATAAAATGTTGATAACACAACCTACTCTTTTGACCAATCCAAAAACTTCAAGCACCACAGATAACTAACAACTCCCTCTCAGATTTCACTCTTCCTCACTCAAAAAATGGATATTCAGAACTGGTAATAAGACAAAAGTATTTAATCAGCAGGTGTATAATTTGGTATAATATGCCTTCTCTAATAGATACTCAAAAATGGTGGAAGTTGTTATTTACTTATAGCTGGTAAATGTGTGATGCTTAGATATCTCAGTATGAAAGAGGAAATTACGATTTTAGTCTTGAATCACAGTGAAATGAGTATAATCAAAATGAACACATGAATATGTCCCAATGAGGTAGGTTGGGTGACTATTTATAGAGCCTAGCCTCCCTTTTGTTTTGGCATGTGGTTTTTCACCTTTACTGTTAGACATTTTCAAACTAGAGGTGGTGCTAGTTCCCTGTGTAATACCCCTCCATTTTTCTTTGTTGTGCAAACATTGTTCTTCTCCTTTATGTTGTGTATCTGTTAGTACTTTGACTATGGTACTCAGTTATTATTTGATCGTTATCTGTAAAGTGATGTGAATGTTATATTTTGATGTGATGGTATTTTATTCAGATGTTATCGTTATAGCATGCTTTAGATTAGCATAAGTGGATATTTGAATTAATGATGCTTTATGCTTTGATTATATTATTGATGTTAGATTCGTCAGTTAGTAATACTGTATTGGTGAAGGGGACGAGATTGCACCACTCACTTGTGAGTTCCCTACGATTTCCTCTTCATGGTGTGTTTTATTATGCTATATACGTACATGTTGATATACTCTTTGTTCATAGGTTAACATGTACAGGACATCGAGTCCACCTGGTTTCACAGGTTTGAGCGTGTCCATGGCCCAACGATATTCGATTGAGAGATAGTAGCTAGGTTTTTTATGCCAAGTCATCACCCTAGTCATAATGTGTTGTCAGGTTTTAGTCGAGTTAAGTTGCTTTAATATTGTTCAATTACCTTGTTTTTATTTAAATTGCAAGTTAGAAAAAGGTAAATAAATGGCTTATGTTGTTAAGTTGTTGATTAAATTAATCTGATTATAATGTTTGAAATGTTATTTAATTTATTTAATAAAATAATTTAATCTTGGATTAGATTTATTTTATTGATTAATTAAATTAATTGTGTTGAATAGAATTAAGTTATTCTTTTTTAAATTAATATAAATTTTGTTTGAAATTGGAAAATTTAAAAAATGTTTTAATTTGCATTTTATTTGAAATTTTGAATGCAAAAAGAAATTGAGATATTTCCTATTCTGTTTTTGAAAATTTATATGGTGGTTGAATAGGTATTTCTTTTTTTTGCTATTATTTGGATTTTTTGAATGAGTTTTCAAAAAAAGGATGAAAAATTGAAAAATAGAGGAGGAAGAGGAATTTTTGTTGGTTGTGGGTTTTGGATTGGATTTGTGGAATTGTTGAGCAGGAGTTGGGATTAGGGGAAGAACCTGTGCGCCATTTGGCATCTTCTCAAACTCTAAGAATACCAGGTTCATGCTTTTAAATTTAAAGTTGTTTTTGAAAAATTATATATATTTGTTTTGTTGTTTGAAAATCATATTTAGAAAACTCAAAATCTGAATTGTGATGAAAATTTTATGTTAAATTTTGTATCTCATCTTAAACCTCTGTTTCTATTTGGGGTTTCTCAAGAAAAAAATTGTGTTCTTGACTAAAAATGGTCATTTTAAAATATTATTTTCTCAATTAATTATGCAAATTCCTTTTGTGGATTTTTAAATTTGTATATATATACTGATATATATACAAACATATATATATACATACATACATATACATACATATATATATATATATATATATATATATATATATATATGTATATATATATATATATACATACATATACATACATATATATATATATATATATATATATATATATTTTAATATTGAAGTGTTATGTTGTTAAAATTTTGTGAAAAAATTAATTAATTAAAACCTGTTTTTAAAAGAAAATGAAAAAATCGGATTTTAAAAATCCACAGTTGTGGGAAAGTTTTTTAATTTTTTTTAAACACCCAAAAGTTTTGGGGGTCAATGGGGGCTCACCCCCACCGCGCCCCCCATGGGAGGCATTGTGGGGGGATTCGCGCCCAACGCACCCCCCCACACGGCCGCAACACACAGTTGCCCACCCATGGTGGTCGACTGTGTTATACACAGTCGCGCCACCATGGATGGGGACGGCTGTGTAAGTCGTCGCCGCCCCCAGACATGGCCGGTTGTGAAAGTCGACCCAACCCTAAATTGATGTGCCACCGACTCGAGGTTAAAACGTGACTCGATTTTTTATAATTCATTTTAAAAAAATAGAAATATATATATATTTAATATTTAATACTATATATATAATATTAAAATATTATATATATATATATATATATATATATATATATATATATATATATATATATAAATCATTAAAATATATATAATTTATATTTTATATTATATGGATATAATATTAAAGTATTAAAATATATAATTAATAAAATAAATATATAAATCATATATATAATATATATGTATACATATAATATGAGGTTATATTATATGTATATATGTATGTATATTATTTTATAAATATTTATATAGTTGTGTATTTAATTGTATAATATATATATATATATATATATATATATATATATATACAATTGAGTAAAATAATAACATGATTTAAATGCAATTGAAGAAATTAAAGTATTGTGTTCATAGTTAAATTATCAATTTTATTTTAAAATAATATATATGAAAGGTCAAATATTGGATTTTTAAGTAATGTGTTTAATAGTGTGATTATTTGACTTTAAAATGATTTATTTTGCAAAGAACCAATAGAAATTTTTAAATGATAGGTTCTAAATCGTGGAAATGAATGTTTATTTTATTATTATTTAAAAAGCAATTAGGGAATTAAATATTGAGTTTTAATTTCATCCTTTGTCTGAAAGAGACATAATTTGAATCAGTTTTATTAAGGCAATAAATTACTGAATGTTAATATAGGAAGTGGATTTAGTAAATCCAAAGTAGATTTAATTCCTGTTTTATTGTTCATGTTAATTATAAACTGCTTCCGTTTCCATTTGGGGAAATTGTGTGGTAGGGGTTAATAAGTCTTCTAGATGGGGTTTTTCAATTAACTGGGGTTGTCGTATTATGCTACTCAACCTTTGGATTGCCTTGGGTAGTGCGTCTAACTGTATCCAGTTTGTTACCCGGTTATCATGAACAGGGATGTGTTGACTGTATGTCATGGATGGGGATTTAATATCCTTAGGTCGCACTTATGTACCCTTGGGTTGTGGAGTTGTTCCATGTGTTGTCGTAGAGGAGTGGCTTGCAATGAGGGTCGACACGAAGTGGTGCCAGGATAAATCATTGTAAGTTAGTTAATCTAGTGATAACGTAAATAAACTGATTAGAGGATTAAATAGTATCAAACACTTAACAAAGATAATTGTTCCTCGCTCATGGATGCAAGGGATTGTATAGACTTGGGATGAGACGAGAAGGCCTGGAATGACAAGATCGTTATCTTGTCTCTATGAGAGATAACTGATTCCGCATTGGTTAGCATGAGGGGCCGAAAGTCGTTAGAGGTTACTAGGATAATCCAAGATGGGGGCTGGGATCTAGGAAGACTTACCAGGATAACCCATGTAACATTGTGATGACACTTCTCCTAAGTCAACATTATGTTTGTATCAGTGTTGCAATTTGTTTGTTCATTCTGGAAGCAATGTAACCTTGGTGTTAGTGATGTATTTTGTAATGCCCCGCCAAGTATCCTTAAAGGAAGTTGCAATTAACATCATAAGCGAACCAATTTTTTTTTATAAAGTGCATTTAACATACACATTCACTTACTAATTAACAACAACCTCTAAGGCTACAAGGTTAGGATTACTTAAACCCACACATACATATCACATATAACCATAGCATTATAAACTTTATGAAATAAACATCATACATCATAAGAATACCACATAACATAGTAAGATAATCAACAAGATACAATCTCATAAATATTAACTTAATCCAATAGTTACATCACTCATTCCCAGAATGAGGCAATAGTACTCAAGGTTACAATTACAAACTTCCACCTCATAAACATAAGAGGGATAAAATAACTTGTACAAGTTAAAATATTACAATGCAAGAAATTACAACAAGAACCGCGAGCTGTCCATTTGGATGTTTCGCCAAGTACTAAAGATAGATGGGGACCCAACGGTTTTGGTGCATGTTCCACCCAACCAATGTGGTACCCGAAGGCCCACCCCCCCTGCTAGGAGATAGAAACAAAGTAACATGGACAAAGATTCTACTACCTCTAACCAAATGCAGACTCATACTGACTCAAACTGACATAACCAAATAAATGCCATCAATAAGTACAAATCCAGTTCAACTCAAGTACAACACAAGTACAAATCAAATATCACTGACATAGGTCACATTGCTTCCAGACATAAAGTAGATCAAGTATGTTCACAAAACCATACATATAAAACAATTAACAACAGTTGTCCTAGATAGAGTGTCATCACAAGGTTTGTCATGAGATCTCCTCTGGGCATTCTTCATAGGCTCCGGCACAAGTAATCCTAATGGCCTCAACCGAATCCCAGCACTCATACTCACTCATGCGGAATCAACTATCTCTCGTACGGACAAGATAGTTGATTTTACCATTCCAAGCCTTCCCACTCATCCCAAGTCTAAACAAGCCCTTGTGTCTATGAGTGAGGTAAAATTATCTTGATTAGTGAGAAGTTAGTCCTAATCTTTTAAATACATTATTTTAATTATCATTTGTTTAAATCACTCCTGAAGGTTATCCAGTTTACCTCTTTGGGCTCTAGCGCCTAACAGAAGCCACTCTTCTATTCGACAACACACATCCAAACAATCCACCAAGGGAACCACAAGTGCATACCAACTAGGCATCATAATCCACTCCAACACAAGGAGGATACAAATAATAGAACTCACTCCAAACATCTCGGAGGCAACAAACACATAGTCCACTCCTTTCATAGGAGACAACAAGATGAAACTATATAACAAGGTCACTCCATACAAGGAGACACGGATCCCATAATCCGCTCCTAAACCAAGGAGGTGCAAACATCCCCGTTCGTGAAAATCGGGTAAAACTAAAAAGATGTCATGCACTACCCAAGGGAAAACAACTAGATGGCATAAAAATTCAACAACCCTTATCCTCTAAGTTCTTCTGGAAAACTTATAATTTAGGACTAACACTAAATCCCAAAACCAACAATGCAACTTGACAACATAGCAACAAAAACATTCAAATCATCAATCAAATATAATATTTGGATTTCCTAAATCCATACTCATTCAATAGGTAGTGTTGACAAAGTCAAAGACACGATAACTAGATCATCTAAAATAATCATAACCCCTATTTCCCCTTTCATTATTGAAAGTCTAAAACAATTAAACTTACTTCCCTTTACTGAATACAGAGAATTAAATCCTTTAAGATAATCATGAGGAAGATACTACTTTTGGATATACTAAATTCATATCTCTTTCATAATCCAATCACAATGATTCAATTAATCTAAGTAGAAATTAATAAATAACATAATTGATTGCCTCATCAATAAAACAACTTCTTAATTTACTTTTAAATCGACACAAATTCATGCAAGTAAACTTTTTCCATTTCCTAACTAAATCTTACATTTCATTCAATTTCCTATTTAGAACATGCAATCACTTTAATATAATAAAATATCGTTTCTCTATCCACTTACCCATATACACTAATCAATCCATTTTAAATCTCTATTCAATAATATATTGCATGCATCTTATTAAAATAAAATACGATAATGAATTTTACACTTAATATATATATATGCTCCATATTATATAGACACCAAATATATATATTAATAAATTTAATTACATATATTCTTTAATATTCCATTCACAATGACTAGATTACTATACAAAAATAAATAAAACATAATAACTATTTGCCTTTTTCAATATAGTTAGTTCCTTAATTTATTTCTAATGCAATCTAACACTATTGCAAACAATCTTTTCAATTTTCTATCCGGAGTCTATGTCTCTTCAACTATCCATTTAAAAACATGCAATTTCATCAATGTATACAAATATCTTTTGGCTTATCTATTTGACCACGCATTCATATTGTTTCTAATTAAATCTCATTAATTAAAACAAACATTTAAATATAAATATTTCTATAATTCTTCAATATATTTAAATATCTTTTTCTTTATCAATTTTGATCATACATTCAAAACTTATCTTTTAAATTCTTCATGCAAAGCTAAATTACACGCACTTAAATAAAACAAAGTAAATACTTATTGAAAATACTCATGGATAATATATATAATATATATATTATATATATACATTTCAATATATTTTCTTCAATCATATTAACAAAATAAATATTTCCTTTTAAATCAAGTAATTACTTCTATTAAAAAAATATCTTTCTCTATACATTTTCTACACATACTAATCATTTCTTTTAGAACACTAATAATACCCAATTTGCAAACAACAAAATAAAATAAGATAAAATATTATTTATTCTCTCAAATGGATATATACCTTCAATATATATATACTAAATATAAATTAATATATTTAAATATATTTAATCATTAACATATCTTCTATTCTTTACAGAATATCAAATTGTTTAATTCAAAATAAAATATCCCTTATCATCAATTTTCCAAAATATATATATTTTTCCAATTAAATCAAATTAATAATTGGACCTTTTACACATGAATTTAAATTCCACAATTAAATTTTAAATTATGGATTCTTTAAATCAAATATTTAACTCCTTTAATTAAATTTTAACATGCCATTTTAAAATAAACAATAATCTCTCATACGTTTATAATTTTAATTCCACTAATCTAATATACAAATTTTATTTAAAATAATATAAATAAATATAATATTTTAATATTATATATTATAATATAAAATATTATTAAATAATATTTTAATATTATAATAACAATACATAAAATATTAATATTTATAAATATCAATTTATTATTATTTTATTTTTAGAACAGCCATGAGAAAATAACTTAACAACAGTCTCATGTTTCAAGCATAACTCAAAAACTACGATCTGGGTATTTGCGATTTTTTGACAAGGATAAGAAAATTTCAAAATGCAAAAACCCTTTAAATTTCTTGATAACCTAGTTTGTGAAAGTGAAGTTATAGACGACGCAACCAGACCATTATACTATGAAAAATATAACTATACTGCAGATTTTAAAATCCGTTTTTTAATAATAAACAGAAGGTTTCATTTTCTAAAAACATTCTAAATGCATTGTTCAATTTCTATGTTTGATTTCAATAACAACAAAATCGATTTCCCCAAATAATTTAAATTCAACTAAGGTTTTCACAATTTTCACTCAAGAATTTTCACAAGCAAAGGCTGTAAATTTGTTTAATTCTTTTCTTCTAATATCAAATTTATTTTCTAAAACAGATTTAACAAACAAATCTTTAATCATTGCTATTTTAAAGAAAAATAATCAAGAACAATAAAACACAAAAAGGAAAACCTGGTATAAGAAGCTACAGGAAGAGATGAATTTCTGATGCAAGCCTCCTCCAAAGATTTCCTGAATTTTCTTCAATCCTCCAATGAATCCAATCCAAAACCCAATAAATGCAAACAATCTTTCCTTCAATCAATTCTACAATCAAACTTTCTTCAAACCCTTTTTGTGCAATTTTCCAAAATTTCTTCTCTGCTGTAAAAATGAATTTTCCTAAAAACTTTTTTTGCCCTAAAATTAAAACATGTATTCTCTATAAATCAAAAATACCTAATACAACCCTAATTCACATTACATGTAAATTAGATATTTCAATTTCAATTTCAATAATTACAACCCTAATTCACATTACATGCAAATTAGATATTTCAATTTCAATTTCAATAATTACAACCCTAATTCACATTACATGCAAATTAGATATTTCAATTTCAATTTCAAATTTCAATTTCAATTTCACTTTTCAAAAACCCACTTTCAATTTAAAATGCAATTTCAAATAATAAATTAATTTCTAAAGTTGAAACTCATTTCTCAAATAAACATTTAATTATAATTTCTAATTTAATTCCCACATTTTTGAAATTAAATTCCAAAATTAATTTTAATTCTTTTATTTCCTTTCATTCTCTTGCATCACATTTAATTAATTAATTTAATTATTTAATAACTAAATTCAACCCCCTTGGATTAAATTTAATTAATTAAATAATTTAAATATAATTAATTAATTTAAATATAAACTTTTATCCATATTGCATTATTTAAATTAAATAACCATTAACATGATTTAAATGCAATTATTCTAAATATCTATTTCCAAATTAAGAATTCTTCAGAATTAAATAACATTAAAACAAGACAGACAATGACTCGACACACAAGACTGATGACACACTAAGGCTAGGTGTAAACTTGACACATGTTACCTAGCTACTATCTCCCATTCAACTTAACCGTTGGATCGACACGCTCAAACCTGTGAAACCAGGTAGAGTCGATGTCATATACCTGCAATCCTGCAACCAAATAAACAACATCATACAATATATCCAGCATATAATACACTCTGTGAAGAAGGAATTACGGATTCGTAGGTCGCTCGTAAGTGAGTGATGCGAAAGCGTCCTCTTCACCAATACACTCATCGAAACTGACACTTCCATCATAATCTAGTAATCTCATAATAACATCTCATGTTAACTCTACAACATCATTAATCCATAATGCATGTGAAACAATAATCAAATAACTACATCCCATAATAATAGTTGTCGCTCAATAGTAGTGATCAAAACATCATAACAAAATGTATCCAGTATCAAAGTAACTGCAACCAAACATAGCATAAAGCAAACCGAACAAGAAGCAAAACGGAGGGGTATTACATATTTATATCGATTTAGTTCATTTATGTATTGCTTATGTCTGGAGGTAGGTGGTCTTGTCTTGGGATCTTTGTTACTATCTCCTAGCACGGGGGGTGGGATTTCGGGTACCACTTGGTTGGGTGGAACGTGCACCTTACTCCGTTGGCCTTTCCTCTTGTTCGTGTTGATGAGATTTCTAGTTGGAGAGCTCGTGGGATCTAGCTACTCCTTATACTTTTATTCATTTCAGTTGACTCTTGTGATTTATTACCCCTCATTTGTTATTGAGGTGGGAAGTTGTAATTGTAATCGTGCTTATTGGATTTACCTCATTCGAGGAATGAGAGGTGTAACCTCTTTATTAAATTATTGTTATTTGTAATCTTATTGTATCTCTTATCATGTTGATGTAATTTATCACGTATGGAATGTATGAATTCTTGATTTCTTTAGTAAATAAATGTTATGGTTTCAATTCATGTTTTTTGTTTGGGTTTTAAAGTAAACTCAGTCTCGTAACCTTAGGGGTTGTTTGCAATGGGTAGTGAACTTGCATGTTAATTGTACTTAAACAAAAAAAAATTAGTTCATTTGAGTAGTTAATTGCAACTTCCTCTAGGGTTGCGAGGCGGGGCATTACACCTTGCCACACTCATAATAAAAATTGGTGAATTTTCCTCCAACAATTGACAACATTTGAAGACTAATTCCAAACACATGGAAAAATTGTGCCAATCAACACATATAGGTTTACTCTTCAGATGTGGCACCAATTTCATATTATGGTGGGTAAAGATGATCACAGAGAAAAAATCATTTGTTAAATTGTGTACACATCGCCTATTTCCTAGGTTGATCGACAATGTTGGGTTCCTGCGTTGGTTTCATTCTCGGTTGTGGCTTTGACCTAGTCATGCATTTTAAACGCCTTGGTGGTTTCATTCATGCACGCACGTACAGGTGACACAATTTTACTCAGTGTCACTTCAAATTTAAACACAAACACTTTTTCCATATAAACCATAATCGATGGAAATATTTTGCTTGCTTCATAATTTAAGAAATATAAACTTTATCGATTCAGAAATATTTGGTTCCAAAAATAAATGATGAATATTCAGTCGATTGAGCAATAATTTGATTTTCCAAAGTTGTATGATTTAATATCTAATCAATTAAGAAATAATTCAATTTCCAAAGTTGAGAGATTAATATTAAATCAATATAGGAAATAATTCGATTTCCAAATATGAGTCTATTAGGAATATATATATTATATTATATATATAGTACCTCTATAATATATATAGTTAAATACCATGGTATAATATATATATATATATATATATATATATATATGTGTGTGTGTGTGTGTGTGTGTATTATTTTTACTATAATATATATACATAATATAAATATATATTTACATATATATATCGAATTATTTTTCATAATTTAAGAAATATTAACTTTACCAATTCAAAAATATTTGATTCCAAAAATAAATGATGAATATTTAGTTGATTGAGAAATAATTTGATTTTCCAAAGTTGTATGATTTAATATTTAATCAATTAGGAAATAATCGATTTCCAAAGTTGAGAGATTAATATTAAATCAATATGGGAAATAATTTGATTTCCAAATATGAGTCTATTAGGAATATATATATTATATTATATATATATCCCACCATAAATATATTGTGAGCCAATTAGCATATCTGATATGTATATATAAATTCATAAGGCAATAATAATAATAATATTAATATTCACATAATATAGGATGTGTGCATATATACATGTATATACCTTTATGTACACATATGTGTAGGTATACTATATCGATGCATCTGTATGAAAATATCCATCTGCCACATATGCTTGTATCGATATGTATATACATATGGATACGTGTATATACTATATATGTATATATGTCCACTTTCGATTCACTTACATCCATTTACGCTACAATCATTATGATCATAATATCACAAGACATATACATAGATAAACACCACTCATAAAAGCATACAAAAGTAGACTAGACTCCTAATGCAAACATATAAGCTACAAATGACTTACCTATAACCAACACAACTGACTTAGTTCACTCAATCTAAGGTTATGTGTGTGTATGCTTAGATAGCTCACTTTACCGATTAACCGACCAAGCTCCTCTCCCGAGTGATACTTCCCCTCCACTTGGAGGAATGGTTCGTATACCTATTGTAGACACTAAAAAATGTCCTAATCGATGTCATGTATCCAAAATAGGTTTAATAACATCATTTCCTCTTTATCCATCATCCTTTCTCTTAATTATTTCAATTACCCTAGCTAATTAATTAATTACATCATTTTCATCCATTAGCCTAATTAATGTAATCAAGTTAATTCACCTCTTTTCACAATAACACTTTGAACTCATTAAATTA
Source organism: Sequoiadendron giganteum (assembly GCA_007115665.2). NCBI lineage: Eukaryota > Viridiplantae > Streptophyta > Pinopsida > Cupressales > Cupressaceae > Sequoiadendron > Sequoiadendron giganteum. The sequence goes on along the minus strand of CM021103.1, from coordinate 381,247,314 downwards.
AATAAATCAAAATATTTAATTTAATCTCCTAAGTCATGTTATTTAATTAAATAACCCTAAGTTAATTAAATATCATTTCACCCCTCCCTTATTTATTAAATCATCTAATTTAATAAATATTTCTAATTCCTCTAATCCCTAATTGCATAAATTAAACTTTATTTAATTAGCAATTAAACTATTTTTCTTCTAATCAAGGGATTATTCCCATGAAATATTCTTTATCCTTTTTGCATAATTAAAACTTTGTTTTAATTTGTAAAATCCTCTTTATCCTCATCCAATGGAATATTATGAGGAATATTCCCTCTCCTCCAATCAACTCACTTTGCTTGAAAAGAAAGTTATCCCCATTTACCTTTGACCTGTGTGAGCAGGTCAAAAGTGTGTTTGTTGAGGCAAATTCCAACCCTTGATCATTTCCTTGATCCATGTGATCTTGCATTCTCATCTATTGATGAGAATCCTTGATCCATGCCTCCGCATCTCCTCCATCCTCAACCGTTGATTAAGATTTTTGATCTCAACCTGGTTCTTCATTTTCTCTCCTATAAATAGATCACTATTTGGAGACAAGTAACAATCAATCACTCAGAGAAAACTTATGCTGTTAAATTCACTCACACCCATACTCTCAATTTGCTCACATTTAGCTTATTTTTAGTTTATTTTAGTTGCATAATAGCTTAGATTCTCCATTAATGGCTCCCATGCATCCATCTTAGTTTGTAAATAAATTAGGGTTTCATATTCTAGCATCATTTTTATAGCTTAAATTAGCTTAGCAATTGTATAATTAGATCATTTTTAGCATAAAATCATGGTAACCTAGCTTGCATCATGTTCATTTTTATCATAATCTAGGTTTTAGTACACCAAACATCATGGTTTCACCGATTCTCTTCCATATAATTGACTGAAGCAAGCTCACTATAATGGGATTGGGAAAGGGTTGTCGATCCACATCAATGTGACACCAATTCCACAATAGGATAGATTTTAATGGATTAAAGTAGATGTTTTCTTTAAAGCTTTCATAAATTTAGCATGTTAGGTTTCTTGATAAAATGTTTACTTTCAATTTTTGTTGATTGATCTTGTTGAGATTCGAGTACTCATGGCTCTATTATGCTTCGATTCTTCATGGATCAAGCATGATTAGGCCCATACCGATAAATCTCACATTGACATTCTGGCACTAGAAGGAGGGAAAACTAATTATTTAACTATTTTTTAGCTTGAAATCCATGTTCATATTTTTTTGCAGGTCACAACGACACTCAAACCACAAAAAATGATGTTATCTCAATAGCATTGCCATATAGTGATGCCCAAGCAATTTAAAACAACGACACATATTTAATTGGATGACGCTGATTTAAATATAGCGACACTTATTTAAATTTGAACTATCGTGGAACAAAACTGATGACGCTCAACTTCACCAGACCAACGCTTTGAAACTTCAAATTGCGATACACTCGTTTACCGTGACGCCCATCCAAATAACAACATAATCTTGCTCACTGATTTTATTGTATATTTACACTCAACTTCACCAAACTGAAACCCAAATCTCAAATTGCGACACCATCATGTGCAGTGACGCTCAACCAAGGTAAGAAACTTCACGTTAGTTTTTCAACATGTGATTTAATTTCTTTTAATTATCTAATCATTAATCAATGTATGAATGTGTTTTCATGTTAGACTAATAGGGTTTTGCAGGTTTAAAACCATGGAGTAAAATTGAATAACTTCTCTTCTATCTAAACATTTTATAATTGTAACTAGTGGTCAACGGTTTGGGGCAATTATAACCCAATTTCATGCTTTTTTTCTTTCAGTTTTAGGCAACGCACTAGTTTTCCATTGGGTTTAAAATGAATGTTCAAAGTTGGATAAAAATGAACCCTCACATCACATCATTCAATTGGGTTTAAAATTGAACAAGGCAAACTCATCCTTCAATTGGTGCTTAAAATTAACTCATTATTGCTTTGAGGGATAAAATTAACAATTTTTTGTTTTATTTTATGGTTTTTCAACTTTGCTAGTGAATATGTATGCAATTTTCTTGCACCGTTAGGTGATCTTGAGAAACAAAAACATTCTCTAACACATTGCAAAATCACCTCCATCTTTCAATTCGGGTTTAAAATTGAACAACCATGCTAGTGTGATAAAAGGCATAGTGTGTGTTCTCTCTTTGTGCATGTGAACAAAGATGATTGAACTTCAGATGTACTTACTCGCTATTGTTTATCTTTAGAGGTCCTACATTGGTGGGAAAAATTACTCACCCCAAGGGAATGACCCAAGTGGTAATGAGCATAAGTCAGGATCTTTTGAACTGTTATATAAATTTGTGGTTGCAAGGAAAGTTTGCAATCAATAGGGTGATACATGATAGCTCCCCCCCAGTATCTTTGTGATGCATAAATCCCTTGTTCTAAGGGTTGGGAGACCTCTTGAGGGAGTTTATATTTTTCTCCTCTGAACCGGATGTTGTTATTACAAACTCTTGTGTAGTAGCCAAAAATACTTTAATATTTTTTGTTGTCAGGAGGTCGGACATCCGAAGCCGTCCCACATATTTGCGATTCTTAGTAGAGATGAAAAGTTTGTCAAGGAAGATTCATGAGAACTTGAAGCTTGGATGACCTAAGAAGTGAGTGCACTATAAGGGGGAGCCTGTATGATCAAGCTTCTAATCATCCGCTTTGAATAAACGCGGCTGGAAAAATCCAAGTGGGAATACAAAAAATATTGTCATTTTTATCTTAGGGTTGTAATGCTTGCGAGTCAGTTTAGCACTTTGCTTGATTTAAAAATGATCCAAAACAAACATTCACTATCCAAAATTTCAAACACTTTAGCTGAAATATGGACTTCTTGAGTTAGCCTTGGTATTGTTGCTTATCCTAAGGATTTATCCTTAGCGGTTTCTAAATATCTTGACATTAACCTCAAACCCATATTTACCAAAGATAACATAGAAAATTGTGGCTTTAATCTCATGATTTTCATGAAATGGACATTGTGAAAGTTATGATGTTTTTGACATAAACATCTAGTTTGAAAACATAATAAAAAGATGAGTGTTTGTAAAATCAATTCATCTAAGCAAGATAAACTGACACAAATGAACCCCACATGACTATTTGGAGACCGATTGCTCCCGTTGAATAACCTGATCTTCCAAGTGCTATAATTCAACCAAAATTTGACTTCATTGAGGGAGAACAAATAGATATTATCAACAGCTTGAGAATATTTACTTTTGAAACTAGAAGAACATGAAATCAGTGGAGAACTACTGCAACTATCTTGGATAAAGAAGAACGAAGAGAAAATATTTTGGCCAAAAGGCTCATGTTACCACCTCCTATGTGGAAATAATTATTTTATTATTCTTTAATGATTTCATGCAAGATTAAAATCCCCAAAACAAGATCTACAGGTCATCATTCTAAGCTCAGGCATCTTAAACCAAAAGATTTCAAGAAACATCTTTTGGTAATTCACAAGAATAGAAACAAGATAGTGGAAAACGTTTATAGACACGGTTCAAGGTATAGTCCAAAATTATATGCTTTCTTTTGGAATCAAAATCTTTGTCTTTTTCACGATACTGAGCTTCTCTCGTGCAATCCAATTTTGTAAAGTGAAACTACCTTGACCTTATCAAAACAAAAGCTCAAATGATCTCACACAAAGTAAAGATCCCCAAACAAAATTCAACTGGTCATCACCATAAACTTAGGTATTGTAGCACAAATCCAATCAACAACCACATTAAGGCACTCTACGAAAACATAAACAAATTGTTGATAAACTTTTATGAATGCACTATAAGAAGAAATCCTGACCTATACATGTTCTTCACAAGCCAAAACATTCAAATTTTTGAATATCTATAGGATTTCTAAAAAATCAGAGTCTTTAGGGTTTGAACATTTTTTTAGAGGTCTAGCATCATTCTCATTACCGTGGTCTTGGAAAACATAGGTTCATTCTAAGTCAACATTGGGTCAAACATCTCATCCACCCCTTTATCACATTTCATCCTTCACCTCATCTATCTTTGGAAAATTTCAAAAACTCCAACACTTTGGGACTTAAAACCTCAAACCAACTTGTTACCTTAGCTACTTTGTATGTGAAATGTATCCTTTTACATGAACTTAGTTAAGACAGTTATCATCTATGAACTAGTTTATCTTGAAGGTCACAATTCTACCCTATATATTTCTAAGTTCATTATCATCCTTTATTCCAACATCACAACATCAAACTTAAGTCAAAAGTGTTGTTCCAAAATGCTTTCAAATATCACTTCCCACATCACCCATATTTTCATCTTTCATCATCATCATTTCTCCAAAAAGACTTAGGGAATCTCTTTTACCTAAATTTGAGTCCACAAGAGAGTTTAAACATCATAAATATCAGCACAACTCTCCCATCAATGACTCAAAGTTTATGGTAAAAACGAGATCACAAAACAAGAGAATCATGGAAAAATAAAAAGTTACATTTACCTCAGGTGATCCAAATCCTTTAGAATTTAATCCTAGAAGTCAGGTTACACCATTGCAACAACCATCATCTCCTTCAGGACCATATGAAATCGAAGATGTCACCAACAATCCATTTGAGCTCACTAGGGAATAAATTTTAGAACATCAATCTTTGGAAAGTGTAGTTCCTATCTCCCCAACGTTTGTAACACAAGATTTCACACAAGATTTCACAACTCCATCACAAGGGCTAAGTCAAAATTACATACCTAGTCTTGCAACCAGGCTTGCTAAAGATTTTGGTCACACCTTACCATTCAAGAGTAATACACTTGTAGGTACTCTTGAAGCTAATCCTCCACCTCCCACCACCATTTGGACACCTACCTTTGGCGCTCCTCTTGTTCCTGAGGATCTAAAACAACTACAAACTCCACTTGAACTTCACTATTCCACCACCACTTCAACATTTCAGGGACACCCTTCTTCATCTACATCGATGAGTACCACAAGTGTACCTACCATCACACAAAGTGGTGCAGACCAAAAATACCAAAGTAACACACAAGGGAAAGTCAATACCATATCACAAAATCAACCTTCAACACAAATAGGGACATCTTTATCCAACCCTCTGGTGGGTTCATCCATTCCATCTATCATTACCACATCATCCCCTATCAATCTACCTCAAAGCAATCCCTTGGTTACAAGTTCCATCAATCCTGGGACTACCTTGATTATGAATCCTTTGTTTACATCTCTAACACAAGGAAATCCTTCAAACATAGGAAAAGGGAATATTTTCAATCAATGGGCTCAAGGTCCTAGTGTGTCATTTCCATTGCAAAATTTAATGACATCATCATTTCTAATAGTTCCCTTTACTATACCAAGTCAATTAGGATCTCAAACATACATTCCTCAACCTCATTCTACCATATTGTAAGGAATGATAAACCAAGGGAATCCTTCACCTTTCATTACCAATCCACTAACCACTCAAAATGTCAACATACCTAATCCTTTGCAGATGTCTCAATAATTACTTGATCCCACATTGCAAGCACATGCCTTAGCATTACAACAAGCATCCGTACCAGATCAACAAGCCACACAACAAAAATAGCAACAACAACAACAACAAACATATCAAGCATCCTTAGTAGCATAGCAACAACATCAGGCCCAACAACATGCCATTACAACACAACAACAACAATAAGCACAACAAGCAGCCCTAGCAGCTCAACAAGCCGCACAACAACAACAACAACAAAAAAAAAAAATAGCAAGCCTATCAAGCATCTTGAGTAGCACAACAACAACATCAGGCCCAACAACAATCCATCGTGACACAACAACAACAAAAGCAAGCCCAATAACAGGCCATCGTGGCATAAGAACAACAACAAGCCATTGTGGCACAACAACAACAAGCCCAATAGCAGGCCATCATGGTGCAACAACAACAAGCTCAACAACAAGCCTTACTAGCTCAAAAATACACACAAAAACAACAACAAGGTTCCTATTTTCCTCACACAAACATCATCAATCCCAACACATCAGGAACATATTCATCACTTTCACAAAATCTCACACCTTCATACACCCCATATACCTCATCTCTCATCCCACCATATGTTCCTTCACCTAATCCACAAGATGATCTAGCATCACAATTGAAAGAACTCTCACAAGAAATGCAGGACCTTTGCATGGTCAAGGCAAAGAGACATTATACACAGAACTTGTGTCCTTACCCATTTGATCAAAACATAGCAATGATACCATTCCCTTTTGGGTTTGAAATCCCCAAGTTTGACAAATACAAAGGGAGAGGAAGTCCTGTAGACCATATCAAATAATTCAATGTCATGTGTATGGAAGTGGCTTACAACGATTCATATCTAATGTGCCTCTTCCCTCGAAGATTAATAGGCCCCGCTATGGATTGGTTTTCTCATTTTCCTTCTGGTATCAATTTTTTTCAAGAAATCACTGAAAAATTCATCGATCACTTCTACTTCAATCTTGACATGGACGTTAGTCTAGAAGAATTGTACACTCTCAAACAAAATCCTGGGGAAACCTTCACAAATTTCTTACAATGATGGAGACAAAGAGCTAGTAAAAGTAAGTGGCCTCTTCCTGATGAACAACAAGTGGGAATCATTATAGCCAACCTTGATCTGAATCTATCATTCCACTTAAAAATGAAATGCATCATCTTATGATGAGCTTGTTCCAAGAGCCCTTAACATTGAAAGAGCGTTAATCTCACAAGGAAATACTCAAGCTTACAAAGACAATCATCCTTCAATTAGTTCAAATGAGAAACCTTATGTATGAGCTAAAAACAAAAATGTAACAAACAACCATGTAGTAGATGCCAAGGTTATACTAAGTGCTCCTAGACCCAACAATAATCAAGCTGCTAATATCCAACCAGCTATGTAACAAATTATACCACCTCAGAATAATCAAATCAATAACAACATGCAACCAAGGAAAACTAGTAATAGGAACAACTATCCCAAATGTAAGTACACATAGTTATTAGAGCCTATCGAAATGATCATGAAGAAATTGGTAGAGTCAAATTTGATAACACTTCCTAACTTTGAAAACTACCAAGAACCCCAAGAAAATCCACCCTAGTACAATGAGCATGATCTCTATGACTTTCATAAAATCAAGGGACATAAAATAGAAAATTTCATGAAACTCAAGAATATCATTCCAGATCTCATAGAAAATGATACCATATCTATGGAGATACCTGCTGGAAACCAGGATCTCAAGATATACAAGAATCCTATGCCTGATCATAACAATGCTAACAATAATGGTAAAGCTAAGGATTACACCAATGTTCAACATACTTATTCCAATGTAGTTGCTTCCTATGATAGTGTTATCACTGTTGTCACCATCAAAGGAGCTAGTACGAAATATGGAATCACCATGCAATGTGGAAAAATAACCGTTCAAGGAGCTACCCAACTCAATCTAGGACACAACCCACTTTGCCCACATCCAATCCTAGCAAGTACAATCTTGTAGATCAGCTTAAACAAACCCTCGCTCAAATATCAATTTTGGAACTCCTGAGATTATCTCCTGCACATAGGGAAATACTAGAAAAAGCCTTGTCCGAGTCCTCTATTCCCGTAAACATTGATACCGATCGGTTTCAAGCTATGGTAGGCCATATCGCCAACCATCTTCTTAGCTTCTTTGAACAAGATTTACCATCACAACCATCTCATAACCATGCTTTACACCTTGAGGTCATCATTCATAAAAATAAGTTCAAAAGAGTCTTGGTAGATGGAGGTATCAGTCTAAACATTTGTACCCTGCAGTTAATCAAGCATCTAGGCTATTCAGAAGATACTATTGAGAAGACAAAGAGTACCACCATCAAAGCATACGATGATCAGGAATGGATATCACAAGGAATCATAGCACTCCATGTCCAAGTGGGACCTCTTATTGCAGAAACTACATTCCAAGTACTTGATCTTGATCTTCCATTTTACATTTTACTTGGTCAACCTTGGATCCATGCTTTGAAAGTCGTAGCCTCAACCTATCATCAATGTGTGAAGTTTCGTTTCGAAGGTAGAGAAATCACTATCCATGGAGATCCTGAGCATTTCTACTATTGCAAGAGCCTTAAAGCCAAGTTTTATAAGATCCCACAAATACCCAAAAATGATGAAGGACCTACACCATCAAGCTCATTTGTTGACCCATCATCTCTAGCCTCTACCTCAGCATCACAAAAACCTATTGTAAGAAGCATACCCGATGTCAAGGTAGTAATCCAAGATGATGGTTGTGGAAGCTACAAAATATTGAAAGACAACTTTATCTTAGGAGAGTTACCAATCTCTCCTCAAACACATGGGAAACTGACATCCAACACCAAAGAACCATAGATTATCAAAATGGTAGCTACTACCTTCACCAAATGGGGAGATTTGAATCAAGAAGATGTCCATGAGAAAGATATTCCTAAACTCCTCTATCAATATGAATGGCCTATTTTGATTCTTCCCATGGAAGATAATAACAAAGGTCTCTAGCTAATGTAGAGCATGGGGTATAACAAGAATGAGAAGCTAGGATAGAATGACAATGGTTTACTAGAACCCATTGTTCCTAAGAAACAACTAAATAATCTTGGTTTAGGTTGTAGTACTAGAAAGGTGACACTTATGGGAAAAGGTATTATTGCTAAACAAGTTAAGGCTTCCTCTTGGTCACCTACATTGCATGATACTACCTTAGATGGCTTCCCCCTTGATATGGGTGACCTATTTGAGAACAACACCCTCTTAATGATATGCATAAAATCCTTTATCTCAAACAACCAACCAATCGAAATACACCTAGTAAACTCACAACTCATTAACATGGGCTAACAAGGACCACTAGTTCTAGATTTATTTGAAAATAATGAGGTAATAATAGAATTCATGGGACTCCAAGACAACTTATCATGGGCAGATCACAAAGTAGGCTTTGACATAGAGCTTGATATAGGGGCATACTATGGAGAGACGATTGAATTATTCAATCGTAAAATAAATGAAATGCAATTAACTTGCAGATCCTTGAGTGAAAACCACCTCGTGGCACTCTCAAGTCCTAAAATAGTAAAAAAAGAGGATGCATCTGACGGTGAAAACATCCTTGAGGCACACAAGGATGAGGGATTCAATATCCCCCTTTGTGCAATGCATCTAGAAAAATCAAGAGTACTAGCAGAGAAGGCTACCTCAGTCAATGTTGAAACCAAAGAAGAACCGAAGATCACCTTCTATGTTGAATCCTTGTTAGAGGAGTAACAAAAGAACCTTACAACATTCCTTAAGGAGAGAAGAGCTAACTTTTCATGGCCATACACAAATATGCTAGGCCTTGATCCAGAAATGGTTGTACATCACCTAGCTGTCTATCCTAAAGCCAAACCAGTCAAACAAAAATTAAGGAAGATGCATCCTCAAATAACACTCTTGGTAAAACTGGAACTACAAAAGCTTCTTGACATTGGATTCATTTGAACAATAGATTATCCTGAGTGGGTTTCAAACCTGGTACCAGTCTCAAAACCCACCGAGAGCATCAAAATATGCACTGATTTTAGGGACCTAAACAAGGCATGTCTGAAGGATGATTTCCCTCTTCCCAACATTGATCTCATTGTGGATTTAACAACTGGACATGAAATGTTGTCACTCATGGATGGCTTTTCAGGCTACAATCAAATCATAATCACCAAAGAAGATCAACATAAAATTGCCTTTACTTGTCCATGGGGAACCTACTGCTAGAATGTAATGCCATTTAGGTTAAAAAATGCAAGAGCAATGACCCTCAACTTTCACGATATGATCCACAAAACAGTTGAATATTATGTGGGTGATTTTTGGAAATATCAAAAAAGAGAAGTGAGCACATACAAGTCTTAGGACCTATCTTTGATAGACTTGAAGAATACAAAGTATGACTGAATCCAAATAAGTGTGTGTTCGGGGTCACATCAGGGAAACTTCTTGCCTTCATCGTTTCACAAAGAGGGATAGAAATTGATCCAGAAAAGGTTAAAGCTATCTTATATATGGAAAAACCACAGACATTGAAACATATGAGAGGATTACAAGGAAGGATACAATCCATCAGAAGGTTCATAGCTCAGTTGTCAGAGAAGACTCACCCCTTTTCACATCTTCTCCATAAAGGGATAACTTACAAATTGGATGACAAATGTGATAAATCTTTCTAGTAGACCAAGGATTATCTACTAACACCTCTAGTTCTCATGCCACCAATATCAAATAAACCATTGATCCTATACATCTCAACAACATTAGGATCTCTTTTAGAACAACATGATGAAAGCGGAAAAGAAAGAGCCATATACTACATCAGTAGAACCTTGGTAGGCTATGAGATGAACTATTCACCCATTGGGAAAGCATTCCTAGTAGTAGTTTGTGCTTCACAAAAGTTTAGGCATTACATGTTGTCACACCAAATCAAGCTTATCGCAAAGATTGATCCATTAAAATATCTATTATCTAAAGCAACCCTCACAGGTCGAATGGTTAAATGGGTAATGATCTTGATAGAGTTTGACATAAGGTATGTAGAGCACAAGGAAATCAAAGGACAAGTGATAGCAGACCGGCTAGCATAAGCACCTATCTATGACAAGAACCCATTAATATCTAAGTTCCTTGATGAATTAGTGTTCCTTATTATTCTAACGGCTTAGTGGAAGATGTACTTTGATGGATTGTTCACCCAACACGGATCAAGAGCCAACATTATTTTCATCACCCCCTAAGGTGATTGCATCCCAAATTCTTACAGGATATCATTCCCATGTACCAATAACATTGCTGAGTATGAAGCCTTGGTCACAGGTCTCAAGATAGTGATTCAATGGCAGATACAAGAAATGAAAGTCTATGGAGACTCATAGTTGGTTATCAACCAAGTCAATGATGACTATCAAACCAAAGATGACAAGCTTACACCTTACAAGTAGATGGTGGAGAATCTCAAAGATATTTTAATAAACATAAATTTTGAATAGATCCTCACATCAATAATAGAGCAGCAGACACCATGACAACAATTGGATCATTACTAGACATGTCGAACAACATCCTTCAATGTGAATTCTTGGTAGAACAACTTCTTGTACCAACTTTCAAAATCCTTGAATCTAAATTCACATTGTCATTGTTGGTACTAGATCCCCTTGGTACCATGACATCTTTACTTACCTTAATAGAAGAACCCTTCCATCGGATATCACCTCGAACCTTAAAAAGACCTTCATAAAAAAGGTATCCCGATTCGTGATCCTAGGTGATACCCTTTACTATTGAAGCATCAAAGAGACATTACTATGATGTCTTAACCAAGAGGAAGACTTAACTACCTTAAAGAAAGTGCATGATGGCATATATGGGTCCCATTCTAGCAGTATACTATTAGCTAAGAAACTGTTGAGGATAGGGTACTATTGGCCAACCATGGAAAAAGAAGCTCATCAGTATGTGCAGAGATGCATCCAGTGCCAACAACATGGGGCTCTGATTCATGCTCCAACTCAAGAATTGCAACCAATGATCACACCGTGTCCTTTTTCACAGTGGGGACTTGACCTCATAGGAAAAATCACTCCAACCTCATCTAACGGCCACAAGTTCATCATAACCACCACTGAGTACTTTAATAAGTGGGTTGAAGCCATTATTATGACCTACATAATGGGAAAGCAAATAGCCAAGTTTATCCTAAATTACCTAATTTTTTGTTATGGTATACCACAAACCCTCATCTCAGATAATGGAACTCCATTCAAAAATCAAGATGTGAAAGAGTTGTGCCAAAAATTCAATATCCAACACCGATTATCTACACCCTACTATCCCCAAGGCAATGGCCAAGCAAAAGAAACAAAAAAACTCTCTTAAAAATCCTAAAGAAAACAGTTAACGAAGTTGGTCGTGACTAGCATCTGTAGCTAAATCCCACTCTTTGGGCTTATCGAGCCAGTATCCACACACCTACAAGAGCAACCCCCTTTCCCCTGGTCTATGGATTAGAAGCCATCTTTCCTATTGAGGTTGAGATCCCATCATTGCGGGTATCACTAAAGAATCTGATAACTGAGGAATAGTACAAAATGTCTCGACTGAATGAGCTAGAATTTTTGGATGAACATCATCTTGACACCCTTAATAATTTGCAAGTGTATCAAAACCGATTAAAATAGAGCTATAACAAGAGAATCAAATGTCAATCATTCTAGGTAGGGGATATGTTCTTAAACAAAAATCGGAAGAATCTTCCAAATCAGGAAAGCAAAGGAAAGTTTGAGCCTAACTGGTTGGGTCCCTTTGTCATCATGACAAGCTATGGATCAACAACATACTAGTTGTCAACCCCTGAAGGTGAACCCTTGCAGGAGCTAATCAACAACTTGCATCTCAAAAAAAATTATGCCTAAACATGAAGGGTGTAAATTAGAAAATACAAAAAAAATTAAAAAATGATCAAAATCCAAAAAAATGAGAAAAAGGAAAGAAAAAGTAAAGAAAAAAATCATCCTCTAGTGAAAACCACTTCGGTGGCACTTTGGGCAAGTACCTTGGTGAAAACTTGGCAAACAGACGCCTCACATAAATAAGGTATCTACATCTATTATTTGGCTCTTTTTACCTATTATTCTTTGCATCACCATTCATCTCCCATCTGCATCGTTATCATGGCTTATCACTGTATGGTATCATGAACTCTTTAGCATTACTTGGCATATTCCAAGGTCAGTTTATCCCTCCTGTATCGAAGTAGGCTAACATATCACACTGGGGGCATTTCGTTATGCATCATAATCAAGTTCTTGTATATCTGAGGTCATGGGATATCTTATTCGAAAAAACCAAAAACATTCATAAAATCTTATCTAGAAAATCCAAAAACATTCATAAAATTGAAAGGAAAAATCCAAAACATCCTGAAAACGTCAAAAACCCCTAAAAAGGTTGAACATCAAAAAATATAAAAAAAAATTCCTTGTGTCGAACTACGTAGTCTCTAAGCTTGAACATAGGCAAGACCATCATTGATGTGCCCCCGAGACACCCTAGGTCATTCCTTTAGCGGTCTGTTGTAATTAGCTGTCATCTCTTGTCTTTTCATATCTTTGTCCTGTAAAGTGGGTCGATTCAGTCAAACTTCGTCATCTCTAAGCTTGGATGTAGGCAAGTCCATCATTGATGTGCCCTCAAGACACCCTAGGTTAGTCCTTTAGCAGTTTGTTGTAATTAGTTATCGTCTCTTGTTTGTTCATATCTTTGTCCTATAAAGTGGGTCGAGTCAGTCAAACTGCGTGGTCTTTGCATGTCTAATGTAGGTAAGGCTAATATTTGATCAACCCCCAAGACCCCTAGGATAGGTCTTTAGGTTAGGTTCTTGGTCAAAACTTGGAAATTCAGAAATCCCCAAAACATCCAAATATTTCAAAAAACCCCAAAACATCCAAATAATTCAGAAAACCTAAAAACATCCAAATATTCAGAAAACACAAAAACATTCGAAAAATAGAAAACACAAAAATAATAGAAAATGTTCAAAAGACCTAAAAAGCCTCAGAAATTCAAAAAACCCTAAGAAGCCTAAAATATTCAAAAAACCTAAAAATTTGTATAAACTTTCGAAAAGACCAAAACAACCTCAAAACATTTAAAAAAAAATACCAAAAACATTCAAATATTCCAAAAAATCCAAAATTCCATCCATCCCACATCACTTTCACTTGTAATAAAATTTCACCCATAATAAACAATCGTCACCTTCACCCTTTGGTGAAACAAGTAGAAAACAAGCATGGAAAGTTGTAAAGTGCGAACTCAAAAGTCAAAATCTCAATTCTTAATCATAGGTAAATGCCTCAGTGAAGTTTATAGAAATAGATCATTTTAGCATCATCATCCTAACATCAAACAACCCTTTGATCAACATGTCCTAGGATGTATCCTTCCTACAATGGGCATCAACATCAAATATCACCTAAGCTAAACTTAAACTAGGCCGGAACTATAGAAAACATTGACTATTTTTATTTGATCTTTTCTTATGATTTATCTTAATGACTCATTCCAAGGACCTCTCGATGATGTCTATCTAAAATGATTTAGAGAGAAAGGAATGGGGCATCGATCATTATCTTTCATTTACTATGTTTGTGGACACTCTTGTAAAATAATCTTAGTGAATACTTGCTTTGTTGTGTGTAGGAAGGTCATTTGGAGTATGTTGTTGACTATTGCGTATGCTTTGGTCCAATATGTTTTAAACTTCTAACTTACAATCCAATGGTGTTTCCGTATGTCAAGGTGTGAATAAGAACTATCCTATCTACATGTCGAGTTGAATTCCATTACACTAGATACAATTTCATCCTGGTTATCGATACCTTGATGCATTGTGTCTATGTGTTATATCAAACAATAAGGAATGACAAAAAATTCCAATCCTGGACTATGAGCACCCATCCTATATTTTGTCATGCATTCTTTTACATTATCTCGTCACCATCTCTAATAAAGTCTTGATGGATCATGAAATTGTTGGATCTTTTGAAGCAATCATCATTGGCAAGGGTTATCAATTATTTATTATTCTATCTTCTCTTTGCACTAACCTTCTATCATGACACTCAAAAACATCATCAATGCATCCACCTTGCATCCACAAACCATCATCATACATGTATCGCATAATCATATCATAAGCATAAAAAATCCATCAACATAATCATTTGCATATCATGTCATACATTTTGCATTATCATTTAAGTTGTAATGAATAATATAGATTTGTTATTTCGAGTATCTTAAATTGTTGCATATCATGAGCATTTTCATTCATCCATTTATTTGCATTCATCATCATGCATAGAAAATATAAAAAAAGAAATTTATCCATATCATTGCATCCATCCATTGCATATCATCACATATCACATAGGCATAAAATAAAATCCATCCATACATGATCATGTATAAGCATCCATATCATATTCATCCATACATGAAATAAAATCAACACATCATAGCATGAATCACCCATATCCATATCATATATATATCAAAAAATGTGTCATGGTACAAAATTTGGATCCGTGTATGTATATCGATTAAAAGTACAATATCCATGAGGCTATCAAAAAGGAGCCCATGAATATATATCAATATAAATAATGGGGAAAAATCAAAAAGTGTCTATACATCAAAAATGCTAGCCCTAGTGGTTGCTACCCTCTCCAGCTTTCCGCTTAGGTTGATCGTTGACATGATGATGCACATCACTATGCTGTGAAAAATAAAGCTATCAAAGAGTCATTGGAACATCTTTATGATAATCATGCCTATAATACGTAGCCTATGTAATAGCCTCTCGGTACAATTTGGCCAAAATAGTCTGACCCTGTGTGGATGACAACATAGTCTCTATCTACTATCATCTAGCAACCTCTTGGTGTCTCTCCCCAATAACATATTGAACTCTTTGAAGTGCCACATATCTCTTGGTTGTCACAACAACCACCTACTACCAAGCCTAGTATTGCTCAATAGTCACAACCAAAATATGTTGGCAGGCTTGATCGGGCACTCACTTGTCAAAACTTGCAGCTACTACTGCAATTGTTGTATCTGTGCATCTCTAGCATCCGGTGGTGGTGGTGGTGGCACTAGCTGCTATTGAGCTATTGGAGGTTGCTAAGGAGGCTATTGTCCGACTAGATGTTCCCTCAAAACCTGTCCATCATAGCCATCTTGGCCTCCCTATCCCCTACCCCTGACACCTCTACCTCGTGGCCTCCCTCTGGGAGGAGCACCTGCTGGATCTGTGAATTGTCGTGGTGGCACAAACCATGCATCATAAGTGGGCATCATCTTTCCATCTTCCTGTCCCTGATCATATGCCCAAGGCCGAGTGAATAACTGATGAAAACTCTCAATGACCTCTGGTGCCAGAATCATCGGCCCTAGGTGGGAACCTCTCTAGCAGATCTAGCAAAAATCACCCTGTAGGCATCATTGGGCCTATCCTATACATCACCAAACTATTTGGCCAATTTTTTAGGAAGGTACCACTCAACCATGGTATGATCTTGACCCTGTATATATCAGGTCTTCCTGGAAAAGTAAAGCTATTTTACATCATCAAACCATGGTGGCATCTGAAGCCATGTCTGGCACCAAAACACTATCATATCATCAATCACCCATCTCCAGTACGAGAGCCCAATTTGTCCTATGTGCCCAAGTGTGATGGCACCGCGATATCTCTAGATGATGAGATCATTTGGCTCCACATCCACTTCCTGTATAATCGACCAAAGCACTACAATGTGCTCCCATGCCTAGATATGAAGAAGAGTAACACCTGCACCAAGGGCTCTCCCATCACAACAAAAAAAATCATTAAATTAATGGTATAAAGAGGCCAACATCATGGGCCCCCAAGAAAATAGAGTCCTCTAATACAACATCCTTTGCCAAGCCAAACCCCATCCTAGACTGAAAAAATGACCGCGTCTATCTAGAGCCATCAAACCTAAAATGATGACCACAACAATCAATCTGAAGGTCAACACGTGACCTTTGTATGTCTTTGAATGTATTTGTAAGGTGACCAACATAATTTGGTCCATATCCATCACCTCTAAGCACGCATCAAATTCGACATCAAGATTGTAGATCACGTGATCACTGTGGATAGGCAATTGTAATATCCTCCACACATCCTCCAAGGTCACTATCGCCTCCTCCATTGAAAGGTGGTCGAAGGATGAGGTCTCGTTGTGCAATCTCTCACACAACATTGTCATCATAGCCAAGTGAGTCCTCACAATGGGAGCATATGCAATATACCATAATCTGATCTCTCCCGGGTGCTCCTAGTGTAGCTCTGACAAACCACTCAAACTCTCTAGTATTGTGGGTCTGTGCTCTCTTGAAATCAATGATGGGAAGACCTATTACATCCATGAAGCGCACGACGTAAGGAAATCATCAAAATTTGAAGTTATTTGAAAATTTTGGCTCAGAAATCACAAATGTGTCGCTGTTTATAAATGTGTCACTATATTCAAAATCCAAACAATGACGCTCGAGGCACTTTGAAACACAAAGTGACAAATGTGTCTCCATACAAGATGGTGTCGTTATTTATAATTTGGCCTACCCTAACCCTAACTTTCAAATCGACAAATGCATTATTGGACAAGACCACATCGCTATTTAAAATAAATTCAAATCTAGAAAAGCATCACCCTATACAAATGCATCGCTATATATCATTTGGATGTCCCTAATTGAAGTTTGGCCATCGATATATGGCAACACCCCCAAATTCCAAATTCTAACTCCTAATAAATGCATCAAATTTTCAAATTTTAAATCAAGTTTCGAATCACATATCGGTGGTCCTGCACCTGAAAGCTACTGAAACTCATAAACTCAAACATAAATGTGTCAAGAAGCTCAAGACTTGCCATTTCATTGAAGGGTTAGAGCTACAATCGCAAGAATTCCTTAAGTGTGAATGCACAAATGAATTGAAAATGACCCCTCTTGACCTATTTAAGCTAGAAAATTAGGGTTGTTTGCCGTAATTTAACCTTGTTAATGGGTTTTATCATCATCTTCACCAATTTTTCCAATTTGGCCCTAATTTGGTATCATTTTTTACATGTTGGAATTATTCTTGCAGCCCGAAACCTTTCTAGACCCTTGGGGCAACTTTTGAACCTTTATCGAGAAATCAACCCAAAATTAAAAATGTTTGCCTAATTTCTCGAGGGGTTAGGGAGTTAGCTTTATTCTTCCATTGGGGCATCTAAAAAATTAGAAATTTTTTATTTTTTTATTTGAGAAACATATTTTTATCCGAGAATCGTTGTTCTTTGAACTGAAGCAATAGGTACCTCGCTTCAAAGAGGGGAAAACTGTAGACACTAAAAAATATCCTAATCGATGTCATGCATCCGAAATAGGCTTACTAACATCATTCCCTCTTTATCCATCCTCCTTTCGCTTAATTAATTCAATTAGCCTAGCTAATTAATTAATTACATCATTTTTGTCCATTAGCCTAATTAATTTAATCACATTAATTCACCTCTTTTCACACTAACACTTCATCTCATTAAATTAAATAAATCAAATTATTTAATTTAATCTACTAATTCATCTTATTTAATTAAATGAACCTAAGTTACTTAATTAAATATCATTTCACCCCTCCCCTATTTATTAAATCATCTAATTTAATAAATATTTCTAATTCCTCTAACCCCTAATTGCATAAATTAAACCTTTTTTAATTAGCAATTAAACTAATTTTCTTCTAATCAAGGGAATATTCCCATGGAATATTCTTTATCCTTTTTGCATAATTAAAACTTTTTTTTAATTTGTAAAATCCCCTTTATCCTCATCCAATGGAATATTCTAAGGAATATTCTCTCCTCCAATCAATTCACTTTGCTTGAAAAGCAAGTTATCCCCATTTACCTTCTAATAAAGTTACCTTTGACCTATATGAGCAAGTCAAAAGTGTGTTTGTTGAGGCAAATGCCAACCCTTGATCATTTCATTTATCCATGTGATCTTGCATTCTCATCAACAAATGAGATGAGAATCCTTGATCCATGCCTCCTCATCTTCTTCATCCTCAACCGTTGATTAAGTTTTTTGATCTCAACCACCCATTCTTCATTTGCTCTCTTATAAATAGATCACTATTTGGAGACAAATTACAATCAATCACTTAGAGAAAACTTATGTTGTTAAATTCACTCACACCCATACTCTCAATTTGCACACATTTAGCTTATTTTCAATTTATTTTAGTTGCATAATAACTTAGATTATCCATTAATGGCTTCCATGCATCCATCTTAGTTTGCAAATAAATTAGGGTTTCATATTCTAGCATCATTTTTAGCTTATATTAGCTTAGCAATTGCATAATTAGAATATTTTTAGCATAAAATCATGGTAACCTAGCTTGCATCATGTTCATTTTTATCATAATCTATGTTTTCATACACCAAACATCATGGTTTCATTTATTCTCTTCCATAGAATCGACTGAAGCAAGCTCACTATCACGAGATTGGGAAAGGGTTATCGGTCCACATCAAAACGACACCAATTCCATAATAGGATAGATTTTAATGGATTAGAGTAGATGTTTTCTTTAAAGCTTTCATAAATTTAGCATGTTAGTTTTCTTGATAAAATGTTTACTTTCAATTTTTATTGATTGATCTTGTTGAGATTCGAGTACCCATGGCTCCATTATGCTTTGATTCTTCATGGATCAAGCATGATTAGGCCCATATCGGTAAATCCCGCATCAACATCTACATCCATTGACATAATCTCACAACAGTCACATGTTCATAACATTAGCAGTATACATAAACATCTCAAGTTAGAACAACATAATTCAATAACCTATAATGCCATATTCCATCATGGATAACATCAATTGAAGCAACATTAAATGACACAATCATTAAATGTGAAAACACTCATATTGATAACAAAAAACAACATATTTTATTAATCTTCTAAAATCTCTTTACAATCATTTAACCCTATGCAATACTAGTGCGTAGTAGCTATACAATCGAGGTGTAATATGAAGGCCCTCTTCATTCTCTGTTTCAAGTATGACATCAACAACCTAGTGATTTAGATCATCATCTTCTACTATCAACTGATAAGACCTCTCCTGGGGATGAGCTTGGTCGTCTTGATCTCCAAGTTGTATTCCTAAACCCTTGTGATCTAATTACCTATTTTGGTACCCATCTCCTATTCAGTTAGGACACTTTTGACTACGGGATCTATGACATACACCGTTGTGTGGGAATTCAAGATGTAGAATCTAAAATTATTTACACCCCTTACAACTACATACACATTATTTTCAATATGGGAGTATCAAATTATTTTCCCTTGAAGTTGTTGCTCATGAAAGTGATTGGTGATTCAGTCTCGTCATTCAGATTTTGTGTCAGTAGGGCAGAAAGAGTGTGTTCTGACACGTAACAATAAAGAATGAATTCTTTATTGAAGTTAGGTTGAACCAACACTGGTGCTTGACTAATGGATTCTTTTATTTTGATGAATGCCTTCTTTCCTTCTTTAGTCCATTTGAAGGAAAATGTTTTCTTCATCATAGATGATATGTCTTTGGTCAGCTCTAAGAAATCGAGTACAAATATTCTTATGAAATTTACTTTATTGAAGAAAGAATGTACCCTAGTTGTACTTTTTGGGAGAGATAGGTTCTTGATTGAATCAACCCAACTAGGGTCAATCTGAGTTCCCCCTTTGGAGACAATATGGCCAAGCAATTTACCTTTCATCATCACAAAGATAGATTTCTTTGGATTCAATTAAATGTGGTGATACCTACATCTCTTGAACACTTTCATTAAGTGTTGAAAATTATCTTCCTGATTCTTTTAGAAAGTGGTAAGGTCATCAAGGTAGACGACAATCAGTTTGTCCTTTAGATCCCCAAATACTACATCCATGTCTCTTTGAAAAGTAGCGTCGACATTGCTGAGGCTGAAAGGCATCCTCTCATAGGTGAACGTACTCCAAGGGGTAGTGAATGTCGTTTTGATTTGATCCTCCTTAGCTAATGCAATTTGGTTGTATCTAGAAAAGCCTTCAAGAAATTACAACATCTCCAATCTAGTGATTGTCTGCAATGTGTGCTCCATGATTAGTAAAGGATAATTATTCTTTATGGATGATTGGTTGAGGTTCCTAAAATCTATGCAGATCTGAATTTATCCATTCTTCACAAGAACTATATTAGACACGTAGGTGGAATGATGGATTGGAAAAATAATCTGTGTTGGCCATCTTCTGTACCTCTGCGTAGATTGTATCTTGGATATGCAAGTTGTAGCATCTCTACTTCTGTTGAAGGGCTTAGCATCAGGCTGAAGTGGAATTGTGTGAGACAATTCCTTAGGTGTGAAGACTTTCAAATCTTTGTAAGACCAAGAAAACACATCTTTGTATTGTTTGAACAAGGAGATGAAACTATTGCTTTCCTTTGTAGTACAACACCTACACAAGTTAACGAGTTGAGGCTTGTCTTTGGTACCAATTCTCACTTGAAAATAATCAACATAGGTTTTGTTGGTTGAGTTCCTTTGATTTTGAAAATTTTCTATCATGTCTATCAAATATATCCTCCAAGGATACTAGACCCTTGGGAATATTGTTTCCTCTTAGTTGGATAATGCCTGATTCCATTTCTTTAGAATCCTTTACTATAGATTCTGTGAAGGGAGAAGCACTGCCTTCAAAGAATAAGTCTTGGTAATCATCTACCATGCAAAGGAATTCTTTGATGCGATCATCATCATTGACTACCTAATAGTTCTCATAGTTGTCAAAGACAGCTAGTCGGTATATGAGCTTAACATTGAAATCATTCTGATGAAAGTAAGAATGATGCATGAAGAGAGTAGAAAGTATCGCAAGGGCATCAACTCTGCTATTATGCTCACATGAAATGTACTTGATGTTGAATACTTTGAACCAGTTGATTGCATTCCACACCCTTTCATGATAAGACATAAGGCGATTTTTCCTTGGTAACATTCTATGATTTATTGCATGATCAATTCTACGTCACCTTCGACTTGGAGTAATTTTATACCCATATCCCTTGCATTTTTGAGACCTAGTAAGGGCACCTCATATTCAGTTGTGTTATTTTTGTTTCAAATTCAAGCGATATGCAAATGGGTATAAAACACCTTCGAGAGAAATGATGAAACCTCTTGCTCCCGAGAATACTATAGAGCAACTTTTGTCAATTGTATCGTCTACATTTTTGGATCTTCCTTTGATGTGCTTGTAGAATATGTAACTTTTTGAATTTAGTCAATCACTTCGGACAACATAACATGTGTCAGGACCCGTGTCTTGATACAACACTTGTGCTTGAGGGTCCTAGGATTTTACAATCGTAAATCTTTATTTTTCCTCAAGTTCCAATTTGAAACTGTCTTTCTTCAATGGGATTGTCACGAATGACCAATCTAACTGAATCTCTCCTTTGAGATCCTTGCAAAAGCTTTTAATTAGTAGCATCTCATAACTAGTTGGAATATCAGCCACCAGGATGGTCATCGTGATTTTCTTCTTCGAACAAGATGCTAGCCTTACTTGAGCGTCTTTTAGCTGGTCGACCAACAACATCGACTTTGATTCAAGTGAATACTTGTCATGAATCTTGGTGCACAAGAGTCCCAATGCATTCATGATTTGCAAGGGCATGATGTTGTTTGAAGCTCTTGAGTCTATTATACAATTGTTGAGTTTGAATCCTCTCCTATATAAAGATATATAGAAAGGTTTTGGATTTTCTTTTGTTGGTACAGATGACTAGAGAAATGTGGGATGGATTACAACTTGCTTCTTTACGACCTTGAGAATCTGATCAAATTTTTTTGGATGGTCCTTAAGATACTCTAGTTGTGATATTTGTACCTTCATCTTCATCATGGAAGCCACGATGTCAAATTTGTTTGAAGATAGATCTTGAGCAATTGGCACAATGTTCTCATGTGAAGACTTGGGATTAGAAGTGGAAGGCACTTCTTTTCCCTTTCCCTTTTCATTTGATTTTCGTCTTTCTTCCTCTTCTTTTTATGCTTTGAATTGTTGAGCACGTGTAAACATAGGAATTGAGATATTCTCATGATTTACAACAAGAGAATATTGACGGTATTGTTCGTCTTCTTCTTCTTTATTGACAGGTTCTCTATCAAAGTATCCTGTTGCGGAGTCGTCATCAAAGTTTTCTATTTGTGGTGAGACAATGTTTGAACTTGGTGAAGGTACAAATATCGAAGTTGGAGCAACCTCAATGTATCCCATAATTTGGTTCATTCTTAGATTCTCAGGACATAGTTGAATCCTGATAGCAATATCATAATTTGGCATGCCATGGAAAATACCTCCTACTTATAAATTGATGAGCTAAAGGGGCTCTATAATGAAAGGTTCATAAGGTGCAACACTTTTTGAAGGTTTTGCAAATGGGGTTTCAAGCTAAGTGGGCTTAACCTTGGAGAAAACTTTATGGTTAAGCGCGCTTGAGCTAGAGTAGACTGGGATGGGTGACCTCCTGGGAAGGCCCAGTGCTTCACCTCTATGAGCATCACCTAGGTGCAATGAGTGCTAAATGGACCATTCATTATCATGAGAGATGGGTTCTTTTGTACCACTACTCATGAAACATGGGTCAATGAGTTTGACTCAAAACTACACGGTTGAATCCTGATAGCAATATCATAATTTGACATGCTATGGAAATTACCTCCTACTTATAAATTGATGAGCTAAAGAGGCTCTATAATTAATGGTTCATAAGGCACAACACTTGTTGAAGGTTTTGAAAATGGGGTTGCAAGCTAAGTGGGCATAACCTTGGAGAAAACTCTATGGTTAAGCGCACTTGAGCTAGAGTAGTACTCGGATGGGTGACCTCCTAGGAAGGCCCAATGCTTCACCTCTGTGAGCATCACCTAGATGCAATGAGTGCTAAGTGGACCATTCATTATCATGAGAGATGGGTTCTTGTGAACCACTACTCATGAAACATGGGTCAATGAGTTTGAATCGAAACTACACGGTTGAATCCTGATAGCAATATCATAACTTGACCAATCCTAGAAATATCTACACTTAAACTAGAAGTTCACTGACTGGTAACTCTGGTGGCTCTTTAATTGGAGTGATGGCCTCTTTTTCCTCTGCAACTTTACGCTTCCAACTCTTTTCTTGATTCTTCTCAATGGAAGAGTGTTACATGATGAAACCGTGAAGTTTGACTGTGAACACTCTAGCTGTGAGAAGTGCTCATGAACTCGCTATGCACCCAGAGTTCCAACGATATTCAACCCTCTAAACTGGCCTTGAAAGGTTATAAGAGATAAAAGGTATGGAACCATATGGAATTCATGGACTTGAAGTGTCTATGCTTGTCAATCAACCCACAGATGTGCTTGATGTTCTGAAGTGTGGTTTGGTTTATGCCTTCCAAAGCGTTCAAGTCAACCTTCAGATGCACTTGATGTAAATTGGTGTTAGCTTTTCTTAAGAGATCGTGAATCAAGACCGATTTGATCTTGAATTCAATTTGAGTGAATTGCATACTGAAAAACTAGATTGTTTACTGTAAACGTAGATATGTTCAGACAACTTTTTTCGGTGAGGCTAAAAATAACTTTTCATGAGGCTAAAAAATAGTTTGTTGAGGGGAAATTTTTACAAATTTTTTTGAGACATGGATTTGTAGAGAATATATTTTTAAACAAACCCACAACGTCAGAAATTCAAAAAAGTGATTTTTTATTTGACATGCAATGACCTCTCGGAGCTGAAGCTGTAGGGGGCTGTGAGGTAGTAGAAGCTTTTTCTTTTCAAAACATTCTGGCACATGGGTTTTGTTGGTGCCTGAGAGCTAAAGAAACCCAGTTTCTCCATTTTTTGAAATGATGAATTTTTTTGAAAACCCTAAAAATAGGGGGCAGTGAGGCAATTTTCCCAGAAAATCCTAGCATGTGGGTTTTGTTGCCAATGTTGTGTTGAACATACCTAGAAGGCTAGATCTATGAAAAATTGTCGTTTACTTGGACATGCGAGAAAATCTAAGACAAGGATAGAAGAAATGTGAGGGTGGGAAGATAGAATTTATAAATTGCCTCTTTCAATCCTCAAGAAAAATAACTTTGTATAAACCTAATCTGATGAATTCCTGATAAGAATGTACCAGAAAGATGGAGTATGGAAAAATATTCTTTTGCGCAACCCAAACCTAGAACTATGAAGAAAATTGAAAATGGCCTTCGTTATATCCCTCAAAAGGTGTTGGAGAGAAAATAGTTGATTTTAGCTTCAACCTACAAGAAATAATGGAGAAATGATGCCTATGCATGAATAAATATCCATTTTGGAGTCGAGATTGTTAGTTATGGCACCAACCCTAATTGAAGAGTTATCTCACGTGCATGAGAGTTTAACTGAAATTTCACTGATTTTGAGACACCATATGTAAGAGGAAGCATGCAAAAATCTTAACTGAGAGCCAACTGGCCACTTTGACTTTTGGCATCCAAGCTTTAGGGAGTTAGATTTTTTAAAAATATTTTCAACTTCTGCTATGACGAATTGCCTCTGTTTGACCCTAAATTCTAATCGCTCGATTGATCCTAAAGCTTGGCTGACATATTCATCATGGAGCTGGATCAAGTCTAAAAAGATGTAGTTGGGAGCTACAAACCTCAAAAATTAGTTCTAATGGCTTGAAATTTTTGGCGCCTTTTTACCAGATTTAGCCATTTTTGGATGTTTTTCAACTTCTTCAATTTGACCCTTCGTGCTTCAATCTGCAATTATCATTGATTGATGAATCTTGTGAACATGATGAGGTATGGAACATAAAACCAGTTCAATTCTAGAAAAAATGACTGGTATTGCAACGTCTGAAAGTTGATTTAAGAGGTTCAATTTCCTAGGTGCCACTTGCCTACAGGGGCACTTTTGTGTCTTTGAGATACAATTTTTACTTTGTAACCTTTGACAAAATGCTCCAATTTTACCCTCATTGTCAGGAGCTAGACTGCTCCGATTTTCATGCTGACGATCTCATCGCGAAGATTTATCAACTCTGAAGAGATGTTCTTGGGAGTCATAGAGTTAGAAAGCTACATTTGAGGCCCCAAAAAGTTGGGAACCTTTTCCAAGAAGGGTACATCTTTCTTCAACAACCAATTTTTATGGCTTGACTTATCTTGACTTTCAACATTTTGTACTTGATATTTGTTCGCAAGTGTTCGACAAGTCCCAAAAGCTAGCTACTGGATTCACCACGTAGCTGGAAATATTCTAAGATCTCTTGGAGAAGACTGACATTGAAAACCTCATTTGATTGACCAAAATTCTAGGCACCCCTGGCCTGTAGGGGTACATTTGACCTTTTGACTTACATTTTATCCTTTGTTTTACATGCTCATTCGATCAACAACTACTGTTGTTTGATATGTCTAAGGACTGGCGAACAATTCATTGCGAAGCTGGACTGAAGCCAGGAAGACCATTAGGAGATAGTCAATGCAAAAATTGACATCTAATGGCTTTTATTCTTGGGCGCCCTTGAGCTACAGGGGTGCATTTTTTGTAAAAGACCCATTTTTTTATGACCGTTGACCTTCAACATCTTTCACCCCTGCCTTCATTTGTTGATGTTTGAAAAATCTATTGGATTTCCTTGATGATTCACTAGAATGCTAGCAAAATTATGAAGAAGATGAGTGGTTTTGCAAGTGTTAACCACTGCATTTGGCATCTCAAATTCAAGGGCTCCCTTGGCCAATAGGGGCACTTTTGGCTCCATATTTGATCATTTTTTGATGATTTTACTCTCTTTCACACTTCACGATCACCGTGTTGCTTGGCTAAGTTGACTATGTTTGAACATTGCTACTCCTGATGTGAGTACATTCACTATTGTGATTGCATTTACCATTCTGTGTGCATGAATATTTCAAAGTTGACTTCAGCATTGACTGCAAAAGCATCTCCCTTGTAGCAAGGCATACTATTTCCAGACTTAGAATATTTTTACATTTTTCACCTTTTAAAAATCCCCTTCATCGTGAAGCATCTTTTTGAGCATCTTTTTCCATAAATTTTTTTGTGATGCATTTGAGGCTTAGATTTCGACACCTAGTATTTTGTAATGTCCCCGATTTGGAGATAGAGTAATTTAATTTAATTAATTGATTAAGTTGTCCAAAATAATGATATTTCATAAGGATGACTAATTGATTATTTTATTTAAATTAAAAGTGGTATTAAATTAATAATTTGTAAGGTTATTAAATAAATAAATATTATAAAGTAACCTATATTTAATTAATTTAATAAAGTGACTTAAAATAAAATATTATATCATAAAGTCACTAAAATAAAATTAAAGTGGAAAATATATCTTTTATCCCACATTGGCAAGTGAAGTGTGTAAGCTCTCCTTGGAAAAGTATAAAAGGATCTTCAAGGCTCATTTTTGGATATTTATTTAATAACCTGACAAATAATTAATTTAATACCACTTTTAATTTAATTAAAATAATCAATTAGTCATCCTTATGAAATATCATTATTTTGGACAAATTAATCAATTAATTAAATTAAATTACTCTGCCTCCAAATCAGGGACATTATATATTTGGCCATCTACCATTGTTGACCTTAGAGGTCCTAACTTTTCTCTTGAAAAAGTGAAGTAAACCCACCAGAGAAAAACTAACTTTTTATTAATTCTCACTTGACCAATGTGATCGTGAAGTGAAATAAGCTAATCATAATTATTTTCAATCATTTCTAGAAATATCCTATTTTTTAGGGTTTTCCTAAAAACAGGGTCCTGAAACCCTAATTTTCAAAATTTGCCAATATCATTTGGGCAATAAACCCAAATAAATCCCATGCTTTGGTTAACCTAAAACCGACTTCTGACAACAATTTTACAAGATTTAGACCATTTTAATCAAAATGCCTTATTGAGGCAAAATAATTATTTTGGGTACAACAAAATCTGGAGTAATTCTGGCAACATAATGACTTCCCAAAAAAACAAAAATCATCTCTAAAAATTCATAAGAATTTCACATATTTATAAACCTCTATCATGGACGCCCAAGAATACCATGTGTCATCTCCACAATCTTTGCTTGCATGCAAACTAAAATGAAGAACATGTACTAGTCCCAACTGACCAAAAAAATATCCTGCAAAACATGCAATGACATGCAACAACATGAAACCACATGAAAGGCATCCAAACCCAATATTTTATGTAAATATTAAGTAGACTTGACATGCATGGCGTCCCACTAGAGAAAATCTAGCCAATTGCCAATTTAGAACTCCCCTTTGACTTCTAGTCAACCCAACTAATTGTCATAGTCTCGTTTAGCATCTTTTCAAAATCCACAACTCCAAAAGCAAGGACACATGTCACTATGCCACACCTTTGAGAGGTTTTCACAAAAAAACTCTTCTCAATTGAGTGCCCAAGTGACAAGTGGCACAATTTCGTCCTCTCCACCAAACTTGTAGGAAGCCAACTTGCAAACAAGTCCCACAAATTAATTTATCAACTTAGAAACATATTACTTAGGATTTAATTAATAAAACATGCAAAAAAGGGACTAATTTATTTAATTGATTAATATTGAGACTCTCTAAGGTTGAGACACCTTAATCCCAACACATAAATGAAATACACATAAGAGGCAACAAGAAGGCCACATAAAGCTTTCCAAAAAAATAAAATCAACCCATTCAAAATCCATGGAGTAGAGTTTAAGAAAGGAAAAGCCTTTTCATCCATTCTTCTCAAATAGAAAGGTGACACTTGACAATCTATAAAACCACCCCTTGATTACTACATTTTTTTAACAACCATATTAATCAACCAAGCATCTTCCAAGTAATCTAGAAGTTTCAACTTCATAACTTCTTCATTAACCATGGTGGTGATAAGTCAACGTCACCACTTATATCGTTACACCCGAAATTGGGAAGCTCCCAAGTTTAGGTTCATCCCTAGACCTAGACCTAAGCCTCGAGAGATCATTCATGATGAATCTACCTACGTATCCTTTTTGTGAATCAAAGTATTTTTAGTTCGTACAACAATGATAAAGGAAGTCCATTCTCTTCTCTTGTATGAGATCTTTGATCTCTCTTTTAAATCTGACTGTTAATTAAACTCATGTCTTTAAATTAGTCTAGTTACACTAGAATGATAATATCACATTCCAATCAAGTGTTGGCTCCATACCATACCTATCTTTGGTGTACAAACACACAAAATCATATAGGGTCATATAATTTCATAATCTCATGTTCACACACAATGATTGACTCAAGCATGCATACACAAGGTGACTAACTCATACAAATATAACAATGAATAGCTCATATGCATATCAAATGTATAACAATGAATAGCTCATATGTGAATAACATGTACAATAGTGACTAACTCATGCATATCACAAGTACAACAATGACTAGCTCATACACATCACACATATCCAATGTGAACAATCCACACCTACATCACATTTTTACATAAAGAATAATCAGTAAAGTGGAAATGGTTGCAACCTATTGTGTGCATCATCCCACTACCTAGCTTATAATCACATAAGCCCATAAGTAGATATTATTTGGAAAAGGAATGTCAATGCATCTCATACTACTTCATGGCTCCCATCCTTTTCCCAGTCCACCACCACTTGTGATGACAATCAAACAACCCATACTACTTGATGTCATTATTGACAAGGGAATTAATAGCAATGTGTACAAAACCTAAGGCCTTACATGAGTACACAGTAAGTGACTAACATATACATTTTGACTAATTGACACATCCACAATGAGTGACAAACACCTACTATTTTAGTGCATCCCAAATAGAAAAGGAATGGCGATGCATTGTGTACTACATCGTGGGTCCATAATTTTCCTCAATATTTTGCACTAGTTATGATGATGGAAATAATCCCATACTACTTGCAATACCATTATACATTAGAGAAGAGGATTCAATGTATCTCATAGTATGTTGGGGGTCCACCCTCCATCCCAAGGGTCATATAGGCACAAGTGAGATTTCCAAAAGTAGTGAACTACCTAGCCGAATGGATTCCAACATTGATCACCCATAGGCCATTGACAACAAGTTTTTCCACCCAAGAAGGAGTGACCTCTAGCATATACCACCTAGTGAACCTGGTGATATTGTCAACTAACCACTTCACAATATGGGTAGCTCTTGGCATCGATCACCCACATTCTATAGGTGATTTCCTATTAACATTCTAGCTACAACAATTAGCTCTGGTTACCATTAAGCATACAATAAGGTAACTACCTATGCAACCACTCCAATATCATAACTAGAGTAGCCTTTGGCAATCCTACACCTCCATGATCTAGGTGAATGTTGGCTAATCCCTAGGAGTAGCCCAAACATTGATCATTGGCACTATCCAATGAATACATGTAATTTCTCAAGTATCTTCAAGGTTCACACTTGTGGGGGTCTTACATAATAGGGTTCACAAGTATTGGTCAAGCAGAACTAGATAAGCATATCACAATCAATTGATTCAAGAGCCTATAAACAAAGTAGATTTTTATAGGTTTGGAGTTGAATTTCACAAACATATAAGAATCATATTAAACCCACATGAGTTGGCCTCTACTCAACATGTACACAAACAAATATCGACTATAAAGTAGTCAAATCCATTCATTTCATTTAGATTGTTAATTAGAATGCACTCTTCAAAAAAAAAATATTTATTAAATAGATACAAGGGCCAGAATATCTTACCTTAATAATACTTATAGTTTTTCCTACAGGTAGCATAGGCAATCTTAAGGAATGCCATCCCAAAATAAAACACATAAATTGGATCATTCCTAGCCCATACGAAAATCCATTGTTTTCCCCATTATATCTTATTAGCCAAATTTCACATCATTATTGGATACAAATTATCAAGTTCCCTTAACTCATCAAAAATGATCTAATACAAATTTCATCCTCAAACAAAATCCTACTGAAGAGGGAAGGTCAAACAAGTTGAAGAACAATCCCAACCTTGTAATTATCTCCCGAAACCCTCCCCCTACAAACTGGAGGTCACATAGGCATCATTTGCCCAAGGATTGTGTACATACCCACTTCCAAATAGGATTGAAGTCACATGTAGTTCTCCTCACAAGGTTTCTCTCGAGGGATATACACTTGGAATTCCTACACAAAAATCCTCTTGTCCAATTAATAAAGGTAATAAATTTTTCCATCCTAGGGAAGTTAATTAAACCTAACAAACTAACATTGATTCTTTCTTGCAAACCCACCAAGCTTCTATACACATTAAGATTGTCTCACACTAGAGAATAATGATTAGCTAGGTTTTATCAGTAATGCCATTATTCAAAATATATCTCTCCAATCATGGAGATCTAATCATACATAGGCATAAGTTTTCATGCAATCTAGAATCAATCTAAGAATATAATACTAATAAAGAGTGTACATCCTTAGATAGTAGTAGTCAAAATATCATTATGATGCAATAATAATGAAAAAGCCTCTCGAGAAGACTCCCAGTGAGGTCCCACTACAATATGGTTCAATGATGTTTAGTATCATAACCATATTATATTATAGCATTGGATAGGTTCGAATAGTTTTAGGATTAGCATTGTCAAAAGCTAGTATAACATATAGAAGTTTAGTCAAATATTTTTAAACAAGTAATATATTGCCTCATCCATATTCTAGTACAAGGTTCATAAGATTAACTTAGCTCTACATGGTTTATGTTATCATTTAGTGTAGGCATGTAATGACCATATTTATCATAAATATGGTATAATGACATAAAGCATATTTATTTGGACCTACCAAGCAATGGTATCTAATTCATTTGTATCCCAAGATTATAGATAAAACAATGTCAACATGTAATTTTTGATAAAAAAATAGTGCCAAAATAATACCATATTCCCTTTTTAGGTAGATTATAATTTAGGTCAGCCCCTATATACAAAGTTAGGACATTTCCATGGAGGACTTTTTTATATCTTCAAACCTTCATAAAATAGTCAATGTGTAACCTCTCTTTAAAGAAGATAGTTTACCTTGTCTTACAATTATTATAGTATTGTTTCAATAAATATACTCACACATACACACTTGATTAGTAATCAACACTTTAATGTTATTTAAGCTTTATTTAAGGTTTTCCTTAAATAAATTTTAAATAACAATAAAGTGTTGCTTACTAATCAAGTGTGTATGTGTGGGTATATTTATATATTATAAGCATCTAGGAATGTAACACGTAATATATATGTGTGTGTGTGTGTCACCTTAAAGTTTCCTTTTACACAACTTAGATAACATTAAAGTATTGGTTACTAATCAAGTGTGTATGTATAGGTATATTAAAATATTACAACAAACATCTAAGAATCTAACATCTAATTTTTTACCTAAAGATATCATTGACATATAATTAATTCAAATCTCACTATGCATATACTCCTATATGAAATGCATATTTTTACACTTAAAATTCACATGTGCACTAAAACCACTAGTAGAATAATACAATTAGTAATTAATAAATAACATACATAATACACACCTTTCTCATTTAGAATGAAAGGAAGAACTAGGATAAATACCATTAATCTGGATAATTGATTCCTCACCATCACATTGAGCTTAATACCAATTTTGATGATTTGGAATTTAATCTCAACAAAGGAACACATGCAAAAGTTATAGACTATGATGTTACATCTACCAATTGCATCTCCTTCAAAGTTTCCAATATATTTGAACAAACCCATTTTATGAATATCCTACATCTATTGCATGATTTGGACTTTAATCTCAGCATAGGCAAAGAGAACACATGCAAAGGTTGTAGACTTTGGTGTTATCTCATTCAAAGTTTCTAATGTATTTTAACGAACCCATTTTATGAATATCCTAAATCTATTGCAATCCACAAGACTCTTGTACCAGGGCACTTGCAACCCCCACTTCACACACCTATATGCACATACATGCTCACTCTTGTCGGCTTCCTTCTCACAGAGGTAGAAATTGGTTGCTCTCCCTCTCTACACACTCCCCCTCTCTAATGAAATAGTATATCCTTTAAGCTTTAATGGACATCCCTAGCCTACCTGAAAGCTCTCATTTCAGCACACTGGTAATGGTTATGAAATTTGACTTTACACTTGCCATTTGCAATTTATTCCAAGTTCCTAATGTTAATTATTGTAGCTTGGACATCTGTTATCTCCATTCCCAAGAATTATTATTTAATTGATTTTTCTGGAGACTTCTAGAGAAAGAAGTTAGTTAAAATCCAAATAATTAATTAATTAATTGATTCCCTTAGAGGCTTCTAGAAACTAGTTAGTTAGGTTTTGTTAGAGTCTAATTAATCTTAGCCATTGATTGGGATTAAATCATGGCCATTGGTTTTTCAATGAGAATTAAATAAAATGGGATCAATGGGCATTTGGTGAACACACACTTGAGAAAGATTTATTGTGATAGCAAATAAATTTTTAGTGAGAGAAAATAGTTTTGCAATGATAGCAAGGGTGCAGTGAGAGCATTGGAGACAACAACGGTGGAATTTCAATAAGAGAAATTGAGGGAATAATTTTTGGAGAAGAATATTGTCGGAGCTTTGCCAGTAAGAGGCAAGCAACTTATGTATCTCTTGATTTGCTGAAGTTTAATCAAATTCCTCATCTGCGGTACTGGTTTTCCCTCTAGGGTTTTTCCAAAGATAATTTGTCCAAAAATATTGTGTTTATTATTTGCATATTTTATTCTCTATTCCTATGGATTTATTTGTGAAATTATAGTTGTGTTATTTTTCAATATTTCTGAATAAATTTTTGACAGTCAAATAATCTATATAAATAGGAGATTAATAATCAATAACTACAATAGAATTTTTCACATGGTATCAAAGCTGATCTGAGGGTAGAAAAGGCTCAACATAGTCACATGAAGGAAAAATCAAGGTTTTATAAAACCCAGTTCTACCTCTTCAAAATTATTATTATTATTTATTTATTTTGAGATCGGCTCAGCAGGTTTAAGAGATCAAGATAGATTGGATGGAGCCTCAAATTTTGGTGTCTGGAAAGCCAAAATTTCTTTATTACTGGAAGAGAATGGTATCAAGGAATATGTGATTAGTGTTGTATTTGTACCTACAGATCCAACACAACTCTTAGCATATAAGAAGGAAGATGCCAAGGTGAGGAGGTTGATTCTTGACGGTGTTAAGGATCATATTATTCTACACATCACAGAGTTAGATATAGTGAAGAAGATGTGGGATGCCATTTTGAATTTGTACTAGAATGCTACCACTAATAGGAATTTGATTCTTAGAGAAAAGTTAAGGAATACCTAGATGAACAAGGGAGAATATGTTACAAGTTACCTCACTAGGCTTAGACTTGTCAAGAATGAGTTGGTAGTTGTTGGAGATAAACCAGATGATGACAAGCTAGTGCAAATAGCCCTAAATGGGTTTACTAAGTAGTGGTATGTTTTTGTTCAAGTTATTAATGGACGAGACAACTTACCGAGTTGGGATCGACTATGGAGTGACTTCACTCTAGAGGAGCTTAGACTAAGTCTTATCAGTGGAACCAATAGTAAGAGTCAAAAAAGTGAGGCGGAATAGGAAAATGTTGCCCTAATAGGAAAAGGGAAAGTGAAGAAGGGGTCTAGCAAAG
Organism: Sequoiadendron giganteum; assembly: GCA_007115665.2. Lineage (NCBI taxonomy): Eukaryota > Viridiplantae > Streptophyta > Pinopsida > Cupressales > Cupressaceae > Sequoiadendron > Sequoiadendron giganteum. The sequence goes on along the minus strand of CM021103.1, from coordinate 381,212,762 downwards.
GATCAAATCCAAAAAATGAGAAGAAGAAGAAGAACTTGTCTAAGAGAAAGTGCTATGGTTGTCATGATTTTGGCCACTATGTCAGTGATTTCCCGCAAAGAAAGAAAAGTGAAAAGAAAGGCAAGAAGAAGACGACAACTTCAACAAGTGCAAATGAGATTTCTACTAGAATGAAGGATGATTTTTCACTCATAGCTTGTATGATTAGCTCAACCTCACAAGGTGTTTGGTATATAGATAGTGGGGCATCATTTCATATGACAAGAGTTAGAGAATATTTCTCTAGTTATAAGGAGGAGGACATCATAATCCAGATTTCTATGGGGAACATGTACAAAGTCAATCCAATTGGGAATGGGATATTCTATTTTAGAGGGAGAATGGAAAGTTGATTCCCATTCATGATGTGTTGCATGTGCCAGACTTGGGCATGAATCTGATTTTCATATCCGTCCTTCAGGATAAAGGCTACAATGTACTCTTTAGAGGGCCGAATGTGTTAATCAAGCACAAGGATTGGAAATCATTCTTAGCTATTAAAGTAAGGAGTGACCAACTTTACAGGTTACAATTTGATACTCATAAGGCACTCATAAGAAGCAAAAATTCTAGAGATCAAGGAGAGCTATGACATAGGAGGATGGTCCATATACATCATGGAGCACTTAACTACTTTGTGAGACAATGGCAGGTGTTCTAGAGGTGAGCACAAAGCATGATGATTTATGTAAGGGATGTGTGTTGGGGAAGTTTGTGAAAGTATCCTTTCCAAGGAGTGACACTAGATCCAAGTGTGTTCTTGATCTAGTACATTCAAACATATGTGGACCAATTTCAATGAAGTCTCTCAGAGGATACAAGTACTTTGTTAATTTTATTAATGATTTATCCAGGAAGACTTGGATATACTTCTTGAAGACCAAGGATGAGGTATTCAGTCATTTCCAAGAGCTCAAAGCTCATGTGGAGAATTTGATTGGAAAGAAGATAAAGGTTCTTTGGTCAGAAAATGGAGGCGAGTACAAAGGGAAAGATTTCAAGGAGTTCTATACCAGGGAAGGAATCGAGAGGGAATGGACCATTCCTTACAACCTGCAATAGAATGGGGTTGTTGAGAGGAAGAATAGGTCTATATCGGAGGTAGCAAGGGCCATGTTGTATGACTAGGATATGCCATGTTACTTATGGGAAGAGGCATGTGGTACAACAATATACATACAAAATAGGGTTCCACATAAGGTATTGAGAAAGATGACTCCAAAGGAGGTGTTCATAGGGAAGAAGCCAAATGTCAGTCACTTCAGGATATTTGGGAGTTTGGCATATTGTCACATTCCAAGGGCTACACATTCCAAGTTAGATCAAACTGTAGAGAGAGGGTACTTTGTGGGGTATAGTGAAACCTCAAAGGCATATCAAATATTTATTCCAAGGGCCAAGAGGATTATAGTTAGGCATGATGTCAAGTTCATGGAGGACAAGGAATTTAGGAGGTCCAAAGATTTTCCAGCAGAAGCTCCAAGGATCATGCAATCGAATCAGGGGAAACAAAGTTCAAGTATAGTTACTAGTACTAGCATAGGCTTAGGTGCTGAGAGCTCACAAAGTATGGAGCAAAAAATATAGTAGATCCAAGAGATGCATTAGGAACACATGGAGGTTGATATTTCATCCTCTACTATTGACAACAAGAACCAATAGACACATAGAGATACTCAGGAGTTTGTGGGAGCTCCTAGGATGAGTAATAGGCAGCAAAGACAACCAACCAAGTATAATAACTATAGAGAATTAGTTAGTTAGTTGGTAGATAGTGAGCCTTCTAGCTATTAGGAGGCTACATAGTAGCAGGTGTGGTGAGATGCGATGGTTGAGGAATATACCTAAATAGTGCAGAATGATGTGTGGGAGGTTGTGCCTAGACTGAAAAATAGGGCATTGGTTGGATCACGCTAGATCTATAAGATCAAGCATGGTGTAGATGATAGCATCAAGAAATACAAGGCAAGGTTTATGGCCAAGGGGTTCTCTCAGAAGGAGGGAATAGACTATGAGGAGGCATTCACTCTAGTGGCCAGGTATACTTCTATATGAGCCATGATCTCACTTGCAGCACAAATGGGATGGCAGATCCATCAAATGGATGTCAAGACAATGTTTCTTAATGGTGAATTGGTAGAGGAGGTATACATAGAATAACCAGAGGGCTTTGTAGCATGCAACAACAAAACCCACGTGTGTAGATTGAAGAGAGCTTTGTACGGACTCAAGTAGGCTCCAAGGGCATGGTATGAGCACATTGATAGATACTTGCAAGGAATGAGATTCGTGAAGAGTGAGGTAGATACTAACCTCTACTACTTGGTGGTTGGGGTGAGGTTCTCATTCTTGTTCTATATGTGAATGACTTGTTTTTAACAAGTTCATTGGGGCTCATAGAGGAGTGCAAGAGGGACCTAGCAGTAGAGTTCAAGATGAAGGATTTGGGGCTTATGCACTACTTTCTAGCCATGGAGGTATGGCAGGCAGATGGAGAGATTTTCCTTGGACAAGGTAAATACTACATAGAAATATTGAGGAGGTTTTAGATGGAGGATTGGAGAACCATGTCTACACCTATGATCATGAATTGGAAGAAGGTAGAATCATCCAAGGAGAAGGATGTTGACCCCACCTTATACAAGTAGTTGATTGGATCTCTCATATATTTGGTCAACACTAGGCTGGATATATCCTTTGTAGTAAACTCTCTTAGTTAGTTCATGGTTGAGCCGAAGAGAGTGCATTGGATAGTAGTAAAGCATGTGCTGGGGTATTTGCATGGTACAATCGAGTATGGGATTAGATATGCTTGAGGTGATGGTATTGGGTTGATAGGCTATACTAATGTAGATTGGGTAGGTAGTACAACAGACAGGAAAATCACTTCAGGGTGTTGCTTCAATTTTGGATCAGGAGTTGTCTATTGGTACAGTAGGAAGAAATTTTTTGTGGCTCTGAGTTCTACAAAGGAAAAATACATAGCAACTAGCATGGCGACGTTTGAGGTGATATGGATTCAAAAGTTGTTGGTAGCCTTGTTTGGTCAAAGGGTTGAGACTACAGTGATACACCACGACAATTAGAGTTGCATTAGGTTATCTAAGAATCCAATATTTCATGATAGGTCTAACCATATAGACATCAGGTATCATTTCATCAGGGATTGTGTACAACAGGGGGATTGTTCAACTACAGTATATACCTACAGATCAGCAGGTAGCAGAAATTTTGACAAAGGCATTGGCGAAGGAAAAATTCATCTTCTTGAGAGATATGTTGGGTGTCATACATAACACCTTCCTTGCTAAAAGGGATTGTTAATTATTGTAGCTCAGATAGTTGTTATCTCCATTCCTAAGAATTATTATTTAATTAATTTTTCTAGAGACTTCTAAAAAGAAGTTAGTTAGAGTCCAAATAATTAATTAATTAATTGATTCCTTTAGAGGCTTCTAGAAACTAGTTAGTTAGGGTTTGTTAGAGTCTAATTAATCTTAGCCATTGATTGAGATTAAATGACGGCCATTGTTTTTTCAATGAGAATATTATAAAAGTGGATCAATGGGCATTTGGTGAACACACACTTGAGAAAGATTTGCAGTGATAGAAAATAAATTTGCAATGAGAGAAAATAGTTTTGCAGTGATAGCAAGGGTGCAGTGATAGCATTGGAGGCAGAAATGGTGGAATTTTAGCAAGAGAAATTGAGGGAAGCATTTCCGAAGAAGAATATGGCCAAAGCTTTTCTAGTAAGAGGCAAGCAGTTTATGTATCTCTTGATTTTTTGAAGTTTAATAAATTCCTCATCTGCAATAATGTTTTTCCCTCAGAGGTTTTTCTAGGGACAATTTTTCCAAAAATATTGTGCTTATTATTTTGCATATTTTCTTCTCTATTCCCGTGGATTTATTTGTGAAATTGCAGTTGTGTTATTTTTCAATATTTGCTGTGAATTAATTTTTAGCAGTCAAACACTCTATATAGATAGGAGATTAATAATCAGTAGCTACAATGGAATTTTTCACACCTAAATCCTTTTCAACAAATCCATTTTGACTTCCTTGGACGTTGAACTAGCTTCAAAGGAGAATACTCCCATCCTCCCTATGCTCCAAATCATGAAAAATATCCTGTTTGACTTCTTCTCCTCATGTTCTCCCTGCTCTTCCTACCACACCATTCAACCCTTCACGTTCCTCTCTCATTTTCTTTGCTCAAAATGCCACTTGTTAATTAGGTCATGGGTGAGTGAATGCCTCGGTTTTTGCATGCAAGTTTGACCCACAACTTGTAATTTCTTGCTTCAAGGGAGAGTCACTGAGCTTATGTCTTCCTCACTGACTACCATTCTGCAAATTTTTATGAATTTTCATATTTTTTGTGGCACCCATACCTATGCCATTACTCTCCCTTGACCTCTTCTTTCCATTTTTTTTAAGTGCTCAAACTTTTGCAATTAATTTGTTTCATCTAATTATCCTTCTCCTGGTCCATGACTACAGGGAGGTGACACAATCCTCAACCCAAGCAAGTGATCCTATCAAATTGAATGCTATTTCAAATATTAAACTCACTTAATATATCTTATGGCAAGGAATAATTTGAGTATCTTCTAGTGAATGATGTGTGTAAATTATTTTGAAGGAGTGAAATTTGAGGGTTTCATTATGTTTTGAGAGGAAAAGATGCAACTTTTTTAACAAAGCATATTTAATTAAGTGATATTTTTATCGAAGATCTGATTCGTTGTGAAGGTTTGAGTCATTTTTATAATTTTCACGTAGTTTGAGAGAGGCAAGTACTTTTTGATAATAATACAAATTAGGTGTATTTTGCAGTATTGAGTGGTTTTTTAGTTATAATCTATTCGAGTCTTTAATATTTTTTTGTATTTGATGAGAATTGTTTAGTATATTTTACAATACTATTTAAGGATGTATAATAATTATGAGGTATTAATGTAAAGTGGTTAAAAGGTAGTTTGTAGTTGTTCCTTCGACCAATCGGTTGTTAAATTTTTTTAGTGTTAAATGTTATTTGTTTAGTTTGGAATAAAAAGATGGAGGTTTTAAAAGTTGTGGTAGCTTTGTCTTTGTCCACGTGGTCGTAGATTGGGAGATTTCTTGTTTGGGAAGCTGTTTGGATTTAGTGCACACAATGCATATGTGTGTCAACTTTAGAAAACATTCTAGCTATGCATTCTAGCTTGTTTTTTATATTCTGAAATCATCCTTGGTTCGTGAGTTGTCCATCTTCCGCGATTCCTGGGACCTTTATTCTCTCTACAAAATTCTTTATGTGGAAGGACAAAAAGCGGTGGGGAACACTTGGTAGGTAGGTAACATAAGCGATTAGATTGTAACACTTGAAAAATTATCTTTTAATGCGATCCTTTCAAGGTTCCTTTGAAAGAAAGTTGATGCTTTTTACTACGTGTCTGCATGGCGCAAGATTTTGAGAATAATATGTTTGATAGGTTTTGTACATTGCACAATTGGTGAAGAATGAGTGATGAGAATAATTTTAAATTTTGAGAATAATATTATAATATATCTATTATATAATAAGCATTGTTATATATAATAAAGTTAATCAATATTATTATTTATGATATTATCAATAAAATAAATAATATACTATTATGTTATATAATGAAACAAAGAGAATGTATTTATTGCTTAATTCTAGTAATTATATCACGTAGATTTATTGATTTTAACTTCAGAAACTTGTAATTAAATAAATTATCTCTCTATACAATAAAAATAGATTATTTTAATATGTTACTATATAAATATAGATAATATATAATATAGATATGAATATATTAATTTAATCATACCGCATTTATTGTAGAGTTCTTTTATTTAATGCATGAGGGTATGAAATTAAGTTGTATGTCTTTTTCTAATTTAGTGCTTTGCAAAGTGTGTTAGATTGTGTAAGATTTAAGTTTTAAGTATTATATTGGTTTGTATATTTTTAATAAATGTAGTTTGAGAAGGGATATAATGATGCCTATGGTAAGGCATGTTCTAAATTGTTGTTCGCAAATGGAGGAGAATTACGGTTCTTCGGTGCGATTGCATGTTTCACATTTATCTAGGTAAACACAAAGGGAAATTGTCTAAATTGGGCCTGCATTTTTGTAATAGATGTATTCTAGTTTACATTTTAAAAATATATAGTAGCGGGGATAGTGGTAGGTATTCTTGGGTGATACCATTGAACCCGAGTGAGGTTCTAACCTCACCGAGGCCATAGTAATTTTATTTTGGTTTATGTAATTGGTTTACAATGTTTTTTTGGGTGATTTAAGAAAATTTTGTTTCTTCAATAGAAGCTAAGAATGTGAAAAATGATGGAAAGAAAATTTACATAATATAGGAGAGAAAATTGTAGTATTATTTGAGGTTCTAGCATTGAAGAGACCTATTTTTGGCAGAAGCATTTTTGTGTTGAATTTTGTTTCATTATACTTTTGAAATTGATAGCATATGTAACATTCTTTAATACTAAAAATTTAGGCAGTGCAAAATCAAGGTGGGTTTCCCTATTTATAACATCATTCGATAATATAGCAATTTCATAGTAATGATGCCTTCGATAATAAATTCTTCTTACTAGTATTTTAGAAGGTGATGTAATATCCATTTAACAATGCAAGTATTATTGCATATCATATAGCTAAGCATGCCCAAAATAGTATTCGAGGAAACCAATAAACATATCCATTTAACAACAAATACATCATATAGGAATGTACAAAATGATGACAAGAACACCTACATAATATAGGACAAAAAATTGTAGTATTATTTGAGGTTCTAACGTTGAAGAGACCTATTTTTGGTAGAAGCATTTTTGTGTTAAATTTTGTTTCATTATACTTTTCAAATTGATAGTATATGCAACATGGTTTAGCACTAAAAATGCTTTGATTGAAATAAAGCCTCTCCAATGCAAGCACCCATATCATAAACATGATAATGCATATTTGAAAAATGCAAACCAAAATACATAAAGTATTCAAAAGATAATGTACACAACACTGGAGAGAATCATAGGTTGTATTCAAACTTAATGAAATACATAAAGTATTGGAGTCATCTATCATTATTAGAGAGAAAAATTAGAACATTGCTCATATGTTGTATCAAATGAATTAATTGTACAACTTAATTCGAAACAAAGACTTACAAAGATAAAATAGTAGAACGAGATTTTCCCTTTTATAATATAAGGGAAGCAACAAGCAAAAATCCTTATCCATTACCAAGGTTGGAAAAAGGAAAATTAAACAGTGGCATTAAGGGGCGTGTTATCTTGCAACATGGTTTAACACTAAAAATGATTTTGGTGAAATGAAGCCTCTCCAATGAATTACTCAATTGGCATTGACACAATATTCGATGAGTAAACCAAAAAAAATATTACTCTATTTCTTGAACAAAGGCTAACAACTGAAGCATCCACATCATAAACATGACATAACTGTAGAACTTAACTATAAACAAAGACTTACAAAGATAAAATATAGTAGTCTTCTAGCAAATGACTTAATTTTAGAACTTAATTCTAAACAAAGACTTACAAAGATGAAATATAGTAATCTTCTAGAAATGAATCAAAAAATGAAGTAAGCTCATACAATAGACCAATTTTTGGTTTCTTATAACCTCATTTCCTTACAATGAGAAACCAACAAAAGAACAATACTATCATACTATTTAAAAATCCCTACTACATTCACACAATCTTTGATGAATATATGCAAGCAAGATTAATCCATTTCTTGAATAGAAGCTAACAATTCAAACATGCATAACACAAGATTTGATATGAGAACTATAAATGATGTTTGATTACTTTGATTCAAAATATAGTGAGTACAATACTAGAGAGCAAGATGGGTTGATATTCAAAGTTGATATTGTAACTAAGGGTAATTTTATGTTAGATAGGTTATAAAATTAAATGTAAATATATAAAACCCACAATAAGTAATAGAGTGCAAAGGAAATTAATAAAGAAACCAAAGGAATGATCTCACCCCAGTTCTTCATCCTCCATGACTGATCTCCATTACACCTTCTAGCTTGCTGAAATATGTGAGGTTGCCCTCATATTATGATGAGAAATCTACTATTGTGACTAGTCCTAAGCAAGTGTTGAAGGATTCAAGATGACTATGCAAGAGAATATCAAAATCCTACATGCAAAATTAAATGGCTAAATGACAAGAAAGTGCTAAACTGAAGAAAATGCAAGAAGCTTTTAAGATATTAAGAGATGACAAATTGAGGACAAAATTGACATTTTATAGAAAATAAAATTTTGGATGGATGGATGAGATTAAAGATTGAGAAGTGCCCTAGAATCTATGGTCAAGATTCAAAATAACAAACCCTTAATTAGGGTTAGGGAAACTTTAGGGTGAAATTCAAATTGAGTGGACAAGATTTAATTTAAGAAATTAAATCAAGGAATGAGAATAGGTGTGTCAGTGATATGAGAATTAGCAAGTAGAAAAATATGAGTTAGAAAATCAAATTACTTAATTTGTGGAGGGAAATGCTATTTTAAATTTAATATTTTAATTTAATTCAAAATGGTGAAGTCATGTGACGGTAAATAATAATTAAATTATTTACTTGAAGAGAGAGAAATTTAAATAAATGATTTCTATTTAAATTTAGAAATGAATTGTGAGAGACAATTAAATAATTAATTTTAAATTATTTAATTGTAGAAGAAGTGGGTTAATAATTAAATAAATTATGGAGGATTTATTTAATTATGAGAAGACTTTAATATTAGAGATATATTTAAATAAAATTATTTAAATAATCAAGAGGGAATAGTGGATTAAATAAATTTAATAATTTATTTAATTTAAAGAGGATTTTAGACATTAGTGGTGTATTTAAATAAATGTGATTTATTTAAATAGTCAAGAAGAATAAGAGAGATGAATTAATTAAATAATTGGTCATTATTTAATTAATAGTTGAATTTGGTCAGAGTGACATAATTAAATTATGTTTAGAGGAATTGATGAGAAAATTGAGTTCGCAGGTCTAGGTCAATTTTCTGTGTCTACATTTTGCCCCTCTTTATCATAATGCAGTTTGTCATGTTATGGAAAAGAAAACAAGTCAAGAATATGCCCCAGCCAAGGTACAGAGTAGTTCCTATGCCCCCTCGGGAAATTTTTTGAATTTTGGCCCGAGGTCAGAAAAATTTGGAAAGTGTCCTGATAAGCTAAATCGATGCCCAGAAAACCAATGGCGCAATCAGTTTTGAAAATGAAGGACATTAAGTCAACAATAATGCTAGTCAAAGGTGGTCAAATGATCCTCTAGTACAAACCCAATAGATCAAACCATAATTTTCAACCTATAAATAGGTTTGAAAATGCCAACCAAGTGTCATTTTCATATTTGCTAGTTAGAAATTTGGAGAGCAGAGCACGAGGAGAACATGGTGATTCCCATGAAAAACCACCGTGGCTACTATGTGAGGACATTCCGATGGCCTGAGGGCATAGAGGCACCGATATGTACCCCTTCCCAACTTTTATTTTCTTGATTTACGTGCATTTATTAGGGTTTAGGGGTCAACAACAAATGTGTTGTGATGAAAATGTTGTCGCATAAGCCACAAACGCCTTCACATTCAACACATTTGTTGCATCATGATGTAAGTGCGAGGGATGGGTGGGCTTTAGGTTTAAAATGATGCAACTGATAGGTCAAACGATGCAAGTGACAACATGCAACGCAAGTGCAATCTTGTGATGCAACTGCAATGTAGAGCGGTGCAATTGTTATGAAATGACCCAATTGCCGTATAAAATGATGCAATTGATATAAACCTTTGCAATTGCTAGCTGGAACAACACAACCGCCCAAATGTGAAACAATTGTGAAATGCATAGCCACATATGATGTAGTGCGACACAATTGCAATCAATACAATGCAATTGACGTTGACCAAGGTTGACCAGGGTTGACTTAGTGTAGACTCTTTTTTCAGATGCATTTTTTATTTCTCAGATAGTAATAATGCTTTGTAATTCTAATCCAGTTGTGCTAACCCTTGTTTATGCATGTCCAAAAATGACTAGTGCCTATTTACACACGTGAGTCCAGACTTGCCACCTACGCATTCAGAGATCGGCTAGGAGACCGGGAGTGGTAGCGATTGATGAGATTAGGCCTATACTATGTCACCTACATGTGCATTATTCAGGTGAACAGGGGATTGTTGATAGCACTCTATGAGAGGTGGCACTCTGAGACATGTTCCTTCCATCTTCCCACAGGAGAGGCTATTGTGACCTTAGAGGATGTGTATGGATTTTACGCATCCCGATCAATGGGGAGAGAGTAGTGTATGATCCCCATAGAGGGTGACAGGCCCTAAGAGAGTACTATGAGGTAGTGGATGATGTCGGTTTGGGTATTCATGGATATGAGGTCGGATGGGAGTTTGTAGCTGATCATTATGCTCGATGGTATGCTATGCTTATGACACTAATTTCCAGGGTCCTCATACTAGATCGTTGAGGACACAGATTCTTGATAGGATGGGGGATGTTCTTGTGTGGATGCCCAGGGACAAGACTGTATTTTCTTGGGGGCCATGTTTACTAGGGATGCTATACCATCAGCTTCATGAGGTCATTTACCAGGAGGGTCAGAGTATCAGCTATGGCACCACCTTACTAATGATCTGGGCTTTGGAGCATATTCCCATTTTTTGACTACTAGCTTAGATTTAGCAGCTGGACGAGGATATGCCCTATGTTTACTTATATGCTGGTTTAGTTACCTAGACCTGAGTAGGAGATATCGGGTACTGGCAACACAAGATCGACACATTGATGAGTTTTGTCTAGAGGCCTTTTAGAGATTGTGCCCAGTGGCTAGATGAGGATGGCCATCTTTCTTTATGCAGACAGTTTAGATATTTGATAGGTTGTACAATTCAGATCCAGAGGATCATAGAGATGTACCTACCCCAGCGAGTACTATGACAGTTTGGTGAGCATTAGGGTGTACCTATGGGGATGATCGAGTATGCACAGTCTTCCAGAGAGACCATATGGGGGGCATCGATAGCAGTGGAACTGGAAGAGAAGCATATTGATAGTTTGGTTGCGTAGTAGTGGGGATGGAGGGGAGGTCCAATAGATGTAGGGACATCGGTCGAGTATGATGCCTGATGGTAGGTGCACAAGCCTATTCCCTTGAAAGATCTAGATGGTCTTGCACCGATTGATCGTAGATTATTCATTCCATGGGTGCGAAGGGAGGTCAAGGAGGGATAGATGGAGGGAGAGATGGTGGCCGGGGTGATGGAGGGAGAGGTGGGGGAGATGATGGAGGTGGTGGGGGTGGAGATGATGGTGGTGATGATAGGGGTGTGAGGAGGAGGGGTGATAGAGGGCGGATGCAGCCTAGGAGAGTCAAACAGTGGGTGGGTGGTGCACCATTGTTACCCATCAGGGAGGATGGTGAGCAGCCAAGTAGACAGGAGGTAGAGGCTAGAGGTGAGAGGGAGGCAGAGGTCAGGGGAGAGGAGGAGGTGGAGGTTAGAGGGGAGGAGGAGGTGGAGGTCAGAGGGGAGGAGGAAAAGGCCAGAGGGGCTAGGAGAGGGGCTGAGAGAGGAGGATATCTTTTTAGAGCACCATCCTTTAGATATTGATGTGGAGGAGGTCGACGGAGAGGAGGAGAGGGATGAGGAGGGGGAGAAGGAGGGGGAGGATGAGGATGAGAGGAGACTGATGGAGAGGATAATAGAGGGTGAGGAGGAGTGGGATAGACCACCTACTTTTCTGGTGGATGCTACCATGGATCAGAGGGTTGCCGACTTGCAAAGAAAATTAGATGCAGTCTTGTCTTAGAACAAGGCCCTAACAAATAGAGTTGGAGGTGGCGAGGGTGGAGAGAGATCAGGCTATTATTCGATAGTAGGAGTCTAAGACTCAAGTTAAAGATTTTGCAATGCTATGGTCAGGGCTGACAGGGGACATGGCCAGATAGTTGGCCAGGATGAGTGAGAGCAGGGGCCGGTATAGATTGCTATATGAGAAGCTTGTACCACCTGAGATATGGGATCCAGGTTTATCAAGGTCATATAGTAGAACACATAGTGGTACTCATACATCTAGCAGTAGCAAGTTACATAGCAGTAGCCACACTAGTTTCAGCAGGTCCACCTCCTCTGGGCAGTCATCAGGCCACTGGTCACATAATTCACATAGGCATTTATCAGGCCACAACCATAGGTCAGGGCACAGTCATAGATAAGTGTCTTCAAGACACTAGCCAAAGGAGAGGAAGCCTCCCACCATTGACCCCTCAGGATCTCAAAGTTAGTCCCCAATCACTTCACCTATTCAGGTTACAGTTGAGATGATGCCATCAGTATCAATACCATTGGCCTCACAGATAGAGGTTGTTTCATCATCATAGGCTATGCCAACACTAGCGATAGGTCATCAGTCACCACACTCATATCCACGAGGGGATGAGGAGAGCGTACCCTAGGGGCATTGGACATATTTTGTTTCAGATTTTTTTTTATGTTATGACACTTTATGTATTGTCTATTAGGCCTATGAGCTCCATTTTTGGGATATCTCATGACTTTATCTTGTGACATTATTCTTTTTGAGATATATATATGAGATGCTCTTGATGCAGACTACATGCTTTGTTTTATGATGTTGTATGCTTTATGTGATGTGATGTTATGCATTGATGATAATGGATTTATCTTTATATGTCATGATCAACCTATTTTATATGCTGATGATAATGATATTCTATATGATGAGATGGATGCATTTATGGCTTATGAGATGTATGGATATCATGCTTTATGATTATGGATGCCATTATGGATATGTTCATGTATATATATTATGCAATGTATGGTGATATGATTCCTATGTGTTAATGCAAATGATGATTATGATGTCTATATGTTAATGCAAATGATGATTATATGTATGCAAGATGGATGGATGTAAATGATAAACTCATGTGTCATGGAATATGAATGTTGATATTATTATGAATTAGATGCATGCAAATGGGAAATGTGATAATGAAATTCCCTTATGATCATGTATATAACTATGTTTTTGTATGTCACAGGATATCATCAGAGGACGAGAGAAGAGAAGACAAAGATGGATGCTATTGTGGAGAAAGATATGCATGTTAGTGTAGAAAACAAGAATCCTTCAACAATTGCCATAAACTGTAATAGGTGTTGCTCTTAATCATCATTGGGTGAAATATCATAATGGCCAACAAACACTATGATACAACATAGATCAATAGTGTGCAAGGTCGAACCATCACGTAGATCAAACAGTCATAGACAAGGATAATCATGAAACATCATTGTTTCTCTAAATCCTGAAGTCGGGACATCCTCGAGAAACTAGCCTCATGAAAGCCAATAAAAGACAAAAATGACCATCATACTACGTCGTTGCTCCTCTAAATCCTGAAATTAGGACATCCTCAAGAAACTAGTACTAGGATGATCAAAAAAGGACAACGATAATCATCATGATATGTCATGGCTTGTCTAGCGTAAGGAACTAATATCATGATAACCATCAAAAAGATAGATAATGTTTGCCAAGTGAACAAAATGTCTAGTTTTGAAAATGTTAAGTGTTTTAATGTCGAAATGCCAAGGATGACGAAGTCTAGGTTACCAGATGTCGAGTGATGCCAGATTCAAGAAGGACACATCCTGAATGATGTTGATGTCAAGAGGATCGATTCTCGGAGCCAGGAGAATCCATCAAAATGCCAGATGATAATGACGATGCTTAGGAAGGACACATCCAAAAGCCTTAAGAAATGATGAGAGTTATTCCTCAGAAGGACACATCTAAAGAAGCACCATGATTGACAAGTTGACTTGCCTTGATAGAATTTGACTAGATGATAGATTGAATCACATGTCCACATGCACATGCAGGTTTGATTGAGATGTTGATTAAAAGATTGCTAAAATTTTGATGATAGATTGCCTGTTTAGAATTGATGGACAATTTGATTAACTTGAAGATATTTGACGTGTGTGAAAGTGTAGTGCCATGAACCCTAATGGACTAACCTTTTGTGGCCTTGGGGGCTCATTGATTGATGGCCTTGCCTATGTTGTGCTCTCAGAGATCTCGTAGTTCGACACGACCAATGACATTGTCTGAGGGACAGAAGATTGAGTCATGATTTTATTTTGACAAGCCTAGAAGGATGGACCTAATGTCTCGAGGATTTAAAGATGAATCTTTCCTATGTAGAAAATGTGCAGAGACAACGTAGTTTGGACCAGGACGAAGATTGACTGGTGAGATTGACTTGAAATGACGGGACATACTTGACCTTGTTTTTGAGATTTTTTTGTGTTTTCTTTAGAACATTTTCAAAATTTTATGACTTTTTTAAGGACTTTTTCCAATTTTTAGGATGTTTTTCAAGACTTTTTACAATTTTTAGGACTTTTTCTAATTTTTAGGACTTTTTTCGAAATTTTAAGACTTTTTTCAAGAATTTTTACAAATGTCAGGACCATGTGCGATACCCACTATAGTCAAATGATAAAGGTTTTTCCCCCATGTAGGTCAAGGGTTACCTACGTAGAATGACATGGAAAAGGGTGTACGTGGGATAAAAAGGAAAGGATATGCAAAGCATGATGTCAACCATTGCTAGCAATATATGGAAATGATAGGACTGATGGAAAATGTCATGAATGTCAGGATGTCGTGGTTATGTAAAGTGGACAAAGACTGATTGGAGTAAAAGTAGATGGCGGAGCAACGATTGACTATGCATGGTGCCTATTTACCAGGTTTTCACCATGGTCCTTATCCAAAGCGCCTATTTGCCAGGTTTTCACTTTTGGACGAATTTATTTCTGTTTACTATTTTTGCCATTTTTAAAAAAAAAAATTTGGTGTCACCAAGATGCCTGTTTGCTAGGTTTTCATCTAGTTGACGATTTTTTTGATTTTTTGATTTTTTTGTATTTTTAAGGTTTCAACCAAGCTCTCTGATGCTATGTATAGAACTTTCATAGATGCAGGTTGTTGATGGGTTCTATCAACTATTCTCCACCAAGTGTGGCTAAATGATATGCCCCATAACTAAATGTTGTAGTAATGATATAAGGACCAAGCCAATTAGGCTCAAACTTTCCAAGCTTCTCACGATTAACCTGATTTCTTGGATTTTGCATGAGGTAAGTCACCAATTTCAAAATTCCTGACCATCACCCTTTTGTTATAGCTCTTGCAAAGACAATTTTGATATGCTTGTAAGTGGTTCAAGGCATTTTGTCTTCTTTCTTGTAGCTTTTCTAGTTCGTGCAGGTGAGATTGTATGTATTCTTCATCATCGATCATTCCCTTCAAGGAGACTCAAAGAGAAGGAATTTTGACCTCGATGGGAAATATAGCTTTAGATCTATAGACCAAGGAAAATGGAGTGGCTTTGGTGGGTGTGCGGATGCTAGTACGGTAGGCCCGCAAGGCAAGATTGAGTTGTAGATTCCAATCTCGGCCAACATCATTGAGAGTCTTCTTAAGAATGAAAATAATTGTTTTATTTGATGCCTCAACTTGACCATTGCCTTGCGGATAATACAGTGTGGAGAAGTGGTGTTGGATGTGGAACCACTCACAAAGCTCATGAACGTCCTAATTTTTGAATGGATGATCATTATCTATGATGATGGACTATGGGACACCATACCAGTAGATGATGTAATTAAGGATAAACTTTGAAATCTAATTATCGGTGATGTAAGTGAGGGGGAAAACTTCAATCCACTTAGTGAAGTACTCAGTGGCAGTGATGATGAACTTATGGAAATTGGAGGAGGATGGATGGATTTTTCCCACGAGGTTGAGTCCCCATTGTGCGAAGGGCCATGGAGAAGTGATCGGTCTTAGCTCCTATGCAGGTGCATGGATTAGCTCATTCTGTACCTGACATTTCTAACATGTTCTGACAAACTGAAGAGCATCTTTCTCTATTGTCGGCCAATAATACCCCAGTTTGGTGACTTTCCTAGCTACAGTAGGGCCACTTGAATGGGATCCACATATACCCTCATGTACCTCATGTAAAGTTGTGCGAGCTTCATTAGTGTTGAGATAGCAAAGAAGGGTGTTGTCAAAACTATGGCAGTAAAGGGTGTCACTGAAGATGGTGTATTAGGCGGATTTTTGGATGAAGGATTTGCATTGATTATTGGATAAAGTGGGTGGAAGGGTCTGGGACTTTAGATAATCATAGATGTCCTGGTACCAAGGTGAGCTGGGACCAACAAGTTCACAAACCATCTCTATTTCTAGAACATTGTATGTAGGCATCAATAGCTGTTCCACCAAGAATTCAAATTGTGACACA
The DNA here is from genome assembly GCA_007115665.2 of Sequoiadendron giganteum. Lineage (NCBI taxonomy): Eukaryota > Viridiplantae > Streptophyta > Pinopsida > Cupressales > Cupressaceae > Sequoiadendron > Sequoiadendron giganteum. Next base: position 381,196,269 of record CM021103.1, on the reverse strand, counting down.
TTTTTGGGGATGTCCAAAAGAGATCCAATAGTTTCCATTACATCGACGACCTTGTTTTGTGCTCTCAAGATTTGTTCAAAGGAAACTAATTTGAAATAGGTCAGAAAGCTATCCACCATTCTCTTGTAGGGAAGTAAATTTTCATCGTTTGTTTCATAATCATCATTCACTTGGTTGATAACTAACTGAGAATCCCTGAATACTAGCAGTGTCTAAATTTTCCATTTAATTGCCATTTTGAGTCCTATGACCAGTGCTTCATATTCTGCAATATTATTAGTAAAAGGGAAGGAAATCTGGAATGCCTTAGGAATGGAATCACCTTGTGGTGTGATGAACAAGATACCAACCCCTGAGCCGTGACCAGTGTGAGACCCATCAAAATGTAGTTTCCAAGGTGATGTAGGCTTTGCATGAAAAATAGACACATCAGGAAAATCAATTATCAATGGATGAGTGCCTTGGATGGGTGCGTCTTCAATTTGATCAGCTATTACCTATCCTTTTATTGCCTTGCACTCAACATATTGTATGTTGTATTCACTCAAAATCATGACCCACTTTGCCAAGAAACCTATCAATGCTGCCCAACTTAGAAGATATTTTAGTGGATCAATATTTGCTACCAACTGTGTTAGGTGATTCAACATGCAATTTCTTAATTTTTGGGTCGCATAATAAAACTGTGAGATAGGAACGTTCCACAATTGTGTAATTGAGTTCATATCCGACCAATGTGTGACTAATATAGTATATGGCTCTTTCTTTTTCTTCATTGTCATTTTGTACCAATAATTCCCTTAGTGCATTGGTGGTTCCAAAAACATACAAGATCAATGACTTGCCTTCAATGGGAGGCATTAAGACAGGTGGTGTCAATAAATATTCTTTGATTTGTTGGAAGGGTGTTTGGAATTTATTTGTCCACACAAAGGGGATAATTTTATGTAATAGGTACTGAAATGGTTGATGTTTGTCGGTTAGTTGAGTAATGAAGCATCAGATGGATTGTAATCTTCCCTGTAGTGTCCTTAGCTCATTGATTCCTTTCAGTGGAGGCATGTTTAAGATTGCTTTTACTTTTGCAGGGTCAACTTCTATGCCTCTTCGTGAAACTATGTAGCCAACAGTTTGCCTAAAGTAACCCCAAAAACACATTTCTTTGGGTTCAAATGAAGGTTGTATTCTTCTAGCCAGTTAAAATTTTTGTCCAAGACTTTGAGATGATCTTTCTGTTTCAAAGATTTGGCCAAGAGTTCATCCACATAATCTTACATTAAGGTATTCATGAGATCATGGAATACTATTGGCATTTCTCTCTAGTATGTGGCACCTGCATTCTTTAAGCTGAAAGGCATGACATTCCAACAGTATGTTCCCCATGGTCATGTGAAAGTTATTTTGTGTTGATCCTCGAGGGTGATATGTATTTGATTGTAGCTCGATAAACCATCCGTGAGTGATAGCATCTCGTATCCCGCAGTGAGATCAACAATACTGTCTATGTTTGGTAATGAAAAATCATCCTTTGGACAAGCCTTATTTAAATCTCTTAAATCCATACTAATTCAGATCTATCCATTGGGCTTGGTGACAGGGACAAGGTTGGAAATCTAGTCGGTATAATCTATTGATCTTATGAATCCAACATCCAGTAACTTCTTTAGTTCAACCTTCACAAGTAGCACAATTTGCGGATGCATTTTCCGTAATTTTTGCTTGACTAGTTTAATACTTGGAATCAAAGGAATATGGTGCAATACTAACTCGGGGTCCAGCCCTGGCATGTCAGCATATGACCATGCAAAGTTAACTGTTCTTTCTAAGAAGAATTACTTGAATTCAAGTTTTTCTTCCTCTATCAATGATGCAGACAAGAGAACCATTTTGGGATTCTCTGGTTTAGCTATGTTAATTTATATACTGTCTTCAATAAGCATTGCTGATTTTTCCTATGTTACGGGAATAAATTCCAATCCTCCATCCTTAGGTGCCTCAGAGAGGTTTTCACCTTCAAATATGTCCTTTATTTTTACTATTGAATTGTCAAAAGGTGCTTTGCGGTTTTCACCTAAAGACATGTCTTTTTTTGTTTTATTTTTCATAATTTTGTGAGTAGAGGATTGCACAGTCTCCCCAAAGTATGCTGCACAATCTAGATCAATAGAGAATCTCATCTTGTGATCACCACTTGGTATGCCCTCACGAAGTCCCATAAATTTTTTAGTGGCCTCGTCATTCTGAAAGATATCCATGGCAGGTGGGTCTTGTTGGTCCCAAACAATAAGTTGTGGGTAGACAAGGGAAATCCAATCATCAGTGTTGGTAAAGGGGGGGGAGGATGCAAAAAGCATGCAAATGGAAGCCTCAAGTGTGACGGTAGAATTGTCATCTACACTTTCCCAGTCAGATTCGATCTAAGGACCATCTTCAGAGTTAGATGAGTTATGCTCTTGGTCATAATATGGGACAAATGGATCAATATCACGATCAATGGAAGGTAATTCAGAGGCATGTTCAGTATCTACAAATGTGTCAGGTTTTTGGGTGGGCTTGAGAATGAGGTGGGATGATGTAGATGTTACTGGTGATAGTTTATGCTCATTTGGGTCCCAAGGGATGCTTACCCATTCTTTATGTTTAGAATGATGATCTAAAGGGTCAATGTTGTACATTTGGCTAAATATTTCCTCAAAAGGGAGTTGGTTAGGTTCAAGGAATAATTCATCAATATCATAGTCACTCAAAGTTCTAGTAGATCCCCATTCCCATTCATGAGAGTCAGTTTCGGTAGGGGAGTCTTCACATGTCTTGACACTTTCAGGAGCCATTATGTCCTTACCTGAAAGTACATAGGTATGTCGATCGTCAGTTTCAAGTTGCTCAAACCCTAGCCCTATATTCTTTGGTCTTTTAGAAATGATGATAGGATCTCTTCTTCCATTGTTGTTTGGTCCAAGGCCACTAGTTCCATCAAAACCATGTACTTTTATATCATATCCTTTGCCATAGATATGTACTGGTAGTAGGGTAATCCTTTCGGGTCCTTGTAGATCCAATCAGCTATGTCGATAATGGCTTCATCACTCATGTCTCCCCATAGTGTGAAGACTCTTTTCAGAGGAACCTTGAAATTTGTCTTAGGCTCTACTACGTAGCGAGGTCGACCATAGACTTTAGGTGTCTTAAATATTGTGGTGATATAGTAAGTCGTATTCAATTTGAATTCTCCACAACCCATGTCTTGCATCTTGAAGTCAATACTTGGTATGGAGGTCGAGGAGGATAGTGTGGCAGAAGTTGATGGAGTGGATCTGGATGACTTGGTGAGTGTGGATGGGTTGATGTATTTTGAGGAAGTGGACATTGAAGCCTCTCAATTGATAGGAACTTGATGCTCAACATCATCTCTCAAGTTGGTGCAATATTGAAATGGATCAGGATCTCCTAGGATAGTAATTTTGGTGCTATCGAAAGGGAACTTTAGGAATTGGTGGTATGTGTAAGGAATGGGCTTTAGAGCATGAATCCATGGGCGACCAAGTAAGATATTATAATGTATATCATGATCTAGGACTTGGTATGTTGTCTCTATGATAACTGGTCCCACACGAATTGGGAGTGTGATGATGCCTTTAGAAGAGTGCTCCTCATCATCATATTATTTTATCACAATACTCTTGGCAGCATCTACACATGCATCAAAGAAGCCAAGAGCCTTAACCAATTTTAAAGAGCAGATGTTCAATCCTGGCCTGCCATCTATTAGGACTTGTTGAACCTTATGCTTATGGACAAAAACCTCAATATGGAGGGCGTTGTTATGAGACGGCTTGGGTGAGGAGTAGTCAGTATCTGAAAAGGTAATGTGGTGAGGTGAAGTCAAATATCCAAACATAGTTTCAAAATGGTTGACATCAATATCGTTTGGAACAGAGGACTCTTGCAAGACTTTATCCAATATATCCTTATGCGTTGCAAAAATGTGGAGTAATTCTAGGATGGAATTTTGGGCAATGGTCTTATTTAACTGCTCGATGAGATTGAACTCTGGGTTGGGTATTAACTTCTTGACAGATGAGCCTAGTATGGTAATTTTGGGTTGACGAGCAAAAGGGCCTAGGATAGTGACCTTGCCTTTGCGTGTGGTGACATTGCATTCCGAGGTCTTTTGATAGTAGTTGTATTGACACATTTGTCTTCATTGGCTGCTTGAAGGTTATTAATGATTTTTCCACTAGAATAGTCGAAAGAAACACATACATAACTGGCTTGATTGTTATTATTCTTTGTGCCAGACGAGGAGGGGTTACCTGAACCATGGTCCTACAGTGGGTTCTTGTGGATTGTATGGTCTGAATTAGATGCAAATTACTGAACACCAAGGTCAATGCTGCGGTTTTAAATAAGATCTTGGACAATATTTCTAAGTTGGTGATAAGAAGAAGTTTTATGCCCTTTGACATGGTGATAATCACAAAATGCATTATCATCCCACCATGATGGCTTAAATTGACCATATGGTTTAGGTTCTTCCAAAGTTACAACACCATTTTGGATGAGTTTCTTTAGGATAACTTCGATGGGTTCACCCAACGGGGTGTATGTGCATTTCGGGAATTGCTTTGTCTGATGAGGTTACCTTAGGTTCGATTGAGCAAGATTGTTTTGAATGGCATTAGCAGTTGGTATTGATTTTGTCACAGGTGCATTTTGAGTTTGGACTCCTTTGATTGTGAGTACATGACCTGTTATGTTGAATGTTTTCACATCAACCATGCCATCATTGGTTATGTGTTTATTTTTAACCCAATATTTGTTTCTATCATTGGAAGAACTTGGGTTGGTGTTTGTGGTAGTGCTGATTGTTTTTCCGCCATACTTAAGTTCACCTTTGGCAAGTAAGGCTTTCTCAAGTTGGACACCTTTTACACAAGATCAGTGAAGGTGGTGAAACAATGGACTTGTAAGCCATATCTTAGTGGGTTGAGGAGATTTTGCACAAACATTGTGACATTTTCCTTTTCAGGAATCTCCACAGGACATCGACTAGCTAGAGTTCTCCATCTTTGGAAGAATGGAATAAAGGTCTCTCCTTCATTCTCTTGGGTGATTCTGCATAAGGAGGCAATGTCAATGTCCATGTCAATGTTATAGGTGTATTTTTCAACAAACTTGGTTGCCAATTCATCCCAAGATTTGATTTCTTTAGGAAATTGTGTGAACCACTCTAGTGCGTTCCCTGTGAGACTCCTAGAGAAGAGTCTCATTAAATAAGTGTGTTCATAGGCAATGTCCATGCAACTGGTAGTGAATTCTCCGATATGTTCAATGGGATTTGTATTGTCTTTGTATTTATGGAAATGTGGCACCACATATCCATGAGGAAATGGTGGCATATACAAGGTTGTGTCAAATGGATATGGAAATAGGTCATATGACATGTAAGATTTTTTGTTTGATTGTTGCAAGGTTTCCACCTATGTTTGAAGAGTAGAAAGTTTGAGAGTGAGTGCCTCCACAATTGGGTTGTTGGTAGCATCACACATGTTGGTGATAGGTATGGATTGATTGCCCACCTGTTGTGATGAGGTGTGTTGATTTGGAATTTGTTGTTGTTGAGAAAATTGGGTGTTCTGATTTGGCATTTTTTGGAAATGAATGTTTTGATGAGGGATGTGTTTTTGTGTATGGACTTGAGAAGCATAAGTTGGAATGTGGGATCCAGCCATGTTGGATTGAATTTGAGGGCGTTGCTGGCTTTGAGCATGTTGATACCCAAATGGAGTGGAATATTGGGTGCCTTGATTGCCTTGCCCAAATAGATAATTATGGCACGGAGGAATGCTGGTATTTTGCCTCAAAGGAATGTTGGTATTAACCTGTGAGGAATTTGGGACATTAGTTTGAGTTCATTGAATGAAAATTCTTCATTTATTCCTTCCAAAAGGGTTTGATGAGCTTGTTTCCATTGCATTAGAGGAACCTAATAAGAGGTTCGCTGATGTACCCATAGAGGTAGATGATGTCCCAAAAAAGTTTGATGTGTTGACACCCATTGTTGATCCAATGGTTTGTGAAGAAACTATGGATGTTTGTTGAGGGATGGACTATGATGTGGTGTTGGTTTGGGTTGAGCATATTGGATGCATTGGTTGTGGTATGGGTGGTAGTATGACCAAGGGAGGTAGCATTGATAGTGTTGATGAAATTTTGTGTGGTGGCTCCCATGGAGGCATTGGTTGCATTGTGTGATTGGATTGTTTGATTGGTAGGATTAGGAGATGTTTCTCTTATAGTGTTGATTTCAAATACTTTTGGTAACCTAGCCCCTTGGTCAAGGAGCATAGCTAGATATCTGGTTGAATCGTTTAAAACAAATTCTTCCACAAAAGAGGCCACTTTTGGGTTTTGGGCAACAACTTGTATGTCTTCTTCAAAGACCTGCCCATTTTGGTCTTTGTAGACAAATTGTTCAAAAGTATTGCATGAAGGGGATGGAATGGACATCTCACTAAATGGATTAATGAGAGAATTCCCTATGTTGGTATTTACATTCATGTTGTTAGGGAAAGTATTTGTGTTCATGTCATTGGAAAAATTGATTAGGTTGGTGCCTTGACCAAAAGAATCCATGAGTCTTCTTCTTCTCTATATCTGGTTTCAACCATTAAAGTTTTTTGCTCAACTTTGGGAATGGTGAAGAATGACCTAAATATGCAAATGTTATGATACTATGTTTTTGGGTTTTTGGAATAATGTATGCTATTGAATGATGAATGCAAAGGAAACTAATGAAAATGTGAAGGATTTTAAAATGCACTCAATGTTGGCAAACTTTAAGGAGATGTACACCTAACCATACCAAGTTTTGGAAATGCTTCAATTTTAGGGATGTTAGTGGACCTATAAAAAGGACTTAAGAGGACAAAGTGAAATTTCCACACTAGACTAATGAATGGAAAATGTTTCACAAGGACAATGACTAAGGGAAATGGTGTGATCAAGTCCACTGATAACCTACTCTTGGAAACAAAGTTTTGACAAAGGATGGTAAGGAATCTATTCCTAAAATCTGCAAAAAATGAGTGTCTAAGATGATGGTAAAGCCTAACAATGCAATTAAGGAAATGCAATGGCAACCTAAAAATGCAACCTATAATGCAAGGATGATGGAAGTTGAGAAACTAAAGATATGGTTGTGGACAAAAACAACGTAGGAAGATGTTTTGGAATCTTTTATGGACAAATTGAGTCTCAGTTTCGGGACAATGAATGAAATTGGAAGTTAAAGGCAAATGCATCATAGAAAATATGTTGCAACAGAGTAGATGTGTCATGGTAAAGGTGATTGCAATGTTTTAGTAAGAAAATGCAGTTCAAAGGATTTGTTGCAATGTTTTATCTAGAAAATGTGTCGAATGGCAGTCAATTGTGGCATTTAAGATGGTGATTGTGGCTTGATAGAGCAGTTGCTTCTCATAATTAAGCAATTGCGGTTTAAGATGGTAGATGCGTTGCAAAAAGTAAGTTGTTGCAAAAAATTTGGTAGATTGCAAAGAATTTATTTCAGTTTTACAGTGTTGTTTCAGATTTTGAGGAAGATGTTGACTTGTTCATGTTGTCTGAATACACTTGGCAAACACATTGTCTTGAAAGAAATTGAAAAACAACTACATAGAGAGCATGTACAATCCCTATGGCTGAAAAGACTGTATTCTTTTGGATCCCATGTGGATTTTACTCCAACCGCATATTCTTAGCGGATGAATCCAGAAGCTTGGCCCCAGGGCTCCCCCTTACAATGCACTCACTTCTTAGTGCAACTAAGCTTCCAAACCCCATCAATATCCAAAGGTAGGCTGGTCATCTCTACTAAAAATTATGAAGATGTGGGTGCCTTTACAATGACTGTTGCTGCACAAAATAATAGAAAAAGGATTTTGGTCACACTAGAACAAGGGTTTTAATTTGATCATTCCATTTGTGGGGAACCATCCATATGGCAAGAGACCATTGCTTCCCTTCTTGTTGGAATGGTGATCGTGATTCTCAAACTTTCCTCAAGAATCCACACTTATATACCAGCTGGAAGTCACTTGGCATCTAGCATGTTACCGGTTAAGTCGTTCCCTGGGGTGATTACTTTTTCCCACCAGGTAGGCCCTCTAAGATAAACAAAAGTGAGGTAGTACACCCGTAGTTTGATCAATCTTTGTTTGCATAAACAAAGAGAGAACACACGCCATGTACTAATCTCACTCTATCCAGATTGTTCATTTTAACCCAAATTGAAATATGGAATGGGTGATCTAGTAGCTAACTCTTTAGTGTTTTTGATTCTCCAGATTGCACAAGACGCAAGAGAGTTTCATACACACTGCAAAGGTCGTTACTAACTCACAAGACACTTTAGACACATATTCATTTTAAACATTTGTTGTGTTATCAAACAAGGGTTCATTTTAACCGTTTGTAGTATGAGATAATTAGTTCATTTTAAACCAATGAAATTGCATGATTGTTCTTTTAAAACCAATAAATGATATGCATGTTGTGTTATTTTTATCCCAATGAGAATGTGTGAGTGTTTATTTTAATCCATGAGTGAAATACATGATTGTTTGTTTGATTGATTAAATTGTAGAAAAGAAAACAATAAAAATGGGTTAGATTCCAACTTGGCACACCATGTCACACATAGATTAGTAGCCCAAAAATCCTTAATCTAGAAGCAAAAAAATAGAGACACTTTTTTACTAGTCGCTTGCGTTGCAATAGAGTGAATGCGGCTCGAGATGGCGAATGCATCGTTCTGTCTAGCAGATGTAGCTCTGTATTTCGATTGCAGCTTGATTTCTTTCAAATGTGGATCAAGAGCTGAGATGCATCGCTCGAAGAGTCAAATGCATCATGATAGAGCACTTGCATCGTTTGTGAAGGAAAATGCGGCACAACAGAGAACTTGCATCACAGGAATTAGAAAATGCGTCATTCCGTACACCTGTACCTACAAAAAAAATGACAAAAAGGTCATATGGAAACCTACAAAAAACATATTTGAATGGAGTTGGGTTCACCAATGTAATTGAGGGTAATTTTCTGTTAGATAGGCTAGCAAATTAAATGAAAATATATAAAACCCACAATAAGTAATAGAGTGCAAAGGAAATTAATAAAGAAACCAAAGGAATGATCTCACCCCAGTTCTTCATCCTCCATGACTGATCTCCATTACATCTTCTAGCTTGCTGAAATATGTGAGGTTGCCCTCAGATTATGATGAGAAATCTACTATTGTGACTAGTCCTAAGCAAGTGTTGAAGGATTCAAGATGACTATGCAAGAGAATATCAAAATCCTACATGCAAAACTAAATGGCTAAATGACAAGAAAGTGCTAAACTCAAGAAAATGCAAGAAGCTTTCAAGATATTAAGAGATGACAAAATGAGGAAAAAATTGGCATTTTATAGAAAATACAATTTTGGATGGACGGATGCGATTAAAGATTGAGAAGCGCCCTAGAATCTATGGTCAAGATTCAAAATAACAACCCCTTAATTAGGGTTAGGATAACTTTAAGGTGAAATTCAAATTGAGTGGACGAGATTTAATTTAAGAAATTAAATCAAGGAATGAGAATAGGTGTGACAGTGAGATGAGAATTAGCAAGTAGAAAAAGATGAGTTAGAAAATCAAGTCATTTTAGAAATTACTTAATTTGTGGAGGGAAATGCTATTTTGAATTTAATATTTTAACTTAATTCAAAATGGTGAAGTCATGTGATAGTAAATAATAATTAAATTATTTACTTGAGGAGAGAGAAATTTAAATAAATGATTTTTATTTAAATTTAGAAATGAATTGTGAGAGACAATTAAATAATTAATTTTAAATTATTTAATTGTAGAAGAAGTGAGTTAATAATTAAATAAATTGTGGAGTATTTAATTAATTACGAGAAGACTTTAATATTAGAGATATATTTAAATAATCAAGAGGGAATAGTGGATTAAATAAATTTAATAATTTATTTAATTTAAAGAGGATTTTAGACATTAGTGGTGTATTTAAATAAATATGATTTATTTAAATAGTCAAGAAGAATAAGAGAGATGAATCAATTAAATAATTGGTCATTATTTAATTAATAGTTGAATTTGGTCAGAGTGACATAATTAAATTATGTTTAAAGGAATTGATGAAAAAATTGAGTTCGCAAGTCTAGGTCAATTTTATGTGTCTACAGATATTCAAATAACTTAAACTACATAAAAGAGTTACAAAGATGAAGTATTAAAAAGAACATAACCCTCAAAAATATTGAAACAGTCAAAAATTTCAATAATTTTTTCAATTTTTGGAGCAATGGTGAATATCAAGTGATCTTGAAATGAATTCCTTTTGACAAAATCTCCAATAATTATTAGGCACCATGCCTAATCAAGACCTCTCTAATACCAAAAATTTGGAGTACAAGAAATAAAAATAGATACATAGAGAAGTTCACAAGTCAAGTAATATATTGTACTTTTCATTCCATGTTCTATATATGCTCTCTGAAGGCCAATCATGAGCTAAAAGCACATCTAAATTTTGAAAATATTGTTGATATTGAGCATCAAGTATCACATTGGCTTATCTACAAAAAAAACTATGTTGTAATTTGCATTCACTAATCTGTCTGAATAAGAGTTAAGTTGATTCATATCAATTTTACTGTCCTTGCAAATTACTAGGAAAAGTGTGGGGATTACTATATTAAATCTCTTTTTCCATTCTTTTAAGTTTTTTAGTTCCTCATTCTCCTCTAACAAATAGGGGATAACCCTATTGTCAATATTCAAGAAAATTTTGATTTTTACCTAAGTAGCCTCAATTATAGTTTGCATGTTTTGTGTCATACTGATAGCATTATAGGTAAGAAGGATACCGAGTGGGGTATCAAACACATTAGAAAATCCCTTGTACATACCTTCTAAAGCTATAAGTTTGGGGCTCCATTTAGTAAATATCCTCTTCAGCCTATCTTGATCCCCATTTATTATGATAATGGCACCATTCAAATTTATGTATGATACATGGGTCGCCTCTAACCTTCTCAAGTTCTTAGACAACCTGTGTTCTAGGATACACGTTGCTATGTACACATTCTTTTTATGTTGGGTTTGTTGAGCATTTTTTATGTGTTCTTCCATCATTTGAACATTTTCCTTAAGTTGTTCATTTTCAACTATCAAATTATGAGGGGGGATTGCAAAGGAAGATCCTACTACTTGTGTAGCTATGAGAAGAGATGCTTTATGTGCCAACAATATCTACTATTGGTTATATGCTTTAGTGAGAGTCACATGGTCCTTTAACAATGCATCATGCTTGTCCTGCGATATTCAACCAACTGCTTCATTGAACTTGGCAACATCCACTACTAGTGAGGCAACTTCAGGGGCATAAGTATCAGATGCCCTCTTTATAATAAAACCTCCTTTTATATCATTTGATGCCTTATCAATCACAAATTTACTTGTATTTGGGGCTAAGGCCCACATTTCAAGAGCTTCTCATTGTGGGTTGAACCCTAACCCTATCAATACCATTTTCGCCTCTTCTTCAGAAGATAATACTTCTCCTTCTTTTCTTCTAATAGTGCCCAAAACAATAGCTGAAGCAATACCCCATTTTGGGAGCAGTAGCAATCCACTATCCTCCATTTTTCTTCCTTCTTTAGGAGTGATATTCTTGGATTCAAAATTCATCTCTACTCCCACCTTGTTGGAAACTTCTTCACATTTTTTATAGGCACTTCTTCTTGTGGCGATTGAAGTCTTGTATGGTATTCCTCCCTATTTTCCCTTATGAAAAAATCTTTGAATTCCTGGGATCTTATAAATTCATTATCAGAAATGAATTTTGAACATGCCAACTCTCGTACATCATTGAGGTTGTATCTCCCCATAACCACATCCAATCCAAACCTTTGTGGGAGGAGCCCAAAAAAGATTGGTCTTGGGGGAGATGGCATATACTAGTTGACTTTATCCATGGTGACATGGGCATCATCACTTTCATCCTGACTGAGGGAATAATTAACCAACAATGGTGGTTGCTCAGTTTTCATTATTTTCTATGGTTGCTCCCTTGGGGGAGAATCCACATTGATTACTGAGGGGGAGGAAGGGGAGTGGTCTGCGGTGGGTTTAATTTCACATTCTCTAATAACATGTCCCTAGGGCCTTTTGGTAGAAGGATAAGGTCTAGATTGTTGTATTTTCTTATCTTTTAGGGTGAGAGATTTACCAAAAACTTTGTCAAAATTTCTCAAAATTTCCTCAATCTTGGCAATTGGATCATCAATACCATGGAATTCCCTAGGATAATATTTATTTATTTTTATTCTAGCAGTCTTCGCCTTAATACATGCAACCCATTTCACTTTTTTGTTGGTTGTTTCATGATCATCCTTATAGTTTCTTATGACATCTTCACTATCATAAGTTTGGTGAGAAAATTTTTCCCTCTTGATTCTTGTCTTGATTAGGTGTATAAAACCTTTTTGCTCAAAATTATTTTCCTTCCCTTGATATAATCTATAATCCTCAAGCATTTCTTTCAGTTTATCTAGGCCATCACTAGTCAAAGTGAAATAAAAAAAGGTAGTAATGTAAGGGAAAAATGATCCCTTTTCTGTTTTCTCAAATGAAACTTATCGATTTCATTTAACTGCCATATAATTTCCATAAATGTTAGTCTAGATGGCACATGTCTAGGTAGTAAATAGGGGCCCTCTAAGAATCCATATATTCTAATAACAAAAAAAATATCATACAGGTAGTAGTTTCCCCAATTATGTTGCACTCCTAATTCTGGCCTTCTATCTTTTAGCCTAAGGAAATCCAAAATTTTCTTGTGTAACCTAATTCTGGGCAAACCCAGTCTCAAGAAGACCTCTCTTACAAAATGGTTCTCAAAGCTGATATAGTTGGATTCACCATAATGTTTGTCCCAAATATGGTCCAACATTGCACTAGGAGATCATCTCCCTTGTTATCTCTCATATTCAGTTGCAAATCCTTGATCCAATGACCCTTTCCTTTATACAAAAGCATGACACATGAAAGAATACCACCTCAAATTCACCTCTTTACTATTTCTCTTAATGTCCACTAGTCGTTTGTGAATAGCCTCGGCTATAAAAATGGCATAGTCAAAGTCATTGTTGACTAAAGGATTTTGTATATCAACTTCCATGTACAAGAGAGGTACCTGCATTTTTGGGTGTGCATCTTCCCCCAACATTTAGAAAAGTGCCAAATATGTTTTTTTGAAATAGTCTTCAAAAGACTTGGCATCAAAAGGCCCAAATTCACTATCAAGAATTTTCAATCTTTCTAGTGTAACCCTTCTTTTTAAATCGAGGGAGCCAATGCACTCTAAAGTTGTTTCTATCATGTCGATACTTATGTCTAAAAGAGACAAGGTATATAACCTTACTTTCAGCCATATGGAGTCAAAAATGTTGACAAATAAATCTCCTATTTATCTCCATTAAGACACTTCCATCCAATGCCCTAATTACTCTAACATTTTCATCATATTTGGAAGCAAGATGTCTAATAAGTTCCACATTTACAAAGACATAAGGGACAACCAGCTTCCCCAAATCATAAGTCCAGGCATTGGAGATAGGGGCACAATGATTTATTTTCCCATACCAATGTAGAAATAATTCTCGCCTAGTGACTTTGTCATCCTAGTCCTTAAGCTCAACATATTTACAGTCTTGTTTTATCTATATTATTCAATTGAATTCATCAGGGTCGTGAGAATAAATAAGTTGTTTTGAGGAGCCTAGCAGCTGGAGCATAATATCCTCTTCAAAGTGTCTTTTGGATGTAGAGGGCTGTGTAGTTGATCAACTCATATTTTCAAAATGATTCTACAATAATTTTCTATGACAACCTATTAAGACTCTACAATGGTTTGTATGCAACAAATTATACAGGCTTTATTTTTTATTTCAATATTTTAACAATGGTGTCAAACTTCTCCAAGAAAGGCATACCTATTTTTTTATTATTCAGAGCTGAATTTGATGTGAAACTAGCATACCTCTACGGATTTTTCTATTATGTCAAACAAATGAGAAAATGAGATGGGTATTTACATTGAAGAAAAGGAATTTAATGAAGGAAATTTATTCAAAAATGTAACCATCACCCTTCACATACACCATTACAACTTGTTTAAACAAGGGCAGTTCATTTATCTACCTATTTATCAACTTTGAATGTGAACCATCCATCTAGAGGCAAAGTACAAATATGAATGATGAGTAAAGCCTTGATTCACTTGGATTCAATGTAGTCGTACCCTCACCCAATAGATCTCATTGATGTGAGAGTGTCATCACACAGTGTCCTTCTGTGGTTCTATAACCAAGAAAAAGACGTGTCATTATGGGCCCGTGGACCTGCAAAAACCTTTAATCTCCTGCCACATCCTAGAATTTCGTGGTGCTTATATGCAACACTGTTTAAAGACCATTCATCTCATGAAATTAGTCTTTTCTTGTGACACTTGTCAATCTTTCGTGATTCAGCAAGTAATTTTACTTTCTAAAAAAATCCTAATGTGGAGGCGCGTAAAGAAGTGGGGACCACTTCTATGTGAGCAACGTAAGTGACCATAATACAACACATATAAACTTATCCTTCAAAGGGTGCGTGGAATGACAATGCATCTTTTTGGGAATTTTTGACTTGTTGGGAGCATGTATTATGGTCAAGGAGATTATATTACTAGCACTTGCACCTATAAGAGGTTCAAGGGATAAGCCAATAGGAAATTAAAGATAAATTTAAATTATAGATCCAATTTGGAAATTGAAGTTAAAAAGCATAGTTACATCTTAAAAGAAAACAATTATGGTTTGTGATTGCAATGCAAATGTCTTAATTCCATAGGTATTCTACATTGAATCTCATTGATGGTTTGATCAATGCATGTTAGGAGCCCGATGTGTTTATCTACAATTTGGGTGGTGATTAACAAAAATGGGAGAGAAATCATTAATGTGGATGAGAACACATCCATTAATGAAAAAATCTTGTGACGGGGGAGATCAAATATAAAAACTCAATACCCACATTTCAAACATTAGGGGTCTTATGCATCTAAACAAAACTTATACAAATATGAACCAAACTTTAATTTTCTCATGAATGTAAAATCTAAAAATAAAACCAAAACAAACATACCCTATTGAAACATAAAAGTTATTTATAATGTACACCCTTGATAAAAAAAAGGCCTAAACAATTATATTTAATGCCCACATTTCAAACATTAGGGATCCCTAGTCTTTTGAACATGAAGAATTAGTCAAAATAAAACATCTTAACAAAAATTATGCAAACATGAACTAAGGTAAAAAATTCTCACCCAATCACTCTTCTTTGATAATCCAACTCAACTAGACCATTACATAAAAAATAAAATGCAATGAAGCACCCATACCTGAAAAATTATCATTTGTGGTGGCTTCCATCTAAAACTTGATGGTTTCCATGTTTTATAAAAATATATCAACAACTCACTATAAAAACAATGTATACACCATGGAAAATAACAATATACATATATACATACATATTAGAATAAGATACTTGCAAGACTTTCAATCCAAAGAAAAAATAACATATTAGGTATCTCTTAGCCACACAAAAAATCAAAAGAGCCAGTTGTAGATCTTCACCTTGAATGAATAGTACTTGAATTTCTGTTATGATTAGTTTGTTCATTGTGGATCAAATCTAATGTTTTGGACCAGACTAACACTTTTAGCCAAATATAACCCAATTGATAGTTTAGATAAAATTGTCTACTCCTTCCAATATAATAATCAAATTTAAGGTTTTTGGTGTGTACCCAACAGAGTTGCAGATGTGAATTAAAATTGTTCTTCATTATATTAGTTTTTTTTATATAATTATATCTATTTATTAAGAGAGTTACAAGATTTGATTAAAACCCATTTGTTCTTAGGAAATTATTTTACATAAGTATGATGTGTCAGTGTCCTTTTCTAATAAAGATGTAACTGTCATTTTATGGTCACCCTCACTTAAAAGAAAAAAGTGAAGACACTAGCTATTGTCTTTTAAAGGATTAATTTAAAGGGACTAGTTATTATTTTAAAATTTTAGAACATGTTTATTTTGTTTTTCTTCTATAATTTATGATATAGATTTGGTGTATGCCACACATTTACAAGCCATTTAATAAGGAATGTCCCAACTCTATCTTGCAATGCCATTTCTAGCATGAAACAGGTCATCAACTCACTTTATATGGTTGTCTCCTTGCTGGTCATCTAGATTGCAATATGATTCAATAATAGAGTTTGAGAGGTCTCATCATCTCGTTATCTTTGTGATCTAAGATCTGTACACCAAAATGAAAATAATCATTCTCAACACAAATTGAGCCATCATGGTTGACTATGGTGTTTGTAGCATCTTCATTATCAGATTTATTTCTTGCAAATTTGTGGTCCACTTTATAGTATTAAAACATGTGCTTATAATTCTTGATTGTAGTTTTTATGATTGAAGGATGACAAAATTTTAGCTTCATCCTTGATTACAAGAAAAAAAGAGATTGGAGAGCATATTCCCTAGGATCAATGGTCATAGTTTCAGGTGTCTCAATTCCATTTTTTACCAGCACATCACTCTTCAATTCAAATATTTTTTAGTTAATTTAAATGATTGTGAGGGTCCATCAATTGTTTTTTTGTGGCTTGAACTTGACCTAAGTATGTTGGAAAAGCTGGATGAACATGAAAATATTAAAGGAGAAGAAGTTATATCAAGCATGTTCACTTTTCCTTCATGGATTCCTCTCCAAAGTTTGCACTATTTAAAAATTTCCTATAGATGTTTCTTAAGTTTGTGGTGGAGTGATCAAAAGGTAATATATTCTATAGTTGAAGATTAAGTTTGGTTAAAGATGATATAATAAAAAATGAGTACTTAAAGCACAACTATTTTGTGACCATTATTTAGACTTGGAGAAGAGGTGTTTTACACAAATTATTTTCAAATTTCAAGCCCCCTATAGTTAAAAGGGGTTGTGGTTGATGGAACAAGATTGGAAGAAGGAATGAAAGAGATGATGTGTACTAACATGGCATTGTAGACATAGTTGGGCTCATCACTAGCATTAAAGGGGTATGGATGTGTAGAACCCAACAATGAGAAATCCACAACGATGGTTGTGAAGGGGTATGGACGTGCAAAAAAAATTCTTCCACCCTCTATTTGGAGGAGCAACTTCCATTGTTTTCCCCTTTGCATGTTTTTTTATCTTGCATTTCGTCGCGTGGTTTTTCTGCTCCTTGCAACTCTTAAACTCCTCTATGTCTGATTTTGCAATGTTAGGCTAAGATTTTTTTATAAGACGAAACCGAGTCTTACTTGATAAGAATCTACATAGGCCTAAACGTCATATTCATACTCCCTTCTTTCCAAATAATAAATGACATTAAAAATTCACTTCCTTATTTCTAATGTACTATGGTAAACAAGAAAACTGTTACATCTAAAGCAAATTTTTTCTCCTTAGGACCTCTAGCAGGATGTTCCCCACTAACAAAATCATTGAAAATTGGGTCAATATTGTTCATTCCACCTTAAAGACAAAATTCAGAGACTATTACCCTAACTTACGCCTAACATGGGGCCAAATGTTTATTCTTTCCTTCCATGGTTTGTGACCAAGAAAATAAAATTTATCCTTATATATAGATTTCCCTCGAATTCAAAATCGATTTATGTTTTTTTATGCAACACATCTATTGTCTAATCTATATTAGTATTCATCTGAAATAAAAACAAATAAAAACTTCAATAACATACACCTCCTAGGCACAATGAAAATTCAATACTTACACAAATTGCTCCTTCGTGGGCTTCCAATGTGCAAGTACGAGCTGGGAAACTAGGAGTGCCACGGTGATCAATACAAGCTGCAAAGACCAGAAACAGACAACATTAAATACATAAAACGTATTAATAGATGATATTAATGCAAAGCATGAATTCTTTAGCATATTATATCTAGATATCATGGCATCATTCTATGAAGCTATATTCACCTAGATTAAAAAACTCTTTGGTATCCCTTGATGAAGCCAACAATTTTGTCATTGTAGTCAAAGCCTGGCTTCCACAACAAAGATGAATACCCAAATACCCACATCACCATCCTCGATTATCTGTTAATACACCAACCCCAATTAGAATCACAATCCAAGAAAAATCTCTTCTAAAATTTGCAATTGCAACTCAAATCGACAAGTACACTCAAATCATAGTTTACACCAAACCCACATTCATATACAGTGCAAAATCCTAAAAAAAAATGTATATCCATCACAAAATAGAAAACTGTACTTATGAACTTTGCAGCCCTGCCTTGTAAATGAATGCTTCACTCTGTGGCCACAAACCAGCTGAATTTTCTATTGGGTAATAACGTTCGGCAACTTTCAGGCTTTCAGCTACAAGACCAATGAACAGGAACAAACTGTCTCCAAAGGATGGGAAAAATTTGGCAGAGTTTGGAAGAAAAATACAATAATGAGATGAACCAAAACCAGAAGCAAAAATTTATAAAATATGAGACGAACCAAAACAAGTCTCCATATAGTGATCGCTTCAATCTGTTCACAACTGTTAGATTGAATATCACTGACACCGTAGTTATGGAGGAATTTATGGCACTACATACAAAAATAAATTTGATAGGATTTTATATCAACCAGATTCGTTGGAAGATTTCCTTTCCTACCGAAACAAATTTGGTGACTAAAAATCATTAACCACTTGCAGTTTAATGACATGTGTGAGACAGGTTTTTAGGGCAAATGTGGACTGCAAAGTCCACAATAGAAGCCTATCGACTAAACTAAATTATTATTTTCATTTTAGTGAATACATTTTATGTGTAAATAAATCTATGGATTTTATTCTTATTTTTTTTTCATTGATGTGAATTAATATAATATTGATATATATATTTGTAATAAAATAAAATATTAATATTATGTATATTATAGGAATAAATAATATTATATTATTATATTAATATGTTAATGTATATTATTTATATTATAAAAAACTGCAATATTAATAGAGGCAATGTATGCGAAGACTGAGTTGTGATCCTTCACCTAAAAAGTATGCTACCATTTCTTCAACCAATGGGGTTTGTCCACACAGGAATACTACTGTGTTCTTTCACAGTTCTCCATCGTGGGACAAGATGTGCCATAATGGCCTTGCAATCTTAAGATATTGCTTTTTCTTATAAGCAACACCTTCTGAGAGGATTTTCATATTGCGAGATCCTTCTTGGCTCGTAACACTTGTCCATTTTTCATGGTTCTGCGAACCTTTATGCTCTCAACAAAATTCTTGATGCATAAGCATGGAAAGAAGTGGGTACCACTTACTGTTCGAGAAAATTAAGCAAGTAGATTGCGACATGTGTAGAATTACAATTAACAACAATCTTAGATAATTAAGATTTAGAATTTGATATTGATATAATACAAGTTTCATTTTTGTGCTATGCAGGGAATTTTAGTGACAAGATTTAGGGGACTTGGTTTTCCCAAGGCCTTTTATGTTTTTCTATGTTTAACTTCACAATTCAAAGGGAATTCTAGATAATTGCAATATAGGTTATCATTAGAAAGACTTTGGGAAAATCGAGTCTCCCCAAAGTATTACTGTATACAAAAATTACTGCCTAGTCCATCTTCCAAAATAAAATGAGAGTAATTTATGATATTTTTTTAGTAACTTTTTTTATCATGTCAGTATTTTATTAGAGTGAAAACAATAGTTAAATCATTTATTTTTATAGGAACAATGATGATCTTACGGATTGTTTTCGTTTGATGTAGGTGGGTGGGGAGGTGAAGTGGGAATGCAAGATCAGATATATGGGTTTGTATGGTGTTAATGTGAGAGCTATGTTTTGATGTGTAGGTGTCCATATATGCTGTGTTGGTGTGGTATTTGGGTTATCAGTGTTGGAATGTTGGCACCTACTTTAAGCAAAGGGGTTTCCTATGAGGACTATGTACATTGTCTTTGATGTGTCAAAAGTACTATATTTTTATTTTGTAAAAAAATATAAACTAAATATTATGGATTGGATATTGGATTATTATTTGAGCACAATATGGCTTTTTAGTCATGTTAAAATTTATTTTCATTGGTTGTATAATTGTATGGGTTGATGGTCTATATTTCATGAATTGCAGAGATGCCTCCCCTCAATTATAGTTTTATGATGTATTATTATTCATTTTTTTTGTAATATTATTAATGGTTTTTGTTGATCCAAATGTTATTATGGCATATGTTGTAGATGAAATGCAATTCAGGCTCTTAAGCAATAAAAATCTAATTAAATGTTACTTAAATGAATTAAATATATTCTAATCAATAAAGGTCTCTTTGAAAACAAGTCAGTCATTTTTGCTACGTGTCTACATGGCACACAATTTTGAAAATAATAGGTTCGATTGCTTTTGCACATTGCAGGATTGGTGAATAGATGGGTGATGAGAATAATATTAAAATCTGAGAATAATGTTACAATATACCTATTATATTGTAATCATTAAGATGTTTAATAAAGTTAATCAATATTATTATTTATGATTATCAATATAATTAATAGCATGTTATTATGTTATATAATGATCATTTTTTATATTTAGAATTAAAAATATTACAATACTAAAAATTTATGTTTAATTATATAATAATATAAATAATCATTTCTATATTAGTATATTTTCAAATAAATTTAAATAAAAATTAAATATTATAATGATATTAAAATAAAAATAAGTATATGATGTATATAATATTTGGACTAAAAAAGTTATGGTACTAAAAAAAAATTGATATTAAATCATATTTATGATATTATATTTAAAAATAAAAATAAAACAATAAATAAAATATTATAAGTTAAAAATTATAAATATATCCATTAATAATAATATAATATAGAGTATAATATATATGGGTAAAAGTACAAAGCTATGTCACATTTTTATAAAGGAATTGGCCAAATCTAACTTTTAAATTTGAATCATTAGAAAGTGACATATATGTTTTGAATTTTGAAATGATATAAACTAATAAAATGTGTATTTTTTAGTATATTTAATGTTTGTATTTTTTGAAAAAATAAAAAAATAATTTGAATATAGTTTTTTAATAAATTAACACTATAATTTAATTGCTATAAAATGCTGAAAAATGATGTTACATGAGACGTCAAACTTTATATAATCAATATTAACTTGAAACTTTAGGGCATGGGTATTTTTTTTTGTAATTTTAAATATGTATTTAAATGTTTGTTTATTAAAACATGGTTGTTTCCACTCCACATCAACTTTTATATTAAATATTTATCTAAAATAGAAAACCAATTATACTATCTTAATCTAGATTCTTTTATTTAGGGCATCATATTTTTTTTTATTTTTTTAATAAGTTTTAGTATTTTTCTTGACATGGTAATCAACCTAATTTTTGTCTACTCATAACGTATTTTCTTGACTACGCTTATGGATCTACAAAAGGGTATTTTTATATTTAAAAAATAATGTTATTTATATGAGTAGAAGTTGTTGAAACATTAAATTTTTCAAATAATTTCATTTTTTAGTAAATTGACTTCAAAGTGGTGCTACATATGCATTTAGCTAGTAATTTTAGTTGTAATAGTTGTGGACATATTGAACTTATCTAGAATGAATCTTACTAGATCATATGTTTGACCAAAATTGATTTTTAGTTTTAAATACTAAAATCACTTGTGCTGATAAGTTGGCTGAAAGTGTGACACAACTTTGTACTTTTACCCATTAATATAATAATTTAGTAATAAGTTTAATAAAAAATTATAAGTATAAAATAGAGCAAAGATAAAGTATTATAATATGGTGTAATAATATGATAGAAAAATTTTATACATTAAATCATAATATAGCAAATAATATTTATAGTATTATATTTTATTAGTGATTTCACACAAAAATAAAATATTATAATAAAACACTATAAATGTAATCATTAATAATACTAATATAATATTAAACATAATAATCCAAATATAACAATTTATAATAATATAGTGAGTTAATTACAGTTGTGAATGTGTATATGATTTGGTTGCAATGCTTCTTCAGAGTGCAATTCCATTGTCTTGGTGCAAAAGGAAAGTGCAATGAGTGATGGTATGTATGTGATCTAAGTGCAAGGTCCTTTTGGAGCCTAATTACGATCTATCATGGCGTAAAGAGATTGTGGTATGTGAAAGCTAGGGGTATATGAACATGTATAGACAAGATTTCTAATGGTGGTTCTAATATTTGATGTGTTCCTAATTATAAGCATAACAGTTACTGTAACCAAAACTAGAATCCGTAGTTCTGATAATTGTGCACTATGGATTTGTTAAAATGAGTAAGTTTTAAAATGACATGTTATGGATTTTGTTTTATGAACTTTTTGAAATATAAATTAACTACTTAAATAGTGATAGTAAATTATTTTAATATATCACTATATAAATATAATATATAATATATCAGTACATGTTAATTGAATCTATTTTTATAGACAAAAGTGAATAAACTATATTAATTGTATCATAATGTATTCAGTGGTCATTTATTTATGGTTTATGTTGATAATAAATGAGATATGTATCTGGGTAGTGTATCGTATTTATTGTGTCATGCCTTTGTTAATGATTGAGGATAGGAAACTTGATTATATGCTTTTTCTATTTTTGTGGTACCGGAAAGATATTTTTAGTTGGTTAGTGTTAGGATCTGAGCTAAAGGGTTAGAATTATGTTGTTATTATAGTTATAAATTTGTTCTGATTATCTAGTAGGAACTATGATTTAATTTAATTTGGTAATTGGTGAGGAAAGCATTTTGTATTTATTTAGTTTGTTTATGTTGTAGATTTATTTTGTGTGGGTTAGTTCATCAATAGTGGTGGTGCAAACGATATCAAATTTGGTAGGTCATAATTGTAATTAGCATTAGTGTTTGCATGTGTTAGTGGGTACGAGGTAGTAAACAATCTAGAAGATCGTACCAATGATCTTAAAGCTATCCTCGTAGAAGATCATATTAGTGATCTTATATAATTATTATTATCGTGTGATGATTATTAATATAATGATTTTTATGTTTGTAGTATACTTTTTTTGTATTAAAAATGATAGCGAAATTATAGTATACTACATTTTATGGAAATTTGAGCAAAGTGTTAAATTTCATTTTCTCAATATTGGTAGAAAGGCTAAAATAATTACAAAAGGGGATAGGTTGGAATGTAGTTATTGTGTACATTTTTAAGAAATGCATTTAACAATTGACAAGTTTAGAAAAAAGTTGGTGGAAATTTTATGCTTTTGGTTTTTAGGAATGAGTACAGATGTCAAGTGTGTATTTGTCAAGACTATTTGGGTAGTTACAATTGGATCGAAAAAAAGGTAAGTAACTTTTTATATTATCAATTAATGTGGGGATCGTATTAATAATTTTGTGATGATGGAAAATATCTAGAATAGGCAATAGTAAATGTTTTCGAAGTTGCATCAGACACAAATACTAATAAATAGTGTCCTCTATCATAGAATAAATCTAAAAATTATATAAATGAGAAGCATATTATAAATATTCTTCATAATTGGAAAGGGTAAGATTGTAAGAAATCTAAGAAGATTGTGTAATAGAGAATAATATTTTATTGTAAAAATATAAGATTAATTATATTGTTACTTGATTTCAGTTATAGCTATTTGCATTTTGAGATCTGTGTGACAGAGAACAATATGGTGAGAGGAGAATGTAGTTCAATTCAAGATCTTGTAGTGGAGGTAGAATATGGCAAATCCTATGCTTCTGCTCCTACTTACCCAAATTCGTTTGTTTAGAATGTGATAGATGTCGAAAAAGGCTATAGCAAAGATTCATCATTGGTGGTTGATTTTGTTGATGATGTTTTCGACCTGATATTATTAAATAATCCCAAATTTTTGAGAGAAAGAAAACATTCACGAATGTTGAGAAAGGTTAAAGACAATGAAATAGATAGTCTTGGAGTCTAGATATGGACATCGATGCTTGCTCAGTACATGGTTCTGATGCTTCATCATTGTTTTGAATTAGTTGTTTGTGTAAACCGATATGACCGAAATACTAGAAGTATTAGAGGGAGAGAGTTGAAGGTAGTAATTGATGTGGATGCAATACGTGGGATGTTGCAAATATAATTTATCAGTGAAGCAAATTTATGTACCTATATAAATTTGCAAATATTTTGGCAAAGTAACTATAACCCACTTGGGTTCCTTAGTTAAGAGCTTGAGTTGGACCCAACGAAAAACAAAGATGCCTGATATTCCAATTGCAACTTCAAGTTTGAGATGCGAAGTGCAAGATATTGTGTCAATGGTAGGGTTTATTTTTGGTGTTGAAAATGATATGGAAGCACACAAATTTCAGTTTCGATCGAAGACATTTCTAAAGAATAAAACATATAGGTTGGACTTTGTTGATGGATTATAGATCGTATACATAGGCAACTAGTAAATTTTAATGAGTACACTTTCAGGTACCAGTCCTTTCTTTTACATTTGTTTGTTTATCAAAAACCATAGTTCTTCCAACACCATATGCATTTAAGTATGGAGGAGGAATACGTCAATGTTCAAAGAGCCATTCCAATTTTGATGTGGGCTAATTTACTTTTGGTGAGTGGTGATTATTATGATTTTTTTGAGAAATTCATGGTTTCAGCATTGACTGATCTTAATGGAGATGGAGTTAGTGCCAAAGTAAGTGATAAGAATAGAAACTAGATGAAGGTTTCTTTGATTCCTTTTGATTAGTTTTCAGAGCGCATTATACAATGATCAGGGTTGATGGGTCTAAAAAGGAGTGGTTTAGACTTCCTAAAATTTTCAAACCGTGTCTTGCCCATAGAATTGGCTCGATAACTTGATGAAGTGGATTTAGAATATGGAGCAAGCAAGAGGAAGAGAGGATTTTACAATGTACCATTCTTGAATGAAGGCATTATAGTGAGGAAAAATGAGCTCACGAGTGATTGAAATAAAAACTTGGAAACTTGGGTCTTGACCTAGTGAATGATAAATGGTTTTATGATCTTGATGATTTTTTGGGTAGGCATAAGCTATCAAGCACATTTGTGCATGAGAAGCGATCATTTTTTGAGGAGAACTTCTCATCAATTGATGATTTAAAATGTGTACATTGAACTTGATCAAATACTAGGTCAAGAAACAAAAGAAATAGTTGGAGAAAAGAAGAAACAACTAGAAAAGCAAGAGGCAAGGGCTATAAATGATTTTGTAGAGAAATAAATGGAGAAATTGTTAGTGCCAAAGCAAGCAAATTTTTCATTGGAACATAGGAGGAAAAGTAGAAAGTTAAAGTTGTAAGAGGAAACATATGACAAAGCAAACATGCTTGCTTCTGTTTATGGCAGACTAGCACCATTTGCCTTGGGAAAAAGTGGTAATGCAGAGGTTTCTTTGTCTAGTTCATTTTTTATATGTGAAGGTTTTGTGCCTAGTTCAATGTCTTCTCCTATGGCTACAATGCCTATTTTACTTGTAGTTATGATATATCTTCTTCGGTTTGTTCTCCATTCTTTGGAAGCATTCCTAAATTTTCTCCTTTGATTCTTACAACCCCTTTATCAATGGTGAGTGGTATAGATTGTAGTTCAGTTCAACAACAAATAACCATTCCATATGGTTTACCATGAGGATGCCTTTTGTTGGTGGAATGATTGAATCGCCTGCAGAGTTCGAGCAACAAATTGACAAAACAAGAAAGGTCTGAGAAGCACATTTAGAAAAGAGAAGAAGCAAAGAGGTTAGATTGATTGCAAGGACACAAATGCAAAGCTTCTATGGTTCTTTACAAAAAGTCTTTGATGATTATGCATATGACACCTATTGTGATGAAGCTAGAGGAACATATGAGACCTGAGGATTATACCATTTAGGCTATGGGGCTGGACCTAGTTGGTGCTAGACCCTGTTGGAAAATTTACTGCCCCTAAGCCTGTCATTGCCTTACCTACCCGTTAGGAGCCATTTTTCAATGACAGTTTTTGGGATCTTCATCCCTGCATCTCCTAACTGCTCAGAATTGAATTTAATAAGAATTTTTGAATTCCCAATTAATGGTGGTAGGTAATTTTGAATTTGAGAGAAATTTTTTTGAATGAGACAAATATAGGGAATGTTTTCTCAGTTTGGAGGTTGGAATTTAGTTAGGTTTTTGCATAAACAAGTGATTAGTACCAAGAAGAATGTGTTGCAGCAACAAACTATGAAGAACATTCTGTGCGAGCTCCTAAACAACAAAAATTGTGTTTTTTTTATGTTTGAGTAGTGATTGCTCTAGACAGTGAGCTCCTAATATCTCTTGTATGTTATCAATCTGATTGAGCAACTTTTGATCGCTCCCATAAAGTTGTAATCTGTAGTTAGAGTTTATTGTTTAAATTTAAAGTTTTATGTTTTTTTGTATTGTCATTTCCAGTCATTTGAATAGAAAAAGAAAATATTGCATGCCTATTTCTATGTGTCTCCATTGAGTTCATTTTTGTTATTCCGCAATATGGGTATTTCCAGCTTGACTGGAAAATAGAGTAGCAGCTCTATCTTTGTGATGTGCATTTAAAATTACTGACATGGTATCAGAGCTTTAGGCTCAATTTCTTTGTGAGTTAGGGCATTTGTTTTTTCTAGGTATCAAGTTTTTTCTGTAGGAGACATGGTTGGAGATGAAGGGAAGAGTTGGCAACAACCACCGTCCTTTAATAGATATAACTATGATGTCTGGGCAAAGAAGATGAAGACTATTATGGTTGCAAATGATTTGTGGGATTTTTTGATAAATGGGTTTGTGGATGTCACTGACCTAGCTCAGTATGCAGCTCTCACAAACAACCAGAAGACCTAACTGAAGGAGCAAAGGAAGAAGGATGCTAAGGCATTGAGTTTGATAGAAGCAGCCTTGACAAAGGCCATTTTTCCTAGGATAGTAGTAGCTAAATATGCAAATGAAGCTTGGGAAATCCTCCAAACTAGATACAAAGGGACTACAAAATTCAGATTGGTGAAGCTCTAGATTCTTCGAAGAGAGTTCAAGATTATTGAAATGAAAGAAAGTGAGACCATCTTAGAGTTTCACACAAGGTTCTCGGGTTTGATAAACCAGTTGAGAATGAATGGAGAAATGGAGGAGCATAAAATTATGGAGAAAATCCTTAGATGTCTACCCATGAGATATGATGCACTCGTCATTGCTATTGAAGAGGAAAAATACCTCTCTACTTTGATGGTGGATGAGTTAATGGGTTCTCTTCAAACCCATGAGCGACACCTAAATAGGTTTGCTACTTCCTCCCAAGAGCAAGCTTTTAAAGCTCAGTCAAATGCAAGAGAAATGGGGACAGGTAGAAATGGCTCTCAACATGGTAGAGGTAGATCTGGACAAGGAAATGCTAGAGGAGAAAGTTCAGGACGAGCAAGTAGCCAAGAGGGAGCAAGCAACTCTCAGAAAAACTCCTGAAGAGGCATGAAGAATAACAGTTTGAATCAGAGAAATGACAAGAGCAACATTGAATGCTACTACTGTCATAAATTTGGTCATTATGCTAGTGAGTGTTGGAAAAAGTGCAATAATCAGTCAAAATATAATGCAAATGTGGTTGATTTGAATGTGGCTGAAGGAAATCAGTCCATAGCCTTCATCATGTGCAACATTGGTGAAGAAGGAAGACCGAAAGTTTGGTATTTGGACAGCGGTTGCAACAACCACATGAGTGGTAATGAAAGTTTGTTTTCTTTCATTGACAAAAATGTCAAATCTGAAATTAGAGTGGGGAACAACAAAATAGTTCTAGTCAAGGGAAAATGATCTATCATGATCCGCACCAAGCAAGGTGAGAACAAGGAGGTTCAAAATGTGTTTTTTGTAATTGGGTTAAAGCATAACCTCATGAGTGTTGGACAACTGATCCAAAATGGATACAAAGTGCTGATGGAGAAGGACCAATGTGTCATTTATGACAAGAATGAGAGGACAAAGGTGTTTGCAGTAGTTACAATGACAAAGAACCAAATGTTTCCATTGAAGATTGAGACGTGTTTCTCATCTCAGTCTGTTGCTACACCTCTCATGAATGGGAAATGTACAATAGTATAACAATTAGCCCTCAAGAGAACCATTCAAGACCCCTCCAAGCTATGGAATTTCAGGTATGGACACTTAAGGCTATGCTCGTTTGAGTCTTTTGTCCAAGAACAATATGGTTGATGGTTTGCCAAGAATAGTAGAGCCTAATGTTAGATGTGAGGCTTGAATTTTGAGCAAGCAACATAGGCAGCCCTTTCAATCGAGCAACTCTACAAGGGCAAGAGCACCATTGGAGCTGGTGCACATAGATTTGGTAGGCCCTATGCAAATCACATCTATTGGTAATAGTAGATTTTTTATGACCTTCATTGATGATTTCAGTCGTAAGACATGGGTCTATTTTTCGCAACATAAGTCTGAAGCATTTGATTAGTTTTTATTGTTTAAGGCCTAGGTTGAAAAGGAGAGTGGACATTCATCAAAGTATTAAGGTTAGATCAAGGAGGAGAGTATACCTCCAATCGTTTTGTAAATTTTTGTAGGTAAAATGACATAAAAAAGGAGCTAATAGCTAGTTATACTCCGCAGAAAAATGGAGTGGCTGAGAGAAAGAATAGGACCATCGTGGAGATGGCAAGGAGCATGATGAAAGCAAAGGGACTCCTAACTAAATATTAGGGAGAGGCTATAGCAAAAGTTGTACATATAATAAATGGAAGTCCAACAAAGGTGGTCTGTGACAAAGTCCCACACGAGGCATGGACAAAATGCAGGTGGATGGTTGAGCACTTAAGAGTGTTCAGTTGTGTAGCATATGCTCATGCACCTAAAGAAAAGAGGCAAAAATTGGATGATAAGGGTGAGAAGTGCATCTTCACAGGTTATTGTTAAGAGTCCAAATCCTATAGGCTATATAACCCAGTCACCAAGAAAATTGTTATCAACAAAGATGTGGAGTTTTAGAAGATCAGTCATGGGATGACATGATCACTCCCGATTGCTCCCGATTGCTCCTAATGTTGAAGGAAAGGAACAAGAAGTGCAACATGATGATTCAATGGAGCCTGCAGTAGCTCCTGATAATTGCAGATGATCTCTTGATAATTTCAGACGAGCTCCCAATTGCTCCTGATCAGAATAGACAAAAAGACAAGCAACCACAGACAACCAAAGAATGGGTCGCAGAGAGCTCCCGACAAGCTCTTGAGTGCTCTCGATTGCTCCGAAACCAGCCTGTTTAGCAGAGCAGCAATAATAGTGAAATTTCAGACCCCACTCTCACCTCCCTAATGCCAAAGAAGACCAAGATTCTAAGGGAGATCTATCAAGATGAAAGGTATGATGAAGAGTTTGATGAGAACATGAATTTTGCATTGTTTTATCATAGTGATTAGATTTATTTTGAAAAAGTTGTGAAAGAGGAGAAATGGTGTGAGGTCATGGATGAGGATATAGATGCAATAGAGAGAAATGACACATGAGAGCTAACTGATTTGCCTCCCTACAAACAAGTTATTGGGGTGAAATGGGTCTACAAGACTAAGTGCAATGCTGAAGGAAGGATAGAGAGGCACAAGGCACGTTTGGTGGTCAAGGAGTACAAACAACAGTTTGGGAGAGATTATGATGAGATGTATTCCCCTGTTGAAAGGATGGAGACTGTGTGGGTAGTCATAGCACTTGCAGCCCAACATAAATGGAAGGTGTTTCAATGGACGTGAAGTCCGCCTTCCTTAATGGAGTGTTGAAATAGGAAGTTTATGTGGAGTAGCCATTTGGATATGAAGTTTCAGGTGAAGAACACAAGGTGTATAGGCTGAAGAAAGCTCTTTATGGGATAAAGCAAGCTCCATGGGCATGGTATAGCAAGATTGACTCATATTTGATGAGCAATGGCTTTAGCAAAAGCGATGGTGAGACCACTCTTTACATCAAGGTAGAAAATGGTAATATTTTGATTGTTGTCTTGTATGTAGATGATTTAGTTTTTACTGGGGATGATGATTTCCTCATTTCTTATTTTAAAGAGGCCATGAAAAGAGAGTTTGAAATGACAGATTTAGGTCTCTTGAGATATTTTCTAGGCATAGAAGTAAAAAAAATGCATGATGGTATTTTTACCTCTCAAGGAAAATATGCAAATGAGATCTTGAAGAGATTTAGGATGCTTGAAAGAAAGCCTGCACCAACACCAATAGTCATAGGTCTTAAGTTGAGCAAGAAATATTGTAGCAGCAATGTGGATCCTTCCATGTATAAAATTTTGGTTGGAAGTTTGATGTACTTGACTACAACTAGGCCGGATATAATGCATGGAGTGAGTTTTATTTCTAGATTTATGGAGATTCCAAGAGACACACATTGGCAAACGAGTAAAAGAATCCCAAGGTATGTGAATGGCACCAAAGGATATGACGTGTTGTACACAACAACAAAAGAGTATGGGTTGGTTGGATACATTGACAGTGATTGGGCAGAAAGTTTGGATGATAGGAAGAGCACATCGGGCTATGTGTTTTATTTAGGTTTAGGAGAAATCTCATGGAATTCCAAGAAGCAACCTATAGTTTCCCTATCAATAGTTAAAGCTGAGTATATAGCAGAAAATGCAGCAAAATATCAGGCTAAATGGCTGAGAAGAATCTTGGCAGATTTGAGAGAAGAACAAGAGGACGAAACAACAATTTTTTGTGACAATGTTTCATCAATAGCCTTGATGAGAAATATTGTGTTTCATGGAAGAAGCATGCACATTGAAATCAGGTATCATTTCTTTAGAGAATTGGTTGAAAATGGTGAAATTAAAATCGAATTTTGTAGATCTGAGCAACATCTAGCAGACATATTCACCAAGCCTTTGAGCAGGGATAGTTTCGAGCGCCTAAGGAGCAGTTTGGGCGTTCTTGATTTGGATCAGGTTTGATCATTTTTTGTTGGCTCAGGACAAAGGGGGAGTGTTGAAAATTTTATTTCCCTTGAGCCTGTTGTTGCCTTAGCTACCTGTCAGGTGCCATTTTTCAGTGACAGTTTTTGGGATCTTCATCCCTGCATCTCCTGACTACTCAGAATTGAATGTAGTAGGAATCGTTGAATTCCCAATTAATCGTGGTAGGTAATTTCAAATTTGAGAGAGATTTTTTTGAATGAGAAAAATAGAGGGAATGTTTTCTCAGTCTGGAGGTTGGAAGTTAGTCATTTTTTTGCAGTAGCAAGTGACTAGCAACAAGAAGAATGTGTTGCAACAACAGACTATGAAATTTTTTATGTGCGAGCTCCTGATAGCTCTTGAACAACAACAACTATGTGTTTTGTTTATGTTTGAGCAATGATTGCTCTAGACAGTGAGCTCCTGATAGCCCTTGTATGCTACCAATTTGGTTGAGCAGCTTCTGATCATTCCCAAAAAGTTGTAATCTGTAGTTAGAGTTTATTTTTTGAGTTTGAAGTTTTATGTTTTTTTGTATTGTCATTTCTAGTTATTTGAATAGAAAAAGAAAATATTGCATGCCCAGTTTTGTGTGTCTCCATTCAGTTCATTTTTGTTATTCTGCAATTTGGGTATTTCGATCTTGCTTGGAAAATAGAGCAACAACTTTTTCTTTGTGTTGTGCATTTAAAATTTCTGACAGACCCAAGGATAAGGTGAATTCAATGGAGGAAATGTAAAGGTTTTTTACTAGTGACTGTGAATATGATAAGAAGAATTGTGAAAAAGGATGAGGAATTATTAAAAAATAAAAATGAATTAGCTAATGTCAAGGAATTGTATGAGAGTTTGAAAAGAGAACATGACTTGACAAGGAATGGGTTGAAGAGAGAGTGGAGGAGATTAATGAGCTACATAAAAAAATGTTCGATGTCAGAAATTCGAATGAGCAATTACAAAATGAGATTCAAATTAAATAACACGAAATCATATAATTCAAGAAAAAAATAACATACAAACAAGAGCATCCGAACTGATCCCTATGTTAATAAAACTACGTTCTTCATTTTGAGAAAGAATTCAAAACATGGTTATTGACCTTGGACCTATATTAAATTTTATCGTAGATGCTAAATTGCTAAGTTGTGAAGTATTGCCCATGTTCGAATAGAGTGTTGCATTTTTTGCACCAAAGATGCACTACTGTATTTGACTCCAATTTTGGACGACAGCTCATCGAAATCACGACAATCTATTATCGAAATACCGACGAATCACAAAAATATTTTTTGTTGCTCAATTTTCGTCGATATTCTAATGAAATTTAAAACATCGAAATCACGACGCAAGTTCGTCAGAATAGAGAAAAATAAATTCATCAATCTAGCACTGAATAATAGCCAAAAAACAGGTGCCATACCTTTGCCAAAGCATTGGATCAACAAAAAAAGTTCATCACAATTACGATGAAAGTTTTGGCGTATTGGAAATATCGGTGAGAGATCAAGACTGTTACCACGATCAAAATTTCCTAAGAAGATATATCAAGAGGATTGGCCTATGGTATCATCGATGAAGCACGAGGGAAGCATATTGGAAAGACATATACCATCAGAGTAAGTTCTGAATGTCTACCCGACCCGCTATGTCATGCCGATAAGATTACATCGACAAGAGTCTTGGCGACATACATGAGATCAAAAGAACAATGACAACAGTTCATCAAAATTGTGACGAAATGGGCAAGTCATTAAGATGAAAGGTTCGTTGGATGTATTGCAAATTCATCGGACACTTTTGGAGGTTCGTTGAAAATGCGACGAAACAATAATTTAAAAAAAAAAAAAACTATTTGTTGAAATGTAGGCATATCGGTGAGAGATCAAGACTATTACCATGATCAAAATTTCTTGAGAAGATATATCGAGAGGACTAGCCTGTCGTCTCAGTGATGAAGTTTCTTTGGTGAGATACTCATCTTGTCTCATCGATGAAGGATGAGGGAAGCATATTGGCAAGACATATACCATCAAAGTAAGTTCTGAATGTCTACCCGACCCACTATGTCACGTCGATAAGATTACATCAGCAGGAGTCTTGGTGACATACTTGAGATCAAAATAACAATGACAGTAGTTTGTCAAACTCGCGATGAAATAGGCAAGTCATTATGATGAAAGTTTCGTCGGATGTATTGCAAATTCGTTGGACGCTTTTGGAGGTTCGTCGAAAATTTGATGAAACAATACATTTAAAAAAAAAAAAACTATTCGTTCAAATGTAGGCATATCGGTGAAAGATCAAGACTGTTACAACGATCAAAATTGCCTAAGAAGATATATCAGGAGGACTGGCCTATGGTCTCAGCGATGAAGTTTCATCAGCGAGATACTCATCTTGTCTCATCGATGAAGCACGAGGGAAGCATATCGGCAAGACATATACCATCGAAGTAAGTTCTGAATGTCTACCCAACTTGCTATGTCATGCCGATAAGATTACATCGGTAGGAGTCTTGGCGACATAATTGAGATCAAAAGAATAATCATCGGGGAGACTCACCACATTGGGGAAACTGCAGAATATCCTAGCGATACATGATATCTTGTCGATGAAGATACAAATGGATCGAAACACTTATCGGGGTGACTCTAGGCGATATTTAAAAGTAGTAGGAGGCTCCAAAGTGTATCCATAGGGATAATGACAGGACATAAGGATAGGTCAATCAAAGAGAGAAAGTTGATGTTCCAAGACCATGAGCATTTAAAAGGGGTAGTAAAAGACAAGATGGATTGTCATCAATGCTCAGATATAAAGGACAGATTGGAAGACTTCGTTATGAAAATTTAGATCACAATATGATTAACCCTGTTTTGACAAATGCAATGACATTAGTGTCAAGAGTTAAGAGGCCATTCAACTTTGCATTTCAATAAATTGTTGTATGCATTGAGTAAGTGTTTACAAGGTAGAAAAAAGACAATTATATGAATGTTTAAATATCAAATAAAATGTCAGTTTTTGTGTTTAATTTGGCTTACAGAGGTAGGGATTTATCATTTTTTGCATACATTTGCAGTCCAAGCTCTAGGTCTGCATTATTTGGTTACTATGTATGAGAAATGAGAAATGAATAATTATAGAATATGGAGGCTATGGATGATATTATGATGGCCACATTTGATGTGGATGATCAACAATTGGAGCAAAATATAAAACCTATGATGAGTCATGAGATCAAGGGGACTGTCATGGACAACAAGCACAACCTACGAACTGGATTCTAATTTTGCTAAAAAAGAAAAAATCAAACTAGTGAATATTAAACTACACACTAGAATCTAATTGTGTGGAAAATGAGCAATTTGGTGAGAAAAAGTACCTGTAGTACGTCTTGGATACTTAGCTAGTGTACTAAAAAATAGGATTGCAAACCCAAAATTATTCTTACTCTGGAAATTCAATAGAAAAATACAGAATGTTATCCTGGATACTTAGCTCTTAGATAGTCAATAAAACAATATGAGCATGATTATGAACGGTTTTACCTGGTCCCACTCTTGATCTCTATGTTTGAGATCCTTCTCTTTAAGACCCCATGAATCCAATTTGATCCATTGCTGCCAAAAGAGATATTAATGTGTAACAAGGAGCCACATTTAGACAAATAGTTGTTGATTTCTTCTAATAAATTTAGAGACTACAAAAAGAAGATACCTGATGGGGATCATGTGGGCTTCCTAGAGAAAGCACTGCAATATGGCCTTGAGCAGTAATGAAAAACTTTGGATTAGCTTCACACTAAATCCTAGCCATGACATTGAGGCTCCTCTTCATTAAGTTGATGGTATGAAGAACCAGATCCATATCCTCCTTGAGATACATATCATATTGAATAGTAAAACATAGTGACACAAGCAATTTGAATTGTGAGATAAAGCCTCCAAACCCTCTATGTAAACATGACTTTTACTAGATAATCAAAATTTTAAATTTAAGTAATACCCAAGAAAAATAATTCCATACCATGCAACTACACACAAAACTTACAGATGGGACCGATCTTCCACTTCTAACTCTCCTTCTTATTCCATTTGAAGAGGACAACCTCTACCCCTTGATTCAACTATGTAAGTTTAGCATTAACAAATAAAATAATTTTTAGCACAAGAAACAATCCTCACCCATCTAAACAAGCATCTATAAGACAAGCCCGAAAATCTAAGTTTATCACAATCAAGTAAAGATTAAATCCTTATAATCAATCACAGTAACTGGAAAGTATTAATTGGATAAGTAAGAAGAATCAAATAATTAGGGTTGGGCACTATATAAACCACTACTATCACAACTATTGAAACATGCTCAGGTACCGTGTCCTCTCCCCTAGATTAAATTAAGGAAAAAATTATTATAAACACAATATGTATAGAAGAATATGAATGTAAAGGAAAATGGATATTAGCAAAACATAAATGTAAATAAAAGTAGTGTGAGAAGAAAATCATACCCAATTAGCATTAAGTTATACTATTGACCTTGTACTCATTGCCATTGTCAATCTTGAAGGTTACTTTGATGTCTTCTATAGAAACTCTCTAGCCACAAGGCAAGAGAAGGCAGGAAAACCAAGTGTATATTGATGACTTCCTGACAATCAAAAAGAAACAAGCAACCAGTCAACCCTATTAGAACAAAAAATCTTATGAATTGATTTTATTTGTTTTACTAGCTAATAGATAGTGGACCTAGTTCTCTTGAATTGAGATACTACTAAGATGTGTTGATTGGTGATTTTAGACTACCGATATTCTGCTTCAATCTCTATAAGTTACTTTTGTCTTAAATATATTCAAGATAACTTTACAAAAAAATTCCCTGATCTCTTAGAAATTATGCAGATTATTTTGTTAATACTTCTCCATTTTGATATTTTCTTTCAAAAATTTATAGAAAGATATGTAATGCCATATTTGAAACTTACACATTTTAATTTTACTAGTTTTGTAATTATAGGATATGATTCCAACAATTGTGAAACGCATTGGCAATATGCTAGATGAGTGAAGTAAACTATGCAATTGGTAGGTGTAAAGCCAAATTCCTTAACCCTTGCCAGCATCCTTCTTGCCTGTTCTAAAACATGTGCTTTGGAACAAGGCATGAAAATCCATCTAAGTATAATGAAAAGGATATTTTTGTCAGATATTATATTACATTAAGTTGAATGAATGTAAGTAGAGAAATTTTTGCATACCTGCAGATAGTACAAAATTTCATGGTCAAGTGGAAGCCTCCCATCAACAACAAGATCCAAATATCTGTGTATCTATCTCAATCGAGCCTCTAAACCCTTCAGAGTTGTCAAATTTTTCAGTAACCTATTATGCACACAAGTCAAATTTTAGAGACCACTAAAAACAAAAGAAACAGAGCTTTGAAACCAAATCCACACACAACACAATGTTCATAGTGAAAAGTTAGCACTTTCTTTCATCTTTACATATTGGTTTGATGCTTCAAATGATGCATTTCTTATATTGAAAAGTGCATTACCTTATTGAGCTTCTCTTTGTTTTGAGAATATTTTAATATTCTCTACTTAACAGGGCCAACCACACGAAGGTGGAAGCTCATTTGACCCCTCCCCCCCTCACATCACTCCCAATTCCCTATACCCGATCATATAACATTAATCATTCATTCATCCAGTAATAAAATATAACATTCATTCATTCATCTTGCATTAATAACATATAACATTCATTCATTAACATATTCACATTCATCCATTAATAATATATAGCATTCATTCATTAACATATAACATTTATTCATTAATATATTCACATTCATTCATTAACATATAACATTTATTCATTAACATATTCGCATTCATTCATTAACATATAACATTCATTTTTTCAGATTTTACATATTATCAAAAATATGGTTGTCATAATATGATTACAATCACTTTTTTTTTGTTTCTTTTTTGCAGCTAAAAAAAGTTGAAGTGGAGTATCGTTTTCAAAATCATCTGTCCCCCTTTAGTTGTTATGAGATCTGCTCATGATCTTAATGTATGCCTAGTCGTGTACTCACAATGTGGACGCCGCTGCAATGGGGGGTATGCTGCAATAGAAAAGAAATATTAAATTAATATGTTTTACTATTATTGTTACAAGTATTTCATTAATTAAAAGAACATTAGAGTGGTGCTCTTTACCTGATGGGGCCA
The DNA here is from genome assembly GCA_007115665.2 of Sequoiadendron giganteum. Taxonomy (NCBI): domain Eukaryota; kingdom Viridiplantae; phylum Streptophyta; class Pinopsida; order Cupressales; family Cupressaceae; genus Sequoiadendron; species Sequoiadendron giganteum. The sequence goes on along the minus strand of CM021103.1, from coordinate 381,158,799 downwards.
CATCATGTTCTTAATCTTGTCTTATAGTCTCATGCTCAACATGTTGAACACCCTCTAAATCCTGATCTGGAGTTGAAACACGAAAGGTTACATTAATTAATACACCAATTGCAATTAAATATGTTTAAAATAACATTAGAGTGGTCCTCTTTACCTGATGGGGCCACATCATGTTCCTAATCTTGTCTAGCCTAATCATTCTCAACATGTTGATCACGCTCTACATGCTCTAAAGTTGAAACACAAAAGGTTACATTAATTAATACACCAAATGAAATTAAAGATGTTTAATTGTATTAATCCATATTATGTTTTATATAGCACATGAATACATCCAGTACCAGGATGCATACCATGGCCTTCATTTGCAGATTGTGCTCCACCCTCACCAGGCTGCATTCCAATGTCATGTGCAGTATTATCATTGCTTATCTGTTTAAAACAAATAGGCACATTATTATGGTGGAAATTAATATTGAATAGATTGCACAAGTATTCAGTTTTAAATAAACTTTATTGAGTTTATTTACCTACATGTTGGATGCAATGGAATATTGTGTTTGCCCAGTCGAGACTCTTAGGTGTTCAGCCAAGGCTCCATAGCCTTGCTGCAAGGAAATCTTCAGGTCCTCTTCTGTGGGCACTTTGTTGAAATCAGAGCCCTGCATTTTTGCATAAGATCATGAATTTTTATTCTATGGTGTGATAAAACCAAAATTGTTTACAATTTATTATTTGGAAGCAATATTTCATTTATTGATACTTACAATTTGTGTGGCTAATTTCATATAGCCACCAGATCCAAGTTTGTGTTTCCCGTGTTTTTCTAGTCTTGCCTTTTTTGCCTTTGATGTGTCGGGTAGCCTATGAAAAAATTGAAATATATTAGATTATGTAAAAAGAAAGAGTAATCAATATATAATTACATTGTTGATGGTATCACATACCTTCCTTGGCCCGGTGGTGTCTTTCCTTTTTTCTTTTCAGCCTTCTCCTTTCCATCTGACACCAAGTCCTTCCACTCCCTCTCTAGAATCATGGGGGGATGCTCATACTTTCTGTTCTTCTCTAAATGTGACCTATATTGGTCCTTCACATACTTCAGATAGGTACCAACTTTTTTAAGGACCTTAGTTCGGTTGAATATTTTATCACCGAACAACACAACTAAACAGTTAATGAGCTCATCTTTTAAATCTTAATTTTGGGCATTCCACCGTGTACATATGGTGGGCTTGAAGAGCTCTAATGATATATCACTTAGATGTTTATAAAAAACATCATTTCCTACAAAATGATCATGGGATCATTAGTCTATAAAGAGTGATCAATAAGTAAATTTCAATTGGATTATATATAATAATAATTAAAACATTTTAAAGTACCTGGGACCTTCTTTATCTTTATGGGAACGAAATCCTTGGTCACCACAAATGTGACCGACAATTTTCCCATACTAGTAATATGGGAAGATCCAGGAAATGCTGCTAAAACATCACCAGTACTAGTGGCCTTTGCATCCCTAGGTACATGTACTGACACATGTAGTGGCATGTGTTCGTTGCTAGAGGGTGTACTACCGAATGCCTGCATGGTATGTGTTGCCGACATTTCAGTCAAAAATATAGGCATGGCTGATGGGGTCGGATGATGTGATGTATGCGCAGGAAGATCGGGATTGACTCTTGTACCGACCCCTACTTTCCGAGCAACACTTACAGTACCTTGATCATGGCCAAGAACATGATGAGGATGCAAATAATCCTGTAAAAACAACACATATTTTAGTTCATGACATAAAAGAGTACAAAATATAAAACCATGAATGAACTTATGTTATAATTAAAGATCTCATGATAGCTTACTTGCAAGTTCTATGCTCTCTCAGACAATATTTTAACCCTTTCTCTTATCTCATCTGTTTGAAGCACTATGAATACCAACTTACGGATTTCTTCATTGCATTTTTTTTGGGCCTTCCTCATCATATCCATAGGGTTTGTGGAAAATGTGATGTCATCATCGCATAATAGTGATTGCACCTCCATATGGATGCTCTCCTATACTGCTGGTGCCTTTCCCCGATCAGTCGACTGCAACAAGAATATTAAAAACATTATCGAAACTAACCCAATAAACTCATGAAAAAGCATAATAATAAAAAAAAATTCTCGTATCTAGTTTGTACAATTACAATGAGGTAAACATGTCGAGTAGAAGCGCCTGAAGATGAATCACGATCTGTGCTCTAGGCCAAAGCCTTCCTCGTATGATCAATGTCCTGCTATGACAAAAATTAAATATAAAAAATATTACCGAAATGAAACCAATAGACTTACAAAAAAAAACATAATAATAAAATGGTAAATTGGAGGTTGGGTAAAATGGTATATAGTACATACCACCCCCATAGTAATTGTGTTTGTATCTAAGCAATTCAAATTGTAATCGATTAGCAACTCTTCCCCTATAGTTATTGATTTTATCACACATACGAATACATGGTTTTCCTCTCATGCCTTGAATATACTATTTATAAACCCTACAATATTCCCTGATGCTTTTGGCCTTCCGTCAATGTACCTAGCCACTCCTTTATTTTGATCCTTATCTTTTAGGTGTATATAATTTGTTGATAGTGCATACCTACACATACTTCGTGTATATCAAACCAGCTGCATCCAATCTTTGTAACTGTAATAGGGTCCAACATACTCCATCAATTCAATAAAAATTTTGTAACAAACCTTTATGTCGTCCATACAAAATAGGCCCAAACCATGTAATAACGATGGTGCTATGCGATATATCCTCTCGTTGACACAAAGATCAGTGTTTATTGGAGGAAGTTCCTTGGGTACCCATTGTTTCCGTAGATTTTTGTACCTCAAGGGCACCTCGATATCGCCTATGCTCTCCTCATCATAAGAACATGACCCCCCTTCAACAAGAAAAAATTCCATGCATTTACGAAATTTTCTTCTAATATTTTGACCTCTAGTTGATCTCCTTCTTTTAGACCTACTACATGTCTTGCTTTCCTCTTCTCTTCCTGAATTTCCCTCACTCGAGGAAGACAGATTTGAAAAATACCTATTTGGTGGTTCCTTCATTCATAAGGATGTTGGATGAAGTTATTTCATGGTGATGTGATCCCAAGGTGACATTATGATTAATCTATCATTTCATTGCTAGAATTTGATAGGTTATAAGGTAATCAAGTCTTGATAGATTGAAATTTATTATTACTACCATCCAAATGTGTCCATCACAAATTAAATCTACTTAATGTTTTAACTCCCAAACTTTGTAACAAGTGTTAAATATGACTATGGTCCACCAGTTACACAACCAAGGCCTCAAATGTATTCTCTAATTGTAATAAAAAGACTTTTGCTCTTCATTCAAGTAAATAAACTTCAAGGGAAACACCACCAAGTGGTTTATTGGACACCTACATGACTAAAAATAGCAGAAAATTTACATTTAATTTCCATATGTCTAAGTCTTTAACGGGGAGGGAGTGTGTACTAGGCCCGGTAAAGTCATCATAAGTTTATGCTTTGGCAATAAAAAATGTTTAAGTCATCTTAAATCTTCCTATGTCTAATTGCTAGGAGACTTTTGGTATGTTTTAAGGTAGGATGAGTGGTTGCATCAATGTTCTAATTCTCTATGACAAGGTTTCAACATCTTCAAATAGTGAAACTTAGTGCTCATAGTCATTTGAAACAACAATATTTTGATTATGTATGATGGTAGGATTTGATAACTTAAAAGAATTGGCTACCCAACAAACTTAAAGTTAAAAGAAACTTTTTCAGTTTAAGGGGTTAGCACTTTCATTCATCTTTGCATATTGGTTTGATGCCTCAAATGATGCATTTCTTATCCCACTTATATCATATTGTATTTCCATCCCATTGCAATTTTTGGAGGAGTTGATACCAAAATTTCATATCAAATACCACATTCTTGAAGCAATTTTATGTGTTTTTACTATTTTTTTGAAGTTCTTTTGTGTTGTATGGATCCGTACAAGCTTGAAATGCTCTGAGACCATTGGTGTAGATAATATATGTGTTCCCTTTCATTTTCATTTGTTTTGAAGTGCTCAATCACTATTTTGTGGGAGAAAACAGTCAAATACAAGGATTGCCTTGTTTTGCCTATGTAAGGGTTTGAGGGCTAAATAGAAATGACATCCACCAATCCACCCACTGTCTTGGAACCGTAACTCAATGGATTGGTGTACATCATGGTATGATAGAGGTTCATTGCACTTAGGGGTTTGTTAAAGCAAGAAACTTGGCATTGAATTGATGCCCTGAGGCTGACAGGGGCAATTTTTTTGTAAATTTGTGGTTGTTAAATCAGGGTTTATCAATTTGATGGATATCTTGATAGAGTCATGGTGATACTATTTGATGGACCAATCTCTACTTCCAAACAAAAACATCTTTAACAGCTCTAAGAGCTATAATGGGATGGCATTAAAGGAACCTTCATATGAAGGATCTAATGAAGGACCTTTGAATTAAGGTCTTCATTTGAAGGTCCTTCATGCAAAGATTCCTTTCATAAAGCATTTTGGACATGAAATATTTAAAATAAAAAATACCTTCATTTGAAAGTCTTGACATGGCATCATTTTTGAATGAATGTTCTTCATTCAAAGGTCATGACGACATCACCTTCAAATGAAGGTTCTTCATTCAACTGGTATTTTGTAATTTTGAATGTGTGATAATAATTTAGGGTTAAAAATAAATCCATTTGAACCTTTTATAAATGAAAGGAAATTTGATGCAATCATATTCCTTGTCAAACTTTTAAATTAATAGTAAGGGCATCATGAGTAGTTTGTTGGGCCCATTCAACAATCTTCGATGCAAGGATTGAATTGTCTAGAATGTATCTACTATCAAGAAAGCCAATTTTTTTACCTGTATGACTATATCTCAAGCAATAGGTTTAATTGTGATGGCAATGATATTGACAAGGATTTTGTAATCTAGGTGTTGAGAAGCATAATTGGCCACCATCCTAGGAAAGATTCTTCATTCTCACTTTTAGGTGTTAAAATTTAACAATACTTTGATTGATGAAAGAGCCCAAAGAGCCTTTCTCCATGGTATCCAAGTACACATAGCAGTGGTCTTCTCTTATACGGTTGGACATGATTTAAAAAAATTAGTTATGAATTATTCATTTAACCTAAGGTTTTCTCATGATGCCATCATTGGAAAAGTATGATCAAATTCTTCTATTATGAAGAATTGGTCTATGTGCCTTTAGTAATCACTATAAATGTTTGTAAGGATAAAATGACTAATTGCATTAGGTAGGAGATAATAATCTTTGAGTTCTTCAAATATTATATTCCTCTATTCATAATTTTTAAGGGTTGTGTGTGGAGGAGGTTATCACTACCAAGAAGGGAGGAGACCTTTCCTTGCATATGTTTGTGGTGGAGGTATTAAAGAAGAACTATATGCCTCTATTTCCATTCATTAGATATAGCTTAGCCTAGCATATACTTGGGCTCATTTCCCCCTATAAACTTCCATTTGTTTGAGTTTATGTTATGTAAGCATAATTCCATGCTATGTTGAAATATAATAGGTGGATGAGGCCAAAAGGAAATAAGCCTTTTTTAGTTGTACCTTCGATTTTTTTCTTATTGTTTTATGTTTTTAGCAACTTTGTGGACATAAGATTTGAGGTAGGTCATAAAACAAAGAATAACATGTTCCCACCAACAACCAAGATGTGGGTAGATTATGGGAGTTTTGCCAAGACCTGAGGTTGGTCGATAAAAATGTGAAAGACTAAGCTATTTTATTTTTTTGTCTTATCTTATACCATTTTATGAGAATGAGAGTGCCAATGTACGAGAATATCTCTAGAAACTAGGCATGAAAATTGCAGGTTAAAGAGAATGGGGGTGCCAAACTTATAGTACTCATTGTCCCTTAATCATCGATTTTCCTTGAGTGCCTTCAACCTCGTCCTTGGCATTGGTATTGACCTTGTTTTCACTCCTCCATACTCTTCCTCGGCGTTGATATTGACCTTGTTTTCACTCCTCCATACTCTTCCTTGACACTGGTATTGACCTTGTTTTCACTCCTCCAAACTCTTCGTTGGCCCTGGTATTGACCTTGTTTTAACTCCAAACTCTTCCTTGGTGCTAGTATTGACCTTGTTTTCACTCCTCCATACTCTTCCTCACCACTGGTATTGACCTTATTTCACTCCTCCATACTCTTCCTCAGCGCTAGTATTGACCTTGTTTTCACTCCTCCAAACTCTTCGTTGGTGTTGGTATTGACCTTGTTTTTATTCCAAACTCTTCCTTGGCACTGGTATTGACCTTGTTTTCACTCCTCCATACTCTTCCTCGACGCTGGTATTAACCTTGTTTTCACTCCTCCAAACTCTTCGTCGGCACTGGTATTGACCTTGTTTTAACTCCATACTCTTCCTTGACACTGGTATTGACCTTGTTTTCACTCCTCCAAACTCTTCCTCAGTGTTGGTATTGACCTTTCACTTCTCCAATTTGACGAGCTACAACCTGGTTTAGTTAGGTTTTAGAGTATACAATTAAATTTAAAATTATGGCGCCATTTACAGTAGTGAATATAAAGCAAGCCAAGCCTATTATAGTCATGAGGGAAATAATTAAACTCCTAGGATACTTTGTGAAACCATTTTCCTTGGTTAAAGGGAGGCCATAAAATATACCTTTGGATTTTTTCAATCTTCAAATATGAGGATTTGCAAGGTTCTTAGCAAGATGAGTAATGGAAATGTGTGCAATAAGAATTTTTGAACACACATGGAATCTCCTTGCAAAAGAAATGGGCTTCATAATTTAATATGATAATTTTTCTCAGCTCTAGAAATGATATGTTTCCTTAAAGAGGAAGGAGAAACCTAAAAGGTAAAAGAGATGCTTAGGAATCTCAACACTTCCTTATGTTCAACCCCCTTCTATCCATAGGAATTGAACCAATTGGGCTTGGCTAAGAAGGATTTCCTATAACATTGAGTTTTATGCCACTATATATTTGACCTTAAACATTTCTAGAAAATATCTAGGCATTGAATATCCTAAATAATGTCACGTTTGTCCTCCAAGAGAGTGAGAAAGGAGTCATTAGAAAAATGACCATTGAATAGTTGGGCTATAGAGCTAGGAAAAGTAGCACCTTTAATAAGGTTCCATGAAATATTATTAGCCAAAAGAAATCCAAAGGCTTCCATAAAAAACACATATAAAGTAGGAGCTAAGGGGAAAACATGAAAAATTGAATGAAAACACCCAAAATCCTCAAATTTATGTCCATTCATGGTAATACAAGTATAACCATCATAACTTTTTTTTGAAGAAAGTAAAAACAAATTGAGGAACAAATCCTAGATGAAAGTAAGAAGTAGTGTCGAAAGTTAAAAATTAATCATGAAATCACGGCTAATTGAGCATACAAAATATATTGGAAAAGTCAAGAGAACTTATATCTGCACATTAAAACACTCAAAATAATAATTATATCATGCAGTTCATTTGGAAATATATTACAATATGGCTTTTACAAAGCCTTTCAAATATACCTTCCCATTTGAGCTACTATCTTATAAGAATATAACTAATTATTTAATAAGAAAAATAAACAAGTTAGTAAGGTGAATTTATTAATGTTAATCTTAATATTCCAACACCCTACCTTAAGTTTTACATTCCACACAACAAAACATGTTGATTGAAACAAACAAATATACATAGGCTAAGCTAACATCATTTGATTTTTCTTTAAGTTCTCCCTCAATAACATCATTGGCTTGAGTTATACAAGTCCACCCTATGCGATCCTTTTTCTTACAATAATAACATTCATTTTTATTTTTTAATTATTATTACCTCATGAGTATAATACATTCTCATGTTGAGAATCAACTTTTAAATCTTTTCCATTGTTCTTTTTTCTTCTCCTAATAGGGCCAAATTTAAATATTAGCCGTCGATCTTTCACTTCTATCAGATCATCGAACGGTTGCCAAAACAAGCTGACATGATCTCCATCATGACAACAAGGGCCCACCATATTATGCATCGCCAAAGAAATCCATGTGGCACTTGCCCGTGATATCGCGATCAATAAAGACCTCACAACTTCTGATCACACGATGGTGGACAATCGTAGATTTCAACCATCGACAATCTTGTTCACTCAACATAGTTGCCAGCCTTGTCACTAACCATCAAGCACCTTTTCCATCTAGATTATAACATCACTGTTGATTTGAAGCATGTGCATCTTGTAGCCACTTTAGTAACCTGCTCTATAGCATATTAAAACCTGATAGATATATTAAAGCACTTTCATCATCCCTTTGGCACTACCAAATGAGACACGTGGCACTCGCCCATGATATCACAATCGATTGAGACTCTATGGTGGGGTCATCGCGGGATGGTGGGGAACGGTTGCGATCAAACGATGGTTGATCAACGGTCATTAAAAGTTATTCCTTGCATAATATAAAACATTTATTAAAGGCATAAGATGACATCACCTAGGCCGGTGACAAATAATGGCTTAAGTTGTTTTTAAACATGGGGGCACGAGGCCAACTTAGAATAGGGAAAAATAAAGTCAAGTGAAAGAATTAAAATATTAAATCAAAAGGGGCCCGACTTAGACGAAGTGATGGGCATAAATTTTTTTAAAACCCCCTCTATAAAATAACAACCAAATAGATCCCACTCAAGGCGTAAGATAAAACACTAGGGTTTTTCATGAAAACAAAAACAAAAACTTAGTGATAATAGATTTCCACAATCCATGAAGATTTGTTGAAAGTGTTTCTAGATTAGATTGTGTTTGTTTTTTTGCATCAACGTTTCGGATCACACTCTGTGATCCATCATCAGGATATGATAGAGCATAAGGAGTAAAATGAATAGTTGTAGACCAAGAATTGAATAAAAAGGAAGAGGGAGGGGGCAAAGAAAGGTAGGCACAAGAACCAAGGATGGAGAGAAAGATGTAAAACAAAAAAGATAAAGGAGTAAAAAATAAAACCAAAATCAAATGGAGGAGAAGCAAGCAAAAATAATACAAGGAAATTTAGAATTTTTAGTAAATAAAGAAAAAATAACAAGTAAATAAATAACCAAGCAAATAAATAAATAAATGAAGTAAACATAAAGAGACAAACAAGAAAAAACTAAAATTGACAAAATCTAAAGAATGTAAAGCAAGCAAATTATAAATAAACAAGGGAATAAATAAAAATAAATATAACAAAATGAAAATAAATATAACAAAATGAAATAAAAAATAAGATAAAAGATAGAAAAAACAAAGAAAAATAAAAAAAGAAAAGCAAGTCAAAAAATGAAACAAAATTACTAAAGAATAATAAATAAAATAAAATAAAGAACACAAGCAAGGAATAAAAAACATATAAATATCATTATCTATAAATTATATGATTATTTATATAATTTATAAATAACCAAGAATCTAAAAATAGACAAATAATTTATAAACATATAGATTATAAATTATATGTTAACACAAAAAGTATAATTAAATGAAAAAATAATAAATTAAAAAATATATATATAAAATAAGAACGAAACATAAAATTTAATCAAGGAGACTTTCAAAATTAAATTAGAAGCTTAATTTTAAATGAATGTAAAAAATACAAATACAAATAAATTGTAAATTATATGTAAATAAACATATAATTTAAAAAGACAAGATAAAAAATTAATAAAAGTAACAAATAAAAATAAATAAATAAACAAAAATAGTAAATAAGCATAAAAGAAGTAAAAAAACATGAAAATAATAAATTAAGAGAAAAAAATAAATAAGTAAAAGAGTATAATATAAATAAACAAAAATTAATAAAAAAAATGTAAGTAAATAAACATATAATTATAAGAATAAACAAAAATTATAATAAAGGAAATGTAAATAAACGTATTGATAAAAAATAGTAAAAATTAAATGAACCAAAAAATAAAATATTAAAAATCCAAGGTTTAAAAGAAAAATATTTTATAAAAAATATAACAATAAATTAGGCATAAACAAACAAAAAAATTAATAAGAATAAAATTAAAAAATAAACAAAAATTATTATAAATAACAAGAAAATGAACATATAATTTTAACAATAAACAAAATAATCTAGAAGAAAATAAATTAAAATATATAATATATAAAGAGAAAATAACCAAATAAGAAATATGTTTTAAATTATAACAAATTTAAAAGAGAATAAATTATAAAGAGATTATAAGTATATAAATTATAATTTATAAGTAAACATAAAATTTATAAATTATCTGTTTACTTATAAATTATAAATTATAAATAATTAATCAGAAAATAAATTGTACGAAAATATAAAATTACAAATAAGAATATATAAAAAATGTTAAAATTTAAAATAAATTAACAAGAAAATTGAAAAGAGATTAAAAACAAACAAAAAATTTAAAAGTAACAAATAACTAGTAATTGCACATTGGTGTGCAATGGGTACACGAAGAGGTGTGGAAGGTTAATTAGAGAAAAATTTGTCTATTTTTTATACATTTGTGTAGTACATGAGGTCAATTGGTAGGTTATTTAGCCAATGATATGTTTGTGCAAAAAATGTCTCAATGGAGAAATGATAAGTACAAAGCAACTATGCATCCACTTACAAAACCTCTGAATTAGGAAGATAATCAAGCTCCATTACTTGAATCATATTAATTTTGCTATAGGAAGAGAGGAAGAGGGAGAGAAAGAGGGGGGAGATCAAGAGAGGGGTAATGAGATAGAGATAGAGAGGAAGATAGATATGTAGATGGAGATGGAGATGGAGATGGAGGAGGGGGATATGGAGAGAGAGAGAGAGAGAGAGATGGGAAGTGATATATAAAGAGAAGTAGAGTGAGGAAGATATATATGGTAGAGAGATGGAGAGATAATGAGATAGAGATAGAGAGAGAGATGAAAGAAGAAATATGGAGAGATAGAGATAAAGGGGAAAAGAGATATAAATATAGAGTTCTAGGAAGAGTGAGAAGGAGAGAGAGACATGTCTAGAGATAGAGGGAGACAAATAGATAGATAGGGGGTAGGGAGGGAGTGAGTGAGGGAGATATGGGGAGATATAGAGAGATGGAGGAAGAGAAAGGGAGAGAGATAGGTAGAGGAGGGATATAGAGAGGAGGGATATGGAGAGAGAGATATGGGGAGAGAGGAAGAGATAGCTCAATAGATAGAGAGGAGAGAGGGAGTAATATAGATAGAGGGAGATATAGAGAGATAGAGAGGGATAGGGAGAGAGAGAGATAGATGGATAGGGAGATGGAGGTAAAGATATAGGGATAGAAATAGATAGAGAGAGGAGTGAGAGATATAAATAAATAGAGATAGAGATATAGAGTGGGAGAGATGGAGTGAACAAAAGAGAGAGATAGAGATAATGAGATATAGATAGAGAGGGGGGAGAGATAGGGAGATAGGGATAGAGGGGTCAAGAGTGAGAGAAAGAGAGAAGGAGAGAGGTAGAGAGGGGAAATAGAGAGTTTTTGTGTGTATGAGTTAAAGAGAGAGATATAGATGAAGATAGATATGTATAAATAGAGAGAGAAGGGAAGACAAAGATAGAGAGAAATACAGGGTAGAGAGGAAGACAGAGATATAAATCTCTCTCTTCTCTTTCTCTTCTCATCTCTTTCTCTCTCTCTAGAAATATGTCTATCTCTACCTCTCTCTCTCATATATATATATACATATATCTACCTATCTCTCTCTATATATTCCCCTCTCTATCTTCTTACCCCTCCATCTCTCCCTCTCTCTCTCTCTCCCTTACTCTCTTTCGATATCCCTATTTATCTCCCCCTCCCTCTCTTTATCTCAATATCTCTACCTTTACATATCTTTGTTTCCTATTTCTCTTTATCTCTCTATCTCACTCTTTCTATGTGACTATATCTAATCAAAATTTAGTTTATGACTCTCTCTCTAACTTTTAATTTAGATTTTAGATTTTAGAATGATAAAGAGAGGAGTGAGAGATATAAATAAATAAAGAGATAGAGATATAGAGTGGGAGAGATGGGGTGAACAAAAGAGAGAGGTAGAGATAATAAGACATAGATAGAGAGGGGGAGGGATAGGGAGATATGGATAGAGGGGTCAAGAGTGAGAGAAAGAGAGAGAGGGAGAGAGATAGAGAAGGGGAATAGGGAGTGTTTGTGTATATGAGTGAAATAGAGAGATAGAGATAGAGATAGATATGCATAAATAGAGAGAGAAGCATATACAAAGATAGAGATCTAGGGGAGAGAGAGGAAGATAAATTGAGAAATAATGAGAAACACAAAGATAGAGAGGAAGACTAAGATATAAATATCTCTCTTTCTCTTTCTCTTCTCATCTCTTTCTCTCTATAAATATGTCTATCTCTACCTCTCTCTCCATCTTTATACCCCTCCATCTCTCTCTCTCTTACTCTCTTTTGACATCCCTATTTATCTCCCCCTCTCCCTCTTTTATCTCTAGATATCTCTACCTCTATATATATCTTTGTCTCCTATTTCTCTTTATCTCTCTCACTCTTTCTATGTAACTATCTAATCAAAATTTAGTTTTGAATCTCTCTCTCTCTCCAACTTCTAATTTAGATTTTAGATTTATTTTATTATACAAATTAAAATAAAAATTTAAAATATAATTATTCTATAGTTGGTATGAGTTTTCCACAGTCTATAACGTTGCAGTATATAGCTTTTGGATTCAACTGTGTAAGTTTTTTTGTCGACATTTCGGATCACACACAATGATCCATCATCAGGAAGAGGAAAAATGAAATGAGATTGCAGAAAAAGTCTTAATAAAGGGAGAGGGATAAGAGAAAGGACTACAAAAAATTGAGAAAACAATAAAATAATACCATAAACAAAAGAAAAAGCAAGACTTGTCTACTAACCTCATGTCCCCATGCAGCTGCTTAACTCTATTTTCTGCTTAAATTTAAGCAACGGGAGTGTTCCCATGCATAAATTTGATTGTTGGGAGAGGATAATTTGGAATATTTTCCCATTTTAAAGGAGCAGATACTATTTAGGAAATAAAAATAAGCTGTCAAAAAATAGGGGGGCTGAAAATAAGCAGCAACTGCTTATTGTGAAAAATGCCATGTGGCTTTACAAATTTCCTTCCCTCCTTTTCATTTACCTCCAATTTCTCCCTCTGAATTTTCCCTCTAAATTTTTCCTATAGTGATACAGTGCAACAACAAGATACATATTTTCATATAGAAAATTAAATTTTCAGTCTTATTGAAAGTATACATTTTATTACAGTTCTTTGAAATATAGATCTTGCCCTGAATCTACCCATTTTTAAAGAATTTAATTGCAACATAGATTTGTTTTTTAACTTTATTTATAATTGTTTGAACTATTTTTTATCTTTATTTATAACTGTGCAACATAGATAATTAGTGTAAAATTGAATGCAAATTCTGCTAGCATCCTTTCTTGTATGTGCAGATTGAGAGAATTATAACAGATCTGAATGTCTTCATTTGTTAATTCTTAGTCAATAATAACAGATTTGAATTCCCTGTCAATAATTCTTTGTCAAAATTAACAGAGAAACAAATGTTAATTAAATATAAAAATATATAGTTCATAAAAATTAATGGCAAGGATTGATAATTAAATATAAGAATATACAGTTGAATTATGTTCTTATTTTAATAGAGGAAAAAACAATTTTAAAAATATACATTTAAAAAAATATAATTTAAAATGATTGTTTAAAAATAAGCAGCAAAATCAATTATACATGGGGACACCAGCTCCACAAATTTCTCCTAAAAAAAATGAGCAGTGACTCCTAATGAAATCAAGCTAAGCAGCCGCATGGGGACATGAGGTAAGAAATCGAAAAGGATGCCTTCCTTTCTTGCAGTGAAATTCAAACAATTTTTTTCGTAGTCCTTCGATAGTGAAATCCAAACAATTTTCTTCCCCGTAAAAAAAATTACGATACATTTAACCGTCTATTATTGTTAGCAATCCATTGCATCTCTCTTTTCACGTGACATGCTATACAAAGCAGAGCAAGGTTTTTAGGTAAAACCAGGGGCGAAGGAAGCTGAAAATAAAATAATAATATAAGCATTTGTTTAAATATAATTTTTTGTCTTGATTAACTTTCTAAAAAAATATGTGTAATGCATTAATAATATATATATTAACATAAATTATATACATATTAAGTATTATATAAATTTTATGTTTAAATAATAATTATTTAATTCTTTCTTATAATTTTTTTTGATACATAAGGATTATATTGTATTTATACTTATAGATCCAAAGTACAACCGTCTGCTATACACGTATTAAGCTAATTTCACCAATTCCACCAAGAACCAAAAAACCATAAAATATCTATACGGATCCTCCAAAATATAGGCCATAGCTTCAGACATTCAATACTTTAAATAGTCTACATTTAAACCAATCTAACCAATTTGTGCTTGCATTAACAGAGAAAAAACTAGCTGCTAAAATACTAATACCATACACTGCCCTTCACAAAAACTTATTCAAAAACGCGAAGTATTCAAACTCCTCCCTCCATTCATCGCTATCAGTCGCCATTAGCCTAAACCATTTCTTCAAGAAGATGACTGCAACTACTACTATGGCCCGGTGCTTCATCAACCCAGTACCTTGAAGGTCCAAGAGAAATGGAAAAATATTCACTGTGTCTTCATCCTTCACCTTTGCCACCTCCAATGCACATGGACATCCTTGTCCTTCCACCACCACCCAAAGGAGCTCATCCATACCACCCAATAGTTTGGGTATGAACAATTTCCTCATTAAATTCCTTGCTTCAATTATCCAGTAGGGAAGCTAAAAAATGAGAAGATATCTACAGATTATCGCGCCCATACTCTGTTTCCTCCAGAAAACTCGAAACCAAGACCATTTTGACTGCAACTAACACCAGAGGCTCATAGTTGAGCAAAATTATTTTAAGACGTTGATCCATTATGAAATGAAAGTTGGTCAGCCTATCCTTAGACTTGAGCAAAATGGGGGTGTCTGCCCCAAACTGAGCTACACCCGCAACCGAAACCTCTATCAGAAATTTCGAGGACCCAACCATTCGGCTCCCAACAATAAGTGCTTGACAAAATGATATCCAGACTTCAACCACAATAGTGAACTAGAACAAATTCCCATGACATTCTATGCAAGCCTTAAAATGAGTACTTCTACCCACCACCGCTAGCCTTGCCAACCTCCTTCTCCTACATGCGAGCTATCTAAATGCAAGTGAATGAATGAATGGATTTTAATATTTCCTGTGCCTCAGGAAGATAGATGAGTTGTCTTCCCCGTGCATTCGGTTGATTGATAGGACAAGCCAGCTCTGATCTCCTACCACTATGAATTTCAACCCATCACTATCTCCCCCATACAACTCCAACGTGGTCATTCATGGCACCATCCTCCGCCACCTTGGAGGGTGCCCTCCCTACCTCCCACAATTCTTTCTTATAATTATTTTACATAATCATTTCATTTTAATTATATTTTATTTTATATAAAATAATTTTAAAAAATTATTATTTAAATTTAAATTATCTAATCAATAAATATTATTTAATATAATATAATAAATTAATTTCATATTATACATATTTTTATGTAACATAATTATTAGATAAATTTTATATTTATATAATTATCAAAATTTTCTTCTAATTATATTATACCATCATTTGATTTTGTTTGATATTTATAATATCTTTATAATATATAAAATTTTAGTATATAATTGTTTTTATATAAGATACTTGATTTTTATATAATATAATTAAAATAAGATTAATAATTATTAATATTAATATAAATGCATGTAACTATCTTTTATTCCATTAACAAAACTTACATTTATTTTTATTGAATCTAAAATACTATAAAGGCAAGTACTAGCCACTACGTGGCACTTGTCTCTTATGGATTAGAAACAAATTAAAAAATTCAATTTTAAAAACAATTTTAATTATTTTTCTAATTTACTTTTTTTATATTTTTTCAAATTATAAAATAAGTAAAAACCATTTAATATATGAAATTTATAAAATGCAAATATTCAAAATAATTTAAATTTCCACTTTTAACATCTTTCTAATTAACAAAAAAAGAGAAAAACATTTTTATAATTTTATTTTTTTTTAAATTAAAAAATATATAACTAATATATATAAAACAAGTAAAACCATTCAATATATAAATATTAAAAATAATTTAAATTTTCACTTTTAATCTCTTTCTAATTAACAAAAAAAAAAGACATTTTTATAATTTAACTTTTCACCTTTTAACACCTATTTAATTAACAAAATTAGATATTTAAATTATGAACATATTTTAAAAAAAGTTAAAATATATATATTAAACCAAACTATATCAATTATTTCATACATTCAAATTAACCAATTCAGTCCGAGTCTTGAAAAATATGGACAAATTTTAAAATTAAATTTATAGAAGTAGATATTTGTTTTCATTTGTTGAAACCTTCATTCAGTAAATATTGTGGTGTCATCGGATGAGAAAAAAGGGCAAAGTTCGCAAGTAAAATATTAAGAAGTAAAACAAACAAAAAAAATGGAGGGGAAAAAATGTGGCGATGAACGGATGAAATCACTACAATCGTATTGCACTGTACGCAGTCAATATTAATCGTTGATGGTCCAATTTAACTCGTTCATCTCAAATATGATACGCTGAGCGTAATTAGAAAAAACCTATAATTTGTTAAATGTAAGGAATATTCATAAAATAATGAGAAACAAGAATTAGAAAAAGAAGGAAAGAAGGAACAATAAATAGAAAAGAACAGATCCAAAGAGAAGAGACACACGAAAGAAAAACTCGACAAAACATAACGAAATAACAAACTAGAAGCAAAACCAAACTAATCCAAAGCAATAAGCAGGAACAAATCAAAATTAACAAGAGAAAAAAGAGAGAAGGGAACATACAAGAGCAAGAAAAAGAGAGGACCAAGGGATAGTGTTGGTTGTTTTTACTATAACTAGGTTTATCTTCTAATCTACCTATGGAATTGCCAATTCCAATCAGGGGCAGCTCGAAGGATCTGGACCAACTGATGAGGACTTTAACAAAGCCTCCTACACTTTGGGCTCTGCAAGACCTGGTAGGGTGATCCCTTAATGTGTTTACAACCTTTGGACCAATATTATAAACAACATTAACAACAACAAATAATCTCATTTAATAGCTCAACATAACAGGATAATACCGAAATGAATTGGCTGTTCATCAATAATATCAACTATTTGGAGCATGAGATAACTACAACAACACTTCACAGCTTAAGATAGTCATTGATTTGCAATTTGTAGCAAGCTCTAAGAAAAGACAAACAAATACTATACCCCACAAATAAGCAAAACTTAGACCAGTGCCATATGCCATTGGAGGAGTCAAATTCATAAGCATCTAAGGATTCATGATAGATTTAACACATAACATATAAGATCTCTGACAATATTGCCTTACAATACCATCAATTTGTATTCTAACCCAATACTACTTATCAAATCCTTATATAAACATATCCACCTATGACCCCATTCAAGCATTTTAATTAATTCCTTGAATTAAAGCTAAAATGAGAATCATACACACCACAACAGTGAGATGAATGAAACAACCCTTGATTATTTTATTCAAGATTCTGATATGCTTATACAATGGAGAGACATGAGTTCAAAATGAATCATTCCCATTCAAATGCTAGTACTGTCATGAAACATCAAACTCCCATGAATTCAAAACCTACTAAAGAATGACACAAAACCTAACTTGCATTTTCACTTAACCAACAGGTTTTTTACAATTTTCTCTGCAACTTTACTTAGACTCGACCCAAAATTATCTAACTTGCTAACCCATATTTCTAGCTTTGAAATCCTTCTTATAGAGAATGAAGGAGCAAACAAGCATCAGGCCAGAAATACACATGTCACTGGTCACTTGGACCGCCCTATGACATTTCAAAAATCTATTACAATAGTTGAGTCCCTGGAGAATCTTCTTGTTTATCCCATCCGCTGAAAATGGTTGATGCATCGGCCAAACTTCAAGAAACCTGTGCCAAAACTGCCATCAAAACATAACCGGAATCTATTATAACTGCAATGGCTAATTTGTTATCTGCCAGTAGTCAACTCTATCTTACTCTTCCTCGGTTAAGTATTTATCCACCCATCTCTGATATTCTTCATCTGTCGTCCAATCAAAATTAACCACCTCATTCACCTTAGCACTATAAGGTGTGTATTTCACCGCTACCTAATTTTCCTCTCTAAAAAGACTCCAAAAATGTGTTGGTCCTAATGATCTTGTCCATACAACTCACCAATAGGTCATAGTCTGAGCCATCACAAATCAATTTGATTTGTGCATTGATGACCTCATCTGCTCTATCCTGCCACTACTACAGTGATTTAACATTTCCTTGTGCATCAATTATCGGAGGTAAAGATGTATCACTCCAATCATCAAAACTCTTTACCAATTCTCTGATTTTCCTACTCAAATCATCTGGTAAGGCTTGAAAACCCTACAGTGACTTTACAAAAAATTGAGTAGGCCTTAATGATTGGGGCCTATTATCTGTATCAAATCTAGAGGCTTTATACATGATATCTAAATCATTGGCCCTAAGGATCCACTTCTCAACTAAGGGAAAAAATACTTCCTGATCCCTAGTAATGTTCTTTATTGCATCCAAAAATAAAGAATACAAAGAATATACTGATGACAATCTGCCATCAACCTTTTCATTTAAGTGCCTCAAAACTGTGTCAACAACTTCACTCTGCTTTACAAGTCTTCCCTCCTCACTTGCATTTAAAGCTACCTATAACTCTGTAATCTTATTTAGCAACTGCTTCTTAGTAGGATCCATAGAGTATTCAATCTCTTCTTCAACTCGCTCTAATGTAGGATTGAGAGAAGGAGCTTGGATGGGGGACCTCAGAGTAGAAACAATTGGAGAAGTAGGAGGTACTGATCCTGATGTGGAAGACAGTGTCATGATACCAAGAGCACTTGAGGACTCCCCAACTTGCCTATAATTTAACCTATCCACCTCAGTTTGCAGCTCAATATTCCTTTGCTGCACCTTGCTATATTCTCCAATTATAATATTTTATTTCTCCATTAAGCTCTTTTTTTAAGCTTCTTCCCTCTTAGTACTCTTCTGGGCCAATTTGGCCACATTCACAGTTAGGTTTGGAGCCTCTGTAGTTGAAGTTTCAGAGGCTCTCTTTATTATTAACCCTCCCCTTAGGTTTGGGCTAATGTCAGTAACATTAGGCTTTCTACCCTGAGGTGCCAATGCCCAAATTGCTAGGGTCACATACTCCTCACTAAAGGTAGAATCTTGCAGTGCTGCCTTGACCTCTTCCTCAAACTTTTGCATGGGATGCTTGGATTTTAAAATAGCATTAAATGCTATTGCATCTGCTATCTCATTCAGGAAAAATTAACACACCAGCTTGAGTTACTAATTTCCTGCCCTCCTCATGAGTGGTGCTCTTGAATTCTTCCATCAATTCAGCCTTTACTTCATCATCATTCTCCTAGTTAGACCTATCAGGTTTTAACTCTCTTCTCCTTTTGAATTTGTCTTGATATTCTTCTAGTCTCATTCTCCATACCAGTTGTAAGAAAACTAGATTTTTAACAAATGCACCATCATCTAAAAATTCCTTGCATGCCTCCATCCTGACATCTTGCACACATTGTCCCTTCACATCCATATCAGACAAAACTAATTGAGCTGACCTGGGAGGGGAAGGAATACCAACCTGGATGTCTTGATCTGTGACAATGATTTCATCCATCAGAGTCTCTTGTGCCTCTTCAACACTTTGCCTCTTAGGGCTTGGCTCTGATGGTGGTAGTGCAGGATTATCTTCTGGTTATGAGTCCAAATCAATGATCTTTATTCCTCTAGGTGCTCTGATCTTTGGACCTAGTTGTGCTGATGCCTTCATGATTTGTTTTCCTTTCTTATCTTCCTCCTCCTCATCACTACTGTCACTCCTCTTTCTCTAATAAAGAGGCCAATTCACTGTGGGTTGATATGTTGGCCTTGTTTCAGCAGGCCTCACATCTGGCTTTTGTATGCCGAAGTCCAACTCCAAGTTGACCTTCTTTGTCATCAAAACACCCATGATCTCCTTGAATTTTTCCATCAAGAAAACAATTTTCTTGTGGAATGGGGTGAATTCCATTAATGGATCATATTTTGGATCCATTTTATGCACAATGGCCAATAACTTCTCATATGCTATCCATTTTTCCTTGTTCAATTCCTACTTGTTTAAATCAAATTCATTCTTGATCAGATCCTTAGGAAAATTGAACTCATGTGCAAACTTTCCACCTTTTATCCATTGTCTAAAAAGGGAAAAGAATCCCTCAAGGTCATGTTGTCGCCTAGGACCACACCTTAAATGAAAATCATCAAAAAACCTCCCAAAGTGGACCCATCCTCCCCTTGAGAACACAAAATCAGACACAACAGTATAAACAAGGAAAAGAGTCCCTTTTCCCTTCCCTGTTAGGTTATCTTCATGAATACATCCTATTTGCCACATAACCTCAGCAAACCCCACTCTTGCTGGCACACTGAATGGGAGGATATGTAGACTTCCTTGGAAGCCATATACCCTTAAAGCAATGTTGACTGGGTACAAGATAATGTCACCCCAGTTGTGACAAAATTTTAAATCTGGCTTCCTCCCCTTCGGTCTGAGAAAGTCATGTAAATCATTGGCGATCCTAGGTACATTTACTATCAACCGAGCCCTAAGTCTGGAAGAAAAGCAATTGTCAAATTTCACAAAACTGGCACTCTCCCTATTGTATGATAAATCTGCAGTCCAAGCTTGCACCGGTAATCTTTCTCCATTTACCTCCTGCCTCAACTCCATCTTCTCTGAGAAGAAGTCAGCATTCTTGTGCAAGAACATGTACATTAGTAGGGAATACCAAAAGAATGGAGTACCTGCATCCCCTACATGCAACTTTAATAGCCCTTCATGTATCTTCTTTGCCAGAAAAGATGCAAAATCATAAACCACAGAGAAATTAGGGTGTTGTATTTGCATCCCCATAAACATATAGGCAATTGGCAGTACTGTGTTAGGGTTAAAACCCAAAATTTGGCACAATGAATAAAAGGTAGCCAAGAAATGGTTTGCAAAACAACTTAGCCTGAAAGGCTCTTGGTCACTTGGATTGATATAAATCCTTGAACTACCTGCCCTTGCCAGATGAGGAGGAAGCAACTTCAACCTAAAAAGTGACTTTGACTTTGCATACTCCTGCTTCATCTCCTCAAGGTTTATCTGAATCAAGAATGGACTAGGTTCACTTAGGTCAAAAACTTGTTGAATTTCTACCCTATTTATACTTAATAAAATCCCTCCATCATTATCTCTGATCACTCTCATAATAGGGTCATAACGTGTTGCCACCGCCTTGAGAAAATCCACATCGGGGAACACATTTGGCACCACTAGCTTCCCCATGTCATATCTCCAACCATTTGAGAAAGGGTCAAGAAAATTCCGCTATCCATACCACAACCTAAACATCTCCAGACCAGTCATGGGAACCCTAGCATATGCAATGTTGGAATTCTTGCATACTAATCCTTCACCTAGGGTTCTTCCATGCATCAAAACCAAACTCCTCTTCCTATCATTTGTTGACAATAGGAGTTGATCTAGGAATCATCACACAAATTCCTCTATAAATAATCAACATGGCCAGAATGCTGCTTTGGCGGTGTCATCTCAAGTAAACTAGGGCTTCCTTAAAATTTCAAATCTTTCGAACAGACTAAGGTTATACAGAAAACGAAATTACAGAAAAACCTTGCAATTTCTTAAAATTCAACTAACCAATAGCCCTAAAAAAACTATCAACAAACTTTCTGACAAGCACACCATAATTCTTCTCAAAATCTCAATTAAATATACTAGGAAGCACATAAAACAACTCATGACGTTTATGCTTTTTAGAAGACCAAATCCTTGCTGTGATGGCTCGTAACTTCATCCTTGGCTCTGAAAATGCTTTCACAAAGGTGCTTGAATACTTTGTGAGAAAATAGAGTGAAAGAAAATCACTTTATGTCGATCAAATTGAGCCAATAGACGTCTCGTCCACCATTAAAGCTTACTTGCATGCCGTGCCAACAACTCTAATCACATTTGATGCAAATTCAAATTCCAACCGTCGATCATTCACTTTTGTCAAATCATTGAATGATTTCCTTCAAAAAGGTTGACATAATCTCTATCTTAGCACCAAGAGCCTACCACATTATGCATCGCCAAATAAATACATGTTGCACGCGCCCATGATATCGCGATCAGTAAACACCTTGTATCTTTTGATCACACGATGGCGGGCATCCGTTGATCTTCACCATCAACAATTCTATTCGCTCAAGACAGTAACCAGTGTTGAACATAACTATCGAGCAAATTTTTCATCGAGATTATAACATCTCTGTTGATTTTGAGCACGTGTATCTCATAGCCACTTTAGTAACTTGTTGTATAACACATTAAAACCCGACAGATATATTAAAGCAGTTTGATTATATTTTTAGCATCGCCAGCTGAGACATGTGGCACTCACCCATGATATCACAATTAGTTGAGACTCTGTGGTGGGGTCATCACGGGATTGCGGGGAATGGCTGAGATCAACCAATGGTTGATCGACGATCATTTAAAATTGTTCCCTACAAAAATAAAACATTTATTAAATGGACAAGGGGACACTACCTAGGCCGATTACAAACAATAGCTTAAAGTTGTATTTAAATGTGGTGCATGGGCCAACCTAGACTTAGGGAATAATAAAGTTAGGCGAAATATCTAAAACAGTTTATTAAAAGGGGCCCAGCCTAGATAAAGCAATGGGTCATAAGTTGTTTTAAAACCCACTCCAAAAGGTAATGGTCAAATAGATCCCACCCAAGGCGTAACATAGAACATTAGGATTTTCACGAAGGCCAAAAATAAAAACCCCAACCTAAGGTTTTTTCCCAAACAACATGACAGACCAGGACAAGGGCAAGACAAAATGGAATTCAAAGAGTAAAATTTTGAAGTTCCATCAGATAGGAGGAGAGAAAGGGGAGAAGGGAAAGGAGAAGGAGGAGAAGCTGAGAGGATGAAAGGGAAGCAAGGAACCAACAAGACAAGGAAAGGAAGGGGGGGGGTTGGAACCCAAGCAATTGAGGGATACAAGGGAGAGGGACAAGAAAGGGGGAGGATAAAAACTAGAGGTGAGAAGGAAGATTTTGGGATCTTAAAGCAACAAGTGCCAAGACAAGCTCAAACTCCAACCTTCATCACGATTAAGGTTCAGGGGATGATGGTTGATTTCAATAGCTTCTTTAAGCTTTCTCTTGAAGAAATTATATTCTTTGGATAAGATTTGGGCACTTTCTAGACAGATGTGGTGCTTGGTGGAAGAGGAGTGGTCAGCTAGGGCTGATTTTGAGGTGCGTTCGTGTCTAATGTCAGTACTATGCTCCTTGATTCTTGTGGTAAAGGAATGGCCAGTTTCACCAATATATGAAATGCCACATGAACAAACAATCTTATAGACTCCAGAGTCAAGATGTCCCTGGAGTCTTTGAGGGAAGGAATACATTTTCTGAAGGTAGAGAAGGGTTTAAAAGCATAGTGAAGGCCTTTTTTAAGAAGGATCTTGGAGATTTTTTGGGAGATACCTTCAACATAAGGAAGATAAACATTAGGAAGGATTGAGGAATGTTTGGGTTTGGACCTAGAAAGGAAGCTAGATTTGGCTTGGTTGAGGGCCCTCAAGATTTTCTTGCTAGAATAACCATTTAATTTAAAAACTTGACAAAGGTGTGTCAACTCTTGCATTAAGTTATCCTCATCGTAAATCTAGTAGGCTCTCTAGGCAAGGGTTTTGAGAATGCTAAATTTTTTACTAGGATGATGATGAGAAGATGAGTAAAAATTATTTGTTAGATTAAAAATAAAGTATAATTTAAATATTGGTAGAAAGCTGAGAAGCTCCTTTACAAACCCTTTTCATTTCATCAATTTTGGCTAAAATAAAACTCGTCAGCCACATGGGCGAAGTCTGGAAAAGAAAGGTAAGTTGTTAAACACGTTTTTCATGTTGACTTCTTAGGATTGGCAGGTCCGAACCAAATTCCAAATCAAGCCCGAGCCTAATCCCTAGGCATTAAATTTTGTGTCATCAAATCAGATATCCAATTCAAATTGGATATCCAATTTGAATCCGATATCTGATATGTTTTAGATATGAGTTTTAAAAAATTTATACAATTTTTAATATATGATTTCAAAAATGCAATAAAGTTTATAATTTAATATATATAATATACAATATAGTTTATAATGTAATATATAATATATAATTTATGATAATCTCTTACCGAATTATGTATAATATTTAAATATTATTTAAATATTTTAGTTAATCTATAAATATTTAAATATATATATATATAATATATATAAAATATTTAAATATTATCTCTTTCCATCTCTCTCTCCACCTCTATCTCTCCCAAGTCTCTCACTCAATCACTCCTCTCTCTCTCTCTCTCTATCCCTCTCTCCCTCAACCCCATCTCTCCCTCTTTCCCTCTCTCACTCCCACTCTCCCTCTCTCCTTCCCACTCTCCCTCTCCTCTCAATCTCCCTCTCTCACTCTCCCACTCTCCTCCATCTCTCTCTCTCTCTCTCTCTCCCTCTCCCTCTCCCTCTCCCCACTCTCCTTTCTCCCTCTCTCCCTCTCTCTCTCTCCCTCCAACTCCCCATCCCTCTCTCTCCCCCTCCCACTCTCCCTCTATCCCTCTCCCTCTCTCCCTCTCTCCCTCAACCCTAAACCCACTCTCTCTCTCCCTCTCTCCCTCCCACCATCCATCTCTCCCCCCTCACCTCCACCTCTCTCTCCCTCTCCATATCCATCCCACCCTCCCTCTCCCTCTCCTCCCCCTCAACCCCAAACCCTCTCTATCTCCCTCTCCTCCCCTCCCACTCTCCCTTTCTCCCTCCTTCTCACTCTCCCACCTCCCTCTCACTCCCTCTCACTCTCCCACCTCCCTCTCCCTCTCCCTCTCCCTCCTCCCTCTCCCTCTCTCTCTCCATGTCCTTCCCTCTCCCGTCCTTCCCACCTCCCTCCTCCCTCCCCACCTCCCACTTTCCATCTCACCTCCCACTCTCCCTCTC
>CM021103.1:380999881-381133277 GCA_007115665.2 Sequoiadendron giganteum | reverse complement strand
TTATCTCTTTCCATCTCTCTCTCCACCTCTATCTCTCCCAAGTCTCTCACTCAATCACTCCTCTCTCTCTCTCTCTCTATCCCTCTCTCCCTCAACCCCATCTCTCCCTCTTTCCCTCTCTCACTCCCACTCTCCCTCTCTCCTTCCCACTCTCCCTCTCCTCTCAATCTCCCTCTCTCACTCTCTCTCCTCTCCTCTCCTTTCCTTTTCTCCTCTCTCCATCTCTCTCTCTCTCCTCCGTCCTCTCCTTCTCTCTTTTCTCCCTCTCCCTCTGTCCTCTCCTCTCTCCTCCTTCCTCTCTCTCTCTCCGTCTCCTCTCTCTCTGTCCGTCTCTCCTCTCCTCCTTGTCCGTGTCTGTCTCTCCTCTCTCTCCTTGTCTCCTCTCTCCTCTCTCACTCTCCTCTCCTGTGTCTCTCTCTCTCTCTCTCCTGTCTCAGTGTCTCTCTCTCTCTCCTCCTCTCTCTCTCTCTCTCTCGTCGTCTCCGTCTCTCTCCTCTCTCCTCAGCCTAGGTCCTCTCTCCTCTCTCCGTCTCCTCTCTCCTCTCCTGTCCTCTCCTCCTCCTCTCATCTCTCCTCTCCTCATCTCTCCTCTCCTCTCTCCTATCCTTCATCTCTTTCTCTCTCTCCTTCATCCTAGCTCTCATCTCTCCTCTCTCCCTCTCCACTCTCTCCTCAGCCCTAAATCCTCTCTCTCCCTCTCTCCTCCTCTCTCCTCTCTCCTCTCACTCTCTCCACCTCTCTCTCTCTCTCTCCCTCTCCTATCTCCTCTCTCCCTCTCCTCTCCTTTCTCCTCTCCTCTCCAGCTCTCCTGTCCTCTCCCACTCCTCCTCCTCCTCTCCTCTCTCTCCTCAAGTTCGACCTCTCTCTCTCTCTCTCTCCTCTCTCTCTCTCTCTCTCTCTCTCTCTCTCCTCTCCCTCTCCCACTCTCCCTTTCTCCCTCTCCATCTGATTCCCACTCTGCCTCTCACTCTCTCACTCTCTGGGATTTCCCTCTCACTCTCTCTCCTTCTCTCTCTCTCTCTCTCTCTCTCTCTCTCTCTCTCTCTCTCTCTCTCTCTCTCTCTCTCTCTCCCCCTCCCTCCCTCACTCTCCCTCCCCTTTCTCTCTCTCTCTCTCCCCCAACCCCTCTATCTCTCTCCCCCTCTCTCCTCCTTCAGTCCTCTCTCTCCTCCCTCTCTGATCTCTCTCTCTCTCTATCTCCTGTCTCTCCTCCTCCCTCTCCTCTCCCTCTCCCTCTCCTCTCTCCCCTCCTCTCCCTCTCTCTCTCCCTCCTGTCCTCTCCCTCCCCTCTCCCCTCTCACTCTCCCTCTCCTCTCCCTCCAATCTCCCACTGTCCTCTCCTCTCCTCTCCCTCGACCCTCTCTCTCTCCTCTCTCCCTCTCCCCCCCACTCTCTCTCCTATTCTTTTCCTCTCTCTCTCTCCTCTCCTCCTCTCCTCTCTCACTCTCCCCCTCCCTCTCCCTCTCTCCCACTCTCTACCATTAACCCTTAGGTCTATATGGGCACAAATCAGATATCTAATTTGTGAAACTCCGATGTGTAGAGCTAGAATCTTACCGTTGCAAAACATTTTAAAATGTTTTCTATATCAGATATCCGATTGGATCGGATATCGAACTTGTGGGCCATAGAAAAACACCATGTGGGTTGTTTTTGTGCATTCCAATGGACCCTACATTTTATTTGCAGCACTGCGCAGGTGACAAATGTGCGGTTTCAGATAAGAAGAGACAAAAATCAACGTTTTGAAGCATCATGTACTCAAATTTGTCATAAGGAATAATTTTTTAGCATTTTTATGAGGTATAATGGGGAGCAGCAATCGTCGGAAGCAAAAGCGTAAGAGAAAGCTTACAAAAGAACAAATATCATAATATAGACAAAGAGATATAGAAGGTCATAGGAAGAAAAGACAAGGTATGTTAAATATTGGTGAACCCGAGCCCTATGGTCTTTCAAGTGAAGAGGAAATTGAATATGTTCAAGGTGAAAATATAGAACATGATATTGAAATTGGGAATGAAAATATTCAAATTGATATTGAAAATATTCAAGGTGAAAATGTTGGAATTGAAGATGTTGAACATGATATTCAAACTGGGAGTGAAAATATTGAAATTGATAATGAAAATGTTAAAGGTGAAATTTTGGAATTGAAGATGTTGAACATGATATTGAAATTGGGAATGAAATTATTCAAATTGATATTGAAAATGTTGGAAATGAAGATGTTGAACATAATATTGAAGCAAGTGTAAATTATGTTTCACTAGATTACATGAGAAATGAAGAACCTCGTGTGGAAGAAAGACATATTCCAAATTCAAAACCTTCAAGGACCTCTAAATGGTTAGTTAAAATTGATGATAACATTATAAACAATTTTGAAGGCAAGAGGTCAACACGAACTATTTGATTGTGGGCTAGAAGACTTTTCAACCAATATTTTAGCAATAAGACATTGACCGAGCAATGCCAACTTTTTGTACAATTGCTAAAGATGAAAAAGATGAGACCTTTGCTAGCCAAATTGAAGATTCATGTGAACAAGAAGACTGAAAAAAATTCAATTATTGTCAAAAATATTTTTAATGCTCTCAAGTCTATTGGAAAAAATAACAAGGAAAAAGATAAGAGAGCTGCTCGGAGAGTCATTACAACCGCCCTAGTAAGCCATCAATTGAAAAAGGCTCGCTTTATGAGACAGACTTGTATTCATTTTGACATAAATCATAAAACTTTGGATAGAGCACTTGCAAGAAGAGAAAGAATAGATGATCCTCTTCAAAATGATACATGGGATTTTTCCGGGAGGCTTCCACGTGTTGATAAGAAGCTAACTAATAATGTAAAGCAGACAATTCAACAATTTTGGCATCATAACTCTAGAGTATCACCCAATGCAAAGGATGTTTTAGAGTTAAGAATTGGTAATTGAGACCATACACCGCATCCTAATCATTTCTTGGAATCAAGCCAAACAATGTTGTTCAACAAATTTATTGAAACACATCCAAATATGGAAATCTCGCAAAGGATTTTTGAAGGTTTGAAGCCATTTTATTGTGTGCCTCTTAAGATTTGTAATACTTGTTGTTGTTGCAAATACCATGTGGATTTATCAACGTACCATGAACTATTATGCTATATACGTTCTACTTTGCATACTAATGAAATGTTGTAGGAGTGTGGTTCAATGCTTCTTTCGAAATCATCAAGGGACTTGCTAGATCTATTTTTATGTTCTAGAGATGATGGTTCCTTTTTCTATAGAAATGATTGTTTAAATGCGAAGTTCTCACAATGTGGTGGCTTGTCAAATTTTGTTCAATGTTTTCATGAGGGTTCCGAACATGAATTTGGAAAGAATCTTGTTGAGAAAAAGAGATATGAGACAGTCAAATATACTTTGCAGAGTGGAGGTGAAGGTTCTAGATGCGAGTTGGTTACAAAAGAATTCAGTGTTTCTAATTTTATTTCAAATTTTAAGGACAATCTTTTCTACAAGTATGCAAGGCATAGTCATAGGTCTCAGTGGTTGGATAAAAAATTCAGGATATGTAAGGACTCTTTTCCAATTGGCACTATTATATTAGTGGTTGATTTTGCAAAAAACTACACATTGCAACCACAAAACGAGGTTCAATATCACTATTACAATTCCATTTAGATTGCTATTTTTGTCCACATAACGTTTAGAAATGCACCTGATAGTACAAAGGAGGATCGAAAGATAATCAGAGAGTATCATTTTTGTATGAGTGATGATAGATCTCACTCGTCCGAGTATGTCCAACATCGTTCTGAGATTCTTTTTGAGTTCTTGCAAGAGCATGATATAGCACTAGGCCGACATCTCATTTGGTTAGATAACTGCATAGGTCAATTCAAGAATGCTCGTATCTTTTATTGGTTGAGTAGAATGCATGTAGAGAGGGGTGTACCTAATATTTGGAGTTTTTTGAAGTTGGGCATGGGAAAGGGGAGCATGATGGAGTAGGTGCATGTGTAAAGAGAGCTCTAGTTAAGGAGCAATTGAAGATTTCAGGAGCAAAATTCAGTGATGCACATTCTATTGTTGATTGGTGTAGTTCAGCATTGTCACAAGGAGGGACACTTGATTCAACAATGCGTAGATTCTTTTGGTTGGTTGAGGAGGGTACAGTGGGAGACAGATTGGATTTTCATACAATCAAAGATTCTTCAAAGATGCATTCGTTTCGAAGCTCAAATGCAAGCACATGGACCATTTGGACACGACAGTTGGCTTATTTTAGTCAAAGTTGTATTCAGTACGAGTGGGATCAATGCGAGTCAAGTGAGTGGGTGGATACATGGGTTCCACAGTATCTAACTCTTTTATCTCAAACTATATCAATGACAAATGACACAATGGAAATTTCACCTGATTACAACCGGATTTTAGATCAACTACAGCCAGGACATGTTTTTGCAATTGTTGCACTACAGGGGAATGAAGAGAGATCAAAATATTAGTTGGCTCAATGTGTGCGGGTAAAGCACAAGCTAACACAATCGATGGAAGATGATGATGGGTTCGTATATCCTATAGGTTTAGTTGTGGTTGTAAGAACTTGGTTGCGAACATACATGATTAGAAAGAATGGCATATTTGCATTTGAAGACTACGAGATACACAAAACCATTCTTATGTATTCACACCTTATTATAGCAACAAATGTTAAGTTTTTGAAGCATCATGCCAAACCAAAGACAAAACAACTATGGACACTTAGTAATATTGATCATGAAACAATATTGGATACTCTTAAGCAAAAAGATGACCCTTTAGGCATACTTGAATAGAATATTCAAGAATGGAAGGTACAATGCTTAATTTCATTAGTGTTCTTTATTTAATACTAATATTTTGTATACTATTGCCATGCAGGTGTCTTTAATAGTGATATTTTTGGAACGATTGATCATGGACCTATTGCAACAATAGCCAACTTTGATCCTTTTAGAGAGGTATGCAATAGATTACAATAATATCGATTGGTTATTCAAAGCATATTTTATAGTTTGCATTACCATCTCGTCATCAATTAGGTCATTTAGAATAATATAGATTGGTTATTCTAAGCATCTTTTTTGTTGTGACAATATAGATTTATCATTTGAAAACTTTTACAATATTCCTAGCATGATTGATCATGCACCTGTTGCAACAATAGGCAGCTCAGATCCTTTTAGAGAGGTATGTGACATATTACAATAATATAGATTGGTTATTCTAAGCATCTTTTATATTATATGTAGTTTAACTGCTACCTTGATGGTTTGTACAGGTGCCTGTCACTCCAGAATGTCAACATACTACTCTTGTGGAAGACTATGCCCTGAATGCCTCCAATAGGAAAATTTTGTAAAATTATAATTTTGAAATGTGAAACAATGTAACAAGGTCGTAACTGTGTATAGGCATAATCTATATCTAGTGATGTTTTTTGAAATATGGGTCAAATGTTTGACATTGTATAAAGGGTATGTTTAAAATGTAAAGAGATTTTTGTACTTAATCGAGCTATAACCGGAGGTTTTCTTCCCAGTTCTTTCCTTTTGGTATGCTCATTTGAACCAGGTTTTGTAATATCTCCTATTTATATATAATAAATTACATTGGCTTGCCACTTTTTCCAAAAACAAAAATGTAAAAATTTCATGTGAATTTCATTTCAAATGTAATTGATTCTTTGATCTAGGAAAGTGAAAACAAGATATTTGGGTGTGCATGATGTTCAAGTTGATTGGGTAAGATTTTTTTGATGCAAGAGCTAGGTGGCTTTAAACAACACAATTATAATTAAAGAGGATTTAAACTCCAATTTGATCGTCAAAACCAAACTTGGGTGCAACTTCACTCCCCAAACCTTGCCACACCCTATTAACTCATCAAACACATCTATTAGGACTTACAGAAGCTTGATCCAACCTTAAATATTTTTTCCCCCACATTTCATTGAGATTAGCATGTTGTAACCACCATTTTTCACCTATTTTCACTAATTTTTGCCATGCATGGCAACTCACCAACTCAACTACAGACCTTTCTATCTCTTTAAACCCACATATTCATGTTATAAATTCCTAATAACATCTACCATGGCTATACCATTGAGCTATAGATCATACAATAGATGGTATGGCCTTTTAGCATCTTGGACTCTTGAGGGAAATTGCCGGTCCAATGTAGCTCAAAGTGATTTGGCATATTTGGATGCAAAAGAGGACCATACCTAGCATAAACGTACCCATCCAGATGTGTTGGAACAATCCGTTTGGTCGTACGAGTTGGAGAATGAAATTTGCACCACTTTGCAACTTTACACTACTTGCATCTCACAACTTTTCCCTCACCTGAAAACTCATCACCATGGGAAAATGCCTCCGAGATAGAAAATTCTAAGAGAGGTTGTTGTAGATGGTCCCAACACAATCCCATATCCTTAGATGAAGAGTCTGTAAGCATCACGATTTCTGAGTAACAATTCGTCAAAGATTGCTTCCTTTTAGCACTTTGGACTCTTAAGGGAAATCGTCGGTCCAATGTAGTTCAGAGTGATTCAATGTATTTGGGTGCAAAAGAGGACCATAGCTAGCATAAAAATACCCATCTAGATGTGCTGGAATAGTTTGTTTGGTCGTACGAGTTGGAGAATGAAAGTTACACCACTTTGCAACTTTACACTGGTTGCATTTGGTAACTTTTCCCTCAACTAAAAACTCATCACCACGGGAAAATGCCTCCGAGATAGAAAAAATTGAGAGAGGTTATTGTAGATGGTCCCAACACGATCCCATATCCTTAGACGAAGATTCTGTAAGCATCTCGGTTTTTGAGTAATATTCCGTCAAAGATTTCTGCCTTTTACCACTTTGGACTCTTAAGGGAAATCGTCGATCCAATGTAGTTCAGAGTGATTTGGTGTATTTGGGTGCAAAAGAGGACCATACCTAGCATAAACGTACCCATTTAGACGTGTTGGAACAGTCTGTTTGGTCATACGAGTTGGAGAATGAAAGTTGGACCACTTTGCAACTTTACATTGCTTGCATTTGACAACTTTTCCCTCAACTGAAAACTCATCACCATGGGAAAATGCCTCCGAGATAGCAAAAACTGAGAGAGATTATTGTAGATGGTCCCAAAAAAATCTCATATCCTTAGACAGAGAGTCTATAAGCATCACAATTTCTGTGTAACAGTCCATCAAAGATTGTTGTCTTTTAACACTTTGGACTCTTAAGGGAAATCGTTGGTCCAATGTAGCTCGGAGTGATTCGGCATATTTGGGTGCAAAAAAAGACCATACCTAGCATAAACGTACCCATCCAGACATTTTGGAATAGTCCGTTTGGTCGTACGAGTTGGAAAATGAAAGTTGCACCACTTTGCAACTTTACACTGCTTGCATTTGGCAACTTTTCCCTCAATTGAAAACTCATCACTACAGGAAAATGCCTCTGAGATAGAAAAAACTGAGAGAGGTTATTGTAGATGGTCCCAATGTGATCCCATATCCTCAGACAAAGAGTCTTTAAGCATCACAGTTTTTGAGTAACAGTCTGTCAAAGATTGTTGTCTTTTAGCACTTTGGACTCTTCAGGGAAATAGTCGGTCCAATGTAGCTCGGAGTGATTCGGCATATTTTGGTGCAAAAAAGGACCATACCTAGCGTAAATGTACCCATCCAGATGTGTTGGAATAGTCTGTTTGGTCATATGAGCTGGAGAATGAAAGTTGCACCACTTTGCAACTTTACACTGCTTGCATTTGGCAACTTTTCCCTCAACTGAAAACTCATTACCATGGGAAAACGCCTTTGAGATAGAAAAAATCGAGAGAGGTTATTGTGTATGGTCCCAACATGATCCCATATCTTTAGATGGAGATTCTGTAAGCATCACAATTTTTGAGCAACAGTCCATCAAAGATTGTTGCCTTTTAGCATTTTGGACTCTTAAGGGAAATCGTCGATCCAATGTAGCTCAGAGTGATTTGGTGTACTTGGGTGCAAAAGAGGACCATACCTAGCATAAACGTACCCATTTAGATGTTTTGGAACAGTCTGTTTGGTCGTACGAGTTGGAGAATGAAAGTTGCACCACTTTGCAACTTTACATTGCTTGCATTTGACAACTTTTCCCTCAATTGAAAACTCATCACCACGGGAAAATGCCTCCGAGATAGAAAAAATGAGAGAGGTTATTGTATAGGTCCCAACACGATCCTATATCCTCAGATGAAGAGTCTATAAGCATCATGGTTTTTGAGTAATAGTCTGTCAAAGATTGCTGTCTTTTAGCACTTTGGACTCTTAAGGGAAATCATCGGTCCAATGTAGCTCAGAGTGATTCGGTGTATTTGGGTGCAAAAGAGGACCATACCTAGCGTAAATGTACCCATCCGGATGTTTTGGAATAGTTCGTTTGGTCGTACAAGTTGGAGAATGAAAGTTGCACCACTTTGCAACTTTACACTGCTTGCATCTGAAAACTTTTCCCTCAACTGAAAACTCATCACCATAGGAAAACGCCTCTGAGATAAAAAAAATTGAGAGAGGTTATTGTAGATGGTCACAACACGATCCCATATCGTCAGACGGAGAGTCTATAAGCATCACAGTTTGCGAATAACAGTCCGTCAAAGATTAAAGTCTTTTAATAGTTTGGACTATTAAGGAAAATCGCCAGTCCAATGTACCTCGGAGTGATTCGGCGTATTTGGGTGCAAAAGAGGACCATACTTAGCGTAAACATACCCATCCGGACATGTTGGAATAGTCCGTTTGGTCGTACAAGTTGGAGAATGAAAGTTGCACCACTTTGCAACTTTACACTGCTTGCATTTGACAACTTTTCCCTCACCTGAAAACTCATCACCATGGGAAAACACCTTTGAGATAGAAAAAATTGAGAGTGTTTATTGTAGATGGTCCCAACACGATCCAATATCCTCAAACATAGAGTCTATAAGAATCACGATTTCTAAGTAACAGTCTGTCAAAGATTGTTGCCTTTTAGCACTTTGGACTTATTCCCAACGAGTTATAGAACTCCCTCTTAGGGAAATCTTGATTAGGCCTAGTAGGGAAATCCTTCGCATAGCGACCAAAATTGTCACATCTAAGGCATTGAACACGAGAGAGGTCCCACTTCTTCTTGAATGCAGGAGCACCATATGATCCTTTATCTCTATTCCTCTTGAAGCATCTTTTATTTCCTCCTTTTCCTTCCTTCTTCGAGGATTGAGTGGAAAGAGCATGAATGTATTCATTTGTAGGGCTTCGTCCAATACCTCTCACAACCAAACTTGACTCCTCTTGAATACAGTCAGCCCTCAATCGATCAAACTTGGGAAGTTTCGATCTCGCGCTGATTCTTTGAATGTAAGACTCCCAAGATGAAGGAAGACCATTAAGACCCAACATGGTCAAATCCTTTTCATCAACAATATGACCAATGGTAGAGAGTTGATCTCTCAATTCAGAAATCATCATGAAGTAGGTGATGACAAATTCTCCTTCCACCATCTTAACATGATGAA
The DNA here is from genome assembly GCA_007115665.2 of Sequoiadendron giganteum. Taxonomy (NCBI): domain Eukaryota; kingdom Viridiplantae; phylum Streptophyta; class Pinopsida; order Cupressales; family Cupressaceae; genus Sequoiadendron; species Sequoiadendron giganteum. The sequence goes on along the minus strand of CM021103.1, from coordinate 381,123,706 downwards.
GTTGTTGCTTCAAGGCTAGAGCACGACTTGTGTTGTTGATCTCATACATCTCCTCCAAAGTCTTAAGCATTTCTCTCGCTGTCTTCAACTTAGAGATGATAGGAACAATATTGTCCTTCACAAAATCAACTAACATATTCTTCGCCTTGATATATTTCTTCCTCCATTAAACTTTCTCTTCCTCATCCGTAGGTTTGAAAATTTTTCTCTCCACACTCAACCAATTCATTTTCCTCCAAAGTGAGCATAATTATGAATCTCCATGAAGTGAAGTTTGATGCTCCTTCAAGTCTATCCTTAATTTTAAGACCATTCACCATCTTGACTAAGATAGAGATAGACAAAAAAAAAGGGGAATAGACGTATCGCTGCAATAACAAATCTGATCACGATCTTTTTTGAACCTGCTCTGATACCATGTTAGTGTTTTAATGATTAGATAATACAACTGAAAGCACTCAGAAAATGCAACACATAAGACAATAAACACAACAAGATACCTCAAGAAAACCCTCTTATTGAGGGAGAAAAACCCAACAAATATGTCTCTTATATAATGAAGGAATAAGAGCAGAAATCTACTTACAACTCAAGCCTAGCTCATGGCTGAATTTGATACAATGAATAATAGCACCTCTGGCTGATCCCACAAAGCTGGTTTACAATTTTTGAGAGGAACTGATTTTTGCTGAAATCACATATTTTTAGAAAATATAATGATTTAAGCCTTTAAAAGTTCCATTTTAAGGATTCCAATTGAAGAGGCTTTGATCAAACCACCTTATATAAAACCCCCTTGGATAGAACCTCGCTAGTTTTCAACCATACCTATAAATGAGTCTCCTTTACACCTATCAAAATACTAATAAAAAATCACTTTTGATTTACCTTTTAGGGGATCAAATGAATTCATTTAAAATTCATTTGAAATTATTATGGTAGTCCTCAAAATGAGGTATCCCATGAATATAATTTTAATATGTTTTTGTTTTATTATGTATGTGTTTTTTAAGTTTTATTAAACATAGGTTTTTCACCAAAAATCAAGCTCTTTGTTTTGCACATGTGGAAAAATAGCAAATTATCAAAATATTTTTTTTAAAAATATGTTCGTGTTGGGTATTGATGTCCTTGATCCATTGAATAAAATAAATTTTAATTTCGATACATGCATAAAAAGTTATGTTGTATACAGTCCGCCTATGTTTGAATTGCAATTGGTTTGACTTCGAAACTCTATTAAGGAAAAAATATTCAATAAAAAACTATTAAACCAAATGAAAGTGCTAGATATCGTAGTTACAAATCTAAATTCGAAAAAATTAGAATTTTATCCTTCATACAAAAAAAATTATGTTGTATACGGTGAGCGTCACTTTTTAAAAATGTTGTTATATGAAAAAAACTAGTTTTTGTGGGAGATGGAAAAAGAAGTGAAATATTATTCCAAAAATTTTGAAAAAATATTTTTAGAATCTGCAGAAAAAATGTGATGAGACTCTAGTTTGCATCATCTTCAAATTCCTCACGGTTTAGCCGCTATAGGTGCTTGAATGTGAAAATTTAGTTAAAAATAATAATTTCAGTGTCCAGTTTGGCCAAAAATTGTAAACCACTATTTTGGGATCACCCCTCTCCTAAATGCAAAGATACAATTGAATATGCTTCTCTTTGAAATCAGCCTGCTGCTACAAGATGAAGCACTACGGCTCAAGTGCGAACTTCTGCTTGGAATGTGAATTATGCTGAATGAATTTGACTGAAGAAATGAACAAACATCACCTTGTATTTATACAAAATAAGGTGACTCTTCAAGGAGGTCGGCCTCTCTTGAAAATAATAAATTATAAAATAATATCAAGGAAGGTTGGCCTCATCCATTTAAATCAAATGAGTATAAATTAAATAGCCATATAGGTTATCATTTAATTTATTACAATTTAATGTGATCGTTATGAAAAATGTATGAAAAATGAACTGTTTGATAAAAAGTTTTGGTAGACATGTATGAAAAATGTGGTAGCATAGACAAGGTAGTGGACTATTTGAAAAAAAGATTCAAAGAAATGTGGTCTCATAGAATTCCATGACAAGAAAATGCAATTGACAACTGCTCATAGTTTTTAGTTATGCAATGTGAATTAATTGCATAACTGCTTAGGTTGACTTTGTAAAAACTATATTGTAATTGAAATTTTTTCATCTATGAAAATCTAGTTGTTAGTTATGCAATATGAAGTAATGATTTGAGTTTGAAAGATGTGTAATGTAATGTAATCAACAATATAAATATAAACTACATAATATAACCATTATTTTTTATGCTATTGTACATTGATATTTAACCATTGCTCAAAATAAAATTTTCAAAGAGTTTAATCATGCACATGAGGAACAAATTAAATTTCGATTGTCAACTTCTATATATTAAATTATCCAATAATCAAGTGTATGTCCATATACAAAAATGGCATCGACACCAACTCAAACAAAGTTTTACAAAATGTGGCATATGCCATCTCAATATGTATTCAAAATTTATATGCCAAAATGTCTATCTCATCCTAAACTACTGGTGGATCATCAAAATGGAGCCTCTTTGAAGCACTCATTGGCTCTGAAGGTAGCTTCACAAGAAAAATTCAAACCATAATTGAGATTAGTTATACTATATGATTTTAAATCGAATAATTAACATGAAAATCAATATACATTGAATTTTAATTGAACTCTAAAATTGAAATCTTGATTACCTGAAATATACATCTCTTCAAAGGGTCGGGAGTCTTAGAATATACCAAACCAATTTTTGAAATACCAATCTATATATGTGAACAAAATCATAAAATTGATCCAAGTTAGCATACAATTATTGGTACTAGGAACATATTTACCAAACACAAAATAAAATAAACACAACTCTTTAGGTTGATCTTTTTCTTTATCTCCTTGAGGTGTTTCAACACCTACTCCTTGAGGTGTTCCAATACCTACTCCTTTAGGCGGTGTGTCACTTGTCAACAACGATGTATAGCTCATAATGACCTGTACATAAAAATGACAAGAACATATGAAACTACCAATCTATGTCGATGTATGTATAATCAATATAAGATCTTAAAAATCTTAATTCAATCTAATTTGAGTTCAATTACCTTCCCCTTATCTAACTTTATGCCTCCATAGTCTGGATGAGGTTGTACCTCACTCGCACTAGGTATTTCCTACAAGAGGAAAATAAGATAAACATATAAGTTATTATATAATTTCATTAATGACAATTCAAATGACAAGCAAGTATATAATAAAAAATGTAAATGAGTGAGTGTGAAATTATGTATTGTGTGTGTGTCCAAGCTAAATGAAATGGCCCTAAGGGTGCTATCAATCACCCATATGAGCTCCTCCTTAGACATCAACTATTAAATAGACCATGTAAATAAATATTAGTACTTGATACTATCTCTTATTAATATTCATTTAGAAACAAATGCAAGTTTTGAATTTACAACTTAAATCTTACCTATGTCACTATTCCAACATCCCCCTCTCTAGCAGGAGAGGAATCTGTAGGGTTCACTCCATTCCCCTATGACTGATCTATAATGTCCACATCATGGAGGTCATAATCAAAAGTATCCAAGGGATGCTCAGCGGGTTGTACAAGAGGACCCAAGCATATTTGGTGGCACATAGTGCAAGTATGTGGCACACAAGTATGTGGACCTAAAGAGGATGATGCAAAAGCACTCAAACCTTCGCCAACATCACCAGAATGTGGCTGAGCTACTATAGAAGCATGCAAAACCAAATGACCACTCAAAGAGTGAATAGCCTGAATAGTCTGTGTGGCTGCATCCTAGATAATCTCTGGATGATATAGTGGAGGTGGCAGATGAAGGGGAGGAAGGGGAGCATTTGGGAATGGGACTACTCTAACTACCCCTGGTCTATCCTTGGGCATACCTCCATTGACGCCCTGGAAGGGTTTAATGTCAAAGTAATTGACATGATGCCCTAACAAAAACTCAGCATATAATTTTTTAATAAAGTAAAATGGTATATCAGAATTGTTGTTCGATGGTTTATCAAAAACCATATACCAATGATCCCAAAAGTTATCTACAATGTCTTATTCATGCACCATTTTATAGAAAGTTTTGTTTTATTAACATTCACTAGCAAACCGGTACGGGGGTTAATGAATAAAGAGGCTATTTGGGCTTTGGTTATTTGGAGATTTTTCACATCATCGTAAGACAATCCACATGCATAATATTCCCTCATGTCTTCTCGCCATGAATGAAAGATATTATGTTGGGTGGAGAGGGTTTCTATATTTTTAATTATTTCCTTCAATGTGTTTTTCATATCTCTCGATTGAGGGATTGCCTTATAAACTTCACAAGTGCCCCTCAATTGCCCCAATTTTTCACCAATTAAGTCTTCAATTGGTGGTTGTGGAGGTGGTCGAGCATTTGGCTGTGGAGGTGGTGGATCATTTGGCATTTGTCCATTTTCATTCTCAGCCATAATACCTGATTAAAGTTAAAAACCAATTAATCTAATTAAAATTACACAATATAAATGAAATTATTGTAAAAAAACCCTAGTTTTTAATAAAAATCCAAAAAAAACCCTACTTTTTCACAAAAATCCATAACAAACTCTAGTTTTTGATAAAAATACATCAACAACACTAGTTTTTAATCAAAATCCATTTAAAAACATTAATTTTTAATAAAAAATCATTGTAAACTCTAGTTTTTAATAAAAATCAATAAAAATTCCTACTTTTGAAAAAAAATTCGTAAAAACTACTTTAAATGATAAGAATCTAATTGAAAAATTGATTAAAACATAAAAAAAACCAAAAAATTACCTTTGAAATCGAATTTCTCGTGAAATCGGATATCGGATTTCTTCTTCACCCTGTGTGCTTAAATCCAAATTGTGTGAAATGACTTTTAACAGTCGAGTTTTTTTATTTATATAGGATTTTCAAATCGGATATCCGATTTGCAAAAGTAGGTTTGGGCATTGCTTTGGAGCAATGTACTGACACCCTAACTTAAAAAAAGTCAACTCGACATTTTCGCATTTTTGAGTTGATCCAAAATGTGATCTTTTTCCCATTGCCATTTTTTGGCCCATCATGATCCTGCACATACCCATGGGTAGCCTTGCGTAAAACCTTACAACCAATGGAGGCATTTGGATTTTTTAGTAGAAGAAGATCAAGAAAAGGGAGTTGGCTGTTCGACTAAAAAAAAATGTTGATGGATCACAGAGTGTGATCCGAAATGTTGATGCAAAAAAACAAACACAATCTAATCCAAAAAAACTTTTAGCAAAAACAAAAACCCTAACCTTAGGTTTTTTCAAACAATATGAAAGACTAGAGACATAAGGCAAGATAAAATGGAATTCAAAGAGAAAAAATTTGAAGTTCCATCAATAGTCACATATGATCACATCATTCTTGACCATTTGATATCATGAAAAATCTCCAAAATCTAGTATTCAAATAACCCATATCATCGGCAAGACAAGTTCCATCAGGATGAAATGAAAAGGTCATACCGAGCATATAGGTCTCACTGATGAAGTTCCATCTACAAGAAACCTGTCTTGTATCACCGATCAAAGCACAAGGAGTTGTATCGACTAGACCAATGCCATCTGAGTAAGATCCCTGAGTCATCCCAAGTGCATTTGTCTCGCTGATGAAATATCATCGCTGAAAAAATCATCTTGTCTTGCCGACAAAACAAAGAAACATACTATCGCCAAGACAAACGTTATCGTGATGAGTTCAAAATGTCCTCCCGAACCACTATGTCATGCCGATAAGATTACATTGGCAGGAGTCTTGGCGACATACTTGAGATCGAAGGAATAATCATCGGGGAGACTTATAACATCAACAAAATTACTGAATGTCTTAGCAATACACCATGTCTTGCCGATGAAGACACAAACAGATCAAGATAGTCATCGGGGTGACTCTTGATGACATTTATATAAATCAGATGGATAGATTATGTGATATCAACGTAATGTCTCCCTGATAAAAAGAATGTTTAATGAACGTTAGTCAAGCTTGAATAAAAGGATCAGCCAAAGTTTTAATTGTCTTGTCGATAGAACATTTGATGTGACAATGGGTAAATTCGAAGATGAGCTACGCTCATGTTCAAAGCTAGGACATTAATGGTAGTATTACTACCAAATGTGTTGATGGTTTCCTGAATTCAGAAAAGTAATTGAAGACAAATTTTGCAAAGTTAGCAGTAGAGGAATGGATGAAGGACCAAAGGATCTTGTAGTGAAAGAATTCTAAATAAACTTGTAAGTTCCTTGTAATTAAATTTTTGGTTTTTTTATTTATAAAATGGAAAACACTAGCTCAGGAAAATAAAAAGGTAGGAAACAAAGTGAGAGTAAAAACCCTAGAGGAAAAAAGAAAAAAAATGAAGAAAAGAAGGAACTGGGGGTAGCTGAGAGGAAGTTAAACCAAGACATAATTGATCAATTGCCTGGCTCAGGACCTAAGGCCAGGTGATCTGCACAACTTAGGGCAGAAGTGGAAAAGTTAGAGGATAAATGCAAGCATATATGAGACATATGGACCCCAATTAGGGGATATGAGTTGTTTATTTTTCATTACCAATGAGGGAACCGATACGAACCAGTGTGCAATCCTTGGAAGTTAAACATAGGGAAACTAGTCTGCCCCAATGTATTTGTAAATGTAGAATTGCTGAAGATGCTAGCTGCCAATTATAATCCAAAATGTAAAGCTATTTGTGATCCATCAGGAAAATCATTTATACATGTATCTGAAGCTATCATTTGTGAGGTTTTTAACCTAGAGGGAGTGTGGTGAAAAAATAGTACTTGAAGAGCTGGAAAAGGAATTATGGAGGATGGATACTTTGTACAAGGTTTGGAGGTTGCCACTACACAGGTCTAAGAAAGATGGTGTTTTAGTTCCACTGAATGACAGTGATGGTCCCCCATTCCATGTTGATTTGTTTGAACCCTACATAAGGTACACATATTTTTGAATGTGTCAAGTGCTAGGAATGGAGGCCCTTGAGCACAAGTCAATTGTACCCATGGTAATTGCAGCGGACATCCAATGTCACAATTCAAGGTTTTTTTATTATTCTTCACACATCTTTAAAGTACTTGATTCAGGACTGATGGCATTAAAAAGTGGAGCTCCTATCTTTCACTTGGATGCTTATTCAATCCTAATGCATATGATACTTTATTATGGACAAGAATTGCATATGTGACTTGAAAAACTAAGGGTTGTATACTTTGATAAGGAAGGAAGCTTATTACCAGTACAACTCTGGACTGCCACCTGGGATTGCAGATTTTCTAATTCTTGTTATCTACATTTTGAAGAGTTTTTTGTGAAATTGTTGTACGGATTTTACAATCATCACTGTGAATACTCATTGTCCGGTGAAATAAAAAGGTTTTTAAGGCCTAAGGATTTCAATGGACCTGTCAACCACAATTGGGGAGACTGGTACTATCTAGAAGATGCAACCATGATAAGAGTATATGGATTTGAAGATGGACCCTTCATTCTACCCAAGACGGTGCCTGATAGAATTGCATATTTGGAGATTGCTAGGCAATTGGACTTTTTAGATGTTATGAATCTGAGTTCTTTCAGAAAGCAGACATTTATGCCTAGTACATTATGCTTCAGTGATTTCACTGTATTAGCAAGGGATGGATATGACATGGTTCTCAAAAAATTGCTGCAATACAACATGTAGAAGGGTCCACTACGAAAAGGATTTGATCCAGAAGGGTATATTGATTTTTCCAAAAATAAAGTGAACTTGGAAGGATACAATCACATACCCTATATGTATGATGACTTGATTAGGAATTTGGAAGCAGAGGAAGCTGAAAAATTTCTTGATGAGTATAACAGGGGATTGCAATATACACAACTATTATCTTCTGATGAAGAGGCATATGGTGATGGTAGGCCTAGCAATACAATTGATAAAATTTCTAGATTAAGAAATCAAGACTACAAGTATGTTCCCAGGGAACCAGATGTTGAAGAGAGTGAAGATACTGACACAAGGCAGATATCATATAAATCATTTGTGATTGATGATGAATTCATTAAAACCTCATAATTTAAAACCTTTTTGTGCAAATTAAAAGGAAAATCAATAAGGGAATCAGTGGAGAATATTACACCAAGTAATGAGGAACAACTGCTGAATAAATTAAAATAAGTTGTGGAAGAATAAATGAAGAGCATGACCCCTGAGAAAGGAAGGAAACTATTAGATGATGCAGGTTTCATGATCTTTCCTGGGTTGGATTTAAACTCTACTTTAGTTTTTGATAGTTCTCTGAAGAATAGTAATGCCACACATAAACTCACTCTTGAGGGGGTAACAAAGATTTATATAGGATATAAGTATAACCCAGATGAGGGATCACTTATGATATGGGCCCTATATTCTCCACACAAGAAATTTGTTGTAATCGATATTGAAAAGGATTTTGGACATGTAATGACGTTAAAATTTGGTGATGTTGATCCAATAGCTACAAAAAAAATTGGCATTAATGTGGCCAAATTAAATAAAGACCAAATCCAAAAGCTAATCAAGGAAAAATAAATGTATAAGATTAATAACAAGAGACTACTTAGACAAAATGATCACTTGAAGGACATGATGGGAATCATGCTGGGATCCACAAAGCAATTGACTCATGGTGAAAGCTCCCAGGAAAGAGACCAGTGGGAAGAATCAAATGCATACTCACAAGGTAGATGTGATGCACTCACTGCAATAATAAGGAAGAGGTAGACCAATCTAATGACTTGGTTGAGTAAGCTCTGGGAAACACATTCGCACAATTTTACTGCACTACAAGAACATAAGAGGATGGATGGTAGGATCTGAGAGAAGTTCCAGGAAATCAACCAAAGGGATGCTCCTGATAACATAGCTATTGATACTAAAAACAATTTTATGACAAAACATAAAGACTTCCATGATGAATTGCAAGGTGATGAGCAGGGGATGATCAATGTCACAAAAATGGGAGTACCAATGCTATTAGAAGATGGAGGGGAACTAAAGGGAAAAAACAGATGGATGAAGGAATGCAAGACGATGATGAAAACAATTCTGGAGACAACCACAAGAAATGATTTAACAATGGACGGTGCATGTGAACAGAATGAGAAGATGTTCGAAATGGAGATAGCCATAAGGAATGTGTTGGAGGATGTTGATACACACAAGCGACTAGCTTACCAAGATTATATGTCAAACATCTATTTATGGCTTAATAGAGCATAATTTCTAGTTTGTTATTGTTGTTAAGCAAAAGACATTTATGAAAGGACACACCCTTTCATAATTTTGATATATTTATATCTGTTTCATAATGTAAAACAAATATAGACAGATAGGAGAAAGATACAATAGATAGTTTGCAATGAAACTTTCCTTTAAAAGACTCAGATGCATGCATGAATTTTGATGAAGTTAATGAAGATTTTTGAACTTGTGGCTTAATCTTGCTATCAGTTGTTTGTGGAATTATACAGTTATCTGGTTGTCTCCATTTTGATGCTTTTCTATTGTTTAAATTGATATATCAAGCATATATTCAGTTTACCGATACACATTTGTTGTATTTGTGTGATGTGATTATTTGGTTCTTTCAAGTAAAGATTAAACCCTTCTAGTCAATCACAAAAAATGAAGCGTATTAATTGGATCAATAAGAAGAATCACATAACTAGGATTGTCATTCTATCTCAAGTAGATTTTGTCAGTCATTTACTTGCACGTTTATACAAGTTATAAACTACATTTTTGTTCCAAACAGTTTGAATTATTGCCACCATAGATTACACTTTTCTAGATCTTCATTAGACTCCATAAACCCAACAAGGCACTAGTCTCACACTTTCATCTTTTAGTTTATCCATTTTATTTTTTACATTTGTTAACTAAACATATTCTAATACTACACATACATTTTATTAGGATTATATCTGTTCACTGTAAGATTGCCATTGTGAATAGATTGTTATAAACAAAATCCAGTTTCAATGCCAAATGTAGTAATTGTTTTGTTTCTTTTGTCAAGTTTCATTAACCAAGATATTTAGTGGGATGAATAAAGTTTTGGTATGACCCTTTCTCTTTAAAATAATTAGACAATATTAGGGAGATCAGTAAGGGGAGAAAACTAAACTCCTTCAAAATAGGGGTAGTTGTGGGTTTGTTGATTTTCTTTGTATACTATATACTAGTTCCTCTAGGATAAATAAGTCACTGTAGAAATGAAAGATGTTTGATTATCTACCTAATATTGTTGTGTTTTTGAAATCGAAGAGATCTACAACTCTATAGAAATTTCTATATGCTAATGGTCAAATTATTAGACTATTTAGATCACTTTAATTGACTACTACATAATAGTTTATGTGTTGTAAGAATTGTTTCCATTATTTGTAGTTTTTACATTGGAATACAAATCATATTTAATTTCATGCCAATATACTTCTTTCATAAAGATATTTGTTTGATTTTTCTTTGCTATTTTCATCTTAAAATTTAAATAAATGTATTCTATAATATAGAATTATTTTCAAATTAGGACAAAAAGGATTTTGAGAGATATATTTAATCATAAATTTTACAATCATAAATATCATTTAATTTGTATGTTGTAACTTCAGTACTTTTAGTTAAAATAAAAATAACTTAAAGTTATATGTACATATAATTAAATTGGCAAAGTTGTTTGTCCATTTTATTTTTTACAATTGTTAACTAAACATATTATAATATTACACATACACTTTATTAGGATTATATTTGTTCACTTTAAGATTTCCATTGTGAATAGATTTCTGTAAATAAAATCACATCACTTAAGTCTGCTCAATTCGCAAAGGTAGACCCACCTAGGTTTGGCAGCACTTGAAGAGAGGAAGGTTCAAATCATTTGGCCTTGTTTGTTACCCTAAAATGTATCAAGATATTGGAAACCTCTTGAGGTATTCTTACCTGAGTTTTTGAGAGCTAATAGCCTCCAAACCTCCAAATCCACAAAAAGATTCCACTTGTATGGTCAAATTCTTGCCAAACCCAAAAACCCTTGTTTTAGACCAAAATCATGAGGGTTTATTGAATCTCCTACTTCCACAACCTCCCAAACCTCAAGACCAACTCACACACAACCCATTAGGTCTTTAGATGGGTAAAAATTCATAAAATCAGATCACCCATACATATTTTGTTGAAACCTAGGCTTGAACCTCTCATTTCACATGCTTTTCTTCACAAAACTCTTGAGGACAACACCTATACCTTCTTTATTTATCATCATACTCCCTATTCATGCATCCTGAAATTACAATAGTATCCATGGGGCCTCTTACACAAGCTATAGTAGTGACAAAAAGTCTAAGAGCCCCTTTATATCATGTTTGGACTATAAAACCCTCAAAAACAGGGTAACCGAGCTGTATGCAAAGAAATGAAGCTTTCTAACTCAAATCAATGCCTTAAGCCCTAAAATCAGATTCAAATCAAAGCTAACACATATCTTCACGACATGGAATTCATTTCACATCAAAATATGGCTGTATGTGACCGTACAGTGCTGCAAAACAAGAAAAATATAGAAATTTTGAAGAAAAACACAGATTTTAGAATGTCCAGAGCTTGTATTTTAAATCCTCAACCATCAAAAACCTTTACAATGATCACTTTATGAGGTGTAGGTGCTCCTACACCACTACCCCATCCAAAATTTTCTCACATTACACAAAGACACAATGTTTGTCCAAGATAAGCCAATCAAATCCTACCTTATGTGTCCTAGTAATCAAATTGGAGATGATCCTAAAAATGACATTGCGGAGGGTGATTGGTCTAAAAAATCTAAACAACTTTGCAATTATTTCACTACTACGATCAATGTGTCATCTTTCATGAAATCTCCCAAAACACTATTCATTATTATCATATGGAAATTTCTAGGAGAGCTACAATAGTTGTAACATTATGAATTAAAATTAAACATTAAAAAGTACATCATGAATTAATTATGTAATGGCATAAAAATTAAAAAAATCATGAATTAATTATGTAACCACATAAGTCAAATATAATTCTATCAAGAAATTAATATCAAATAGATAATACAATCACATAACTCATACATTTCAATGTCATTGATCTTCTTCTTCATCCAACTCTTTGTTTGTATCATCCGATCCAGATTCAACATTGTAAGGATTGGTCATATCATCATCATCGTCATTGATATCAGTTTTGATAATGTCATCATCCACACGGATATCATCTTCATGAACATTAACTCCTACATCATCATGATCTAGTTCCTCCTCTTCGACATCTTCATCAGGCACATCATCAACTAACTGTTGATCCTGATCATCATCTACATCATCTTCTATTTATGCGGTATCTTCTTCTTCCACGACATTATACTTTACCGGCTTTCCTCTTGGATCATGTCTAACAACATATGACCAACCTGGTTTACCTAGAACCTCTGAGTAAAATACCTGCTCACATTGGCTTGGAAGAACATAGGGCTCATTTCAAGCTTGCTCAAAATACCTTGTATTAACCATGATAAATCCATTATCATGTTCAATAACAGTTCTGTTGGGATCATTTTCATTCAATCGTAGCCTGTATCATAGGATGACGAACATAACTAATTTGAAGGACTTAAAGTCACACTCAAGTATATCATCCAAAATACCATAGTATTGATTTTCCGAGACTTCTGGATGTATGTTGCTTCTAGATGAAACATTAGACACCTAAAAGACTGTAGTTATCCTAGAATCACAAGTTTTCTTTATGTCATCCAAATTTTTGATTCAAAATTTATGACCATTGCACCACATATCCTTGTGGTGTTTCACCTATAATATGTCAAACCTGTAAAAATTATTGCAATATCATCAGTTGATAAACATATTTATTCTTGGCCGAATGTATGCAAAGAAAAAATCTCAACATATATATACATCAATATAATTGAAAATAATTAAATAATATGGGTGATTAATATATTTATACGTACCTATTTATCTTTTAAACCATATTCTAAATCAATTTCCCTTGGTGTAACATTGAAATCTCCATTATGATGAGTTTCTTTAACCAATGAAGCCACACCTTCCCATGTTAATGCGCGACCAGATTGTTGACATCATTCAATCCATACCATCATCCAATCAAGATTGTTTGCGATGTACAAATGTAGTGCATCCCACTCTCAACCAATTGTATCAAAAAAAATTGAAATTCACAAACGACGTATAATTAGTTAATTACCACGATATACAACCTTAATTTTAAATTGATGTATATTGAAGATTAATAATTAAATAAGTACAATATACATAAAAATCAAATGTAAAATGTATTCTAATTAATCTCCATGACCATCTTATAATTACGTGTCACTTTCCTCAATCTACCTTTCCCCATCAAGTACTCCCCTTTGAATTTGTTAATGGAGTTGGGATCCCAAATGCGATCTACATGGATCTTTGTTGCAAACTTAGGAAGATATTCAATAATGTACACCATGGTCTGGTATACCATATATCCCTCCACCATAGAACCCTCGAGATGTGCTCTTTGTCTAACCAAAGCCTTCAAAAATTTCAAGTGCCTCTCAACCATCCACATTGACCTTGTGTGTACAAGTCCACACAATTCAATCTCCTCAACTTGGTGTATGAGGAAGTGTTCTTGTGCATTGAAAAATGTCGAAGGTAGACACTTTTGCATTTCGCACATTATATGAGGAATTTTTCTCTTCCAATAATTTATATCTTCTTTATGGATTGCTTTGGATGACAACCATCTACAAGTGATTCAAGGCACAAATATATTAACCAGATATAACAAAAATATACAACGAATTGAACAAATATCACTACTTACCTCATGTATTTTCCAAGATCATATATAACTTGCTTGACATTGTTGTCAAGGTTGTCTAGGAGAGATGGAGGTAGAACGTACTGCAACAATTATAAAATGATCTTTTCATTATTTTTCCAAAAATAGTAAATATAATACACTGAAAAGTATATGCAGTATACAAATATATATATAATATACTAGAATAATTACCTTAATGAAGGTATGCCAATCATGCGTTTTCATATCTAAGCCAAATTCACCTTTCTTTTTTATGATATTGTTTATGTTCGTAGCAAATCCTATGAGAAATCAAATTTTTCGTATGACTTCTTTTATAGCATTGCTTTGTTTCTTCGTTAATAACCAAGGAAGGGCACTTATATTAATTTGGTCTCCATCACTATTTAATTGAATGATATTTTTCATTGCATGATTGGCTTCCTAAATGTCACTACAAATTTTGATAATTTTTTCTTTGTCATGCCTTCCATCCAATATTTTCCATAACGTTTATGTTATATTCTTTTTGATATGCATTGTATCAAAAAAAGCACAATTTGTAGCTGTTGATAGTAGGGCAACCTACTAAATTGTCTGGGATAACTTTTCAGTCCCTGTGGAATTCGACCATTAATGCCTTGATGACCTTCATGAAGCATATAAGTTAAACAAATTAACAATGACAATAATTGTCAATTACAGCATGAGTAAACACAACACAATATAAAAATATAAATTCAAAACATATCATATGATAGATAAACAATTTGATCTGATGTATAACCTTGATGATTAATTATATTATATTCCAACTTCTATAGGCAAGGTGTCATTCTTCGTGGTTTTGATGTAGTCTCTTCTTTCCCATTGAAAAGATGTTTTTCAGTAGTTCGATCCTTATGATTTATGTGGAGGAAGTGCCTATACTCATCAAACACCTTCTTTCCTAAACTTATTGAACAATGAGATTTCATCTTTGGACCACAAATTGGACATGCAAATTTTCCCTTTCTTTCAAGACCTGCAAATCATATATAATTGGATTAAATATGTCAATTTTTATAATTATATATAATGAATAGATTATTTTAAAAACATGCATGGTATCTACTTCATAAAATTAAATATCATTAAATTCATGCAGTCGAACCTTATAACATACCAGAAAAATGTGTTAGCTCTGGGGCATCATGAATTGTCCCTACCAACATTGCATGGAATTGAAATTGTCTGTCCTATTGGTCTAGATACGTCATACATAGTAACACCATTCCATAACTTTAGTAACTCGTCGATAAGAGGCTCGATATATATATTCATATCTTTAACTTGATACTTACCTAGTTGAATGAACATAAACATTACATAATTATTACAACCACTTTACTGCAATATATATAAATTAATGTACATGAATATTAAATGAAAAAAATATAAGTCACTATACAACAAATAAGACAAATGAGATGCTACTATGTTAAAGAAAATTAATGTAAAAAATACCTGGAACCATCATTGCCAACATTATGTGTTCCCTTTTTATTGACATCCATGGAGGAATGTTATTGTTGATAACAAAAACAAGCCACATCGAGTAAATAGATCTCAGCTCTCCAAATAGATTGACACCATCTACTACCAATGAAAGTCTGAGATTATGAAGTTCTTCTTGAAAGTGTGGCCATTTTTACTCCATGTACCAAAATGCAGAACCATCCGTAGGCATTCGAAGAATGTCATCTCCACTTCTATTTCATGCATGGTAATCCATAAATTGCGCTAAGATTTCGCACCTAAATAATTGTTGCATACGTGGAATAATAAGAATATAACGAAGAACCTTGCGAGACACCTTTTTTGTTAGTTGATATGTTCGATATCTACTGATATGACATTTCGGGCATTCTGTTACAAATTCATGTTGTTTATAATATAATATGATCATTGGGACATGCATCTATTGCTTGATACTCCATTCCAATATCTTTCATAATGCTAGATAAATCTTGGTATGAGCGAGGTAAAATATTTGATGGTGGTAACAAAAAATCACCAATCAATCTACAACAAAAGATAATTTGTTAATATAAAGAATATTAATGGTACATATTTCATCCTTTATTTGCTAGTGATGAACTAACAACAATTAAAATAGATGAAAAAAATGACATATATGACATACCTTAAAATCTGTGAGATTGCTATGTTGGATAAACCATTCATAACCTTCAAGTTCACTAGAAACAATATAATAGAGAGAAGAGTTGTTTGGGAGCCTTCATAAAGGGGCTCGCATGCCTTCTCAAGTATAGGTAAATCATGAGCATCATCAAAGTCATCTTGATCAACATGATCAGTTGTGCCACTAAATGTGTCGTGGATCAATGTATTTGTACCATCATCTTCAACTATGTTTTTTGGCGCATGATCATCTTCTTCCATAGGATCATTAACTTCATCTTCGATATTCACAACTCCATGTTCCTCCGCTTGAAAAACCACATTCTTTGGGCCGTGATAATCCATATCATGTGCCCTAGGGTGCCCCACCTTTATATTAATTTGTAACACCTCTCCAACCTTAGCTTGGGTAAGATGGTATTTTAATTTTTATTTAGCATTCTATATGTTATCATATTGAGATTAGACATTGATGATTATCATGATTAGTTATTATGTTGGATTATATGTTTATATAATGTTATCATTGCTTTTGTATGATTATGTACTAGAAGGGATGATGTTGTAACACTCGTATTTGAGAGACTTACGATATCATGACCATCTTCTTGATGATTGATACTATTTTAGCTATATGATATATGTTATATGCACATGTACTTTGACATGTAATTGAAGTGATGTAGGTACTGAGTATCGACTCCGCCTACATTCACAGGCCTGAGCGTACTCTTATTCCCTGATGGTGGTAACTGGAGGTAGTCATACAAGCCAAATGCTTCTTGCCCTAGCCCACTATACCTTATTAATGCAGTGTTCCCATGTTGTCTTACCATTCGGTTACCTAACAATAATGTCCAGAGCACCCTTCGATCATATGTGGTTTATCGGTGTGCCTTGTTGAGGTATTTTGTTATGGTTTTTGTGAATCTGTTATGTAACCATATTTCGATTGCCAGTGTTATGATGTTTTATTGATTTAGAGTGTCATATCTTTGAGATTTTAAATATATCATTTTAATTGATTTTTATTGATCATTCAAAAGAATGATACATTTCATTTTAAAAATTTAAATGATTTTATTAATCCTTTTATGAGCTCTTATAATCTTATTTGATCATTTTTGGGGAGCTCATGTATTTTAATGATTGGATTTAAATTATTATTTTGTGTGTTATTGTGAATGTTGGATATGAAGAGATTTTAAATTAATTAAATAGGAGAGAGTTAATAGCTTATTTATTAAAATGTCTTATTTCATTTTATTGTTTTGGGAGAAAATATAAAATATGAAAAAAAAAGAAAAGGAAATGGGGCAATTTGGTTTTTGGATATTTTTCTTTGTTTGGGGATTATTCTTTTGGGAGGAGGATGCAATTTTCTACTTGGAGGAAAGAGGGGAAAACCCTACAAATTGGGCAGCAAAAATGAGAAGAATCTTGGAGGAGAAATTTGTGGGCAATGACCCCAGAGGTTCAAGATAATTTTGTTGCTTTGCTGTTCGAATTTGGGATATTGCCATGCTTTATACATAGAGCTATCTTTCATTTTCATTTGGATAGACATGAGGTATTTTTCTGCTTTTTTTCCTTGAATTCTTGGTTTTGAAATATATGTAAGAGTGTGTTGAAATAATTTGGGAGTTTTAGTTGTTCAAGGGTTGGATTCAACTTGCTGCTTGTAGTTTTTTTCTATATGGCTAATTTTGTGCATTTCCAACTCAATTCATTGCCAATGATTGCTTTGTTAAAATAGATCCATTCCCTTGTCTTGAATTTTGAAAACAAATATGGAATTCATTTTGAATTTGCCAAATCTAAATTGGGTTGAAGGAAAAATCAGAGTTTTGGAATTATTTATTTTCTTTCTGTTTTGCCCAACCTGTGGAAACACATTTTTTAATTGCTTCTCTTTATCCATACTTTTTAAATGAGAAATAAATGTGGATTCTATGTAGAAATTCTCATATCTCAAATGGGTTGTTCGATTTTTAATTCAGACACTTTCATTTTTTTTTTGTTTTTGCCATAATTGTTGAAAGACATTTTTCTTTCCGCTCATAATCTCCCTGCAAAAATATTAAAATTAAAGATGGATTTCATCTATAATTTCCCATATCTCAAATGGGTTGTTGACCGATTTTCAATCTGGGCACTTTCATTTTTAACGTATTTTTGCCCAACTTGGCTGAATGACATTTTTTGAACACCCTGTTCTTGGCCATAAAATTATAAAATAATAGTGCATTATGTTTTGAAATGCCCATATCTAATGTCCGATTTGAATTCTGGACACTTTCATTTTTGCATGTATTTTCTTGCCCAATTTGTCAATACGATATTTTTTAGAACAACACCTCATTTTCGATTCTAAAATCAAAATAGAAGGTGTATCCCAACTTGAAATGTTGAAATTTGAACTAGGTCAAGCTTGTAATTTTAATTTGAGCACTTTGATTTTTCATGAAAATTCTATGCCTCCATTTCCTTATGGTTTTCAACTGTTCAGTGGCTTCTTTTACAGCAACATTAGTTTGGTTCTTTAAATGGTTTCAATGATGGTTTTAATGGATTTTTTATTGAACATTCATATTTTCTTTGGGTCCCTCATTTGGTTAAATGAGATGGAGTAAAACAACGTAAGAAAATGAGTCCTCGTGCATGGCCTTGAGTGCTTGTAAAAGCTAAGGATGCACTCGAGATGGCCTATCCATCTGCAGGGAGTTGAGTTATCCACCTATAGGGTGTTGATCTGAGAATGATTGAGTTTCTTGTCTATTTGAGGGGTGTATTTGACTCCGTGTGGTGCCATCCCTTCGAGCACACATGGTGACACTCCATCCGATTTGCACTCTTGCACTCTTGTATCTTGTAGTCATGAGAAGTACCCGACATGTATTGTATGAGCATCTCCATGTTGTGTCATTGGCCTCGTGTTTAGTATTTTGGTTTGCTCCATGTCTGATGTGAGTGTTGGCCTTATGTTACCCTTGTCTTGTTGCTTTTACTTGGGCCTTGTGACTACCTCCGAGCATGGTGGGGTGGTCTCTCTAGAGTCCACATGGTAGGGAGGCATTGCCACTTCCATTGGGGACCGGTGTACAGGTTATTGGAGCACCAGTTGGAGACATTCAATCTCTCTTGTATTTATTTTATCAGTTGTGGTATCTTATTCATGGCTATGCCATTGTACTCTCTTGAGAAGATGTAATCATATAGATTAATAAGAAGATATGTGATGTTTTATTTGGTTTACGGGTTCCAATGTTGGTATTAGACTCGATTGTTCTATGATTATCCTTAAATCCTTTCTTTTCATTAATTTTCATGTTTAAATGAGATCCATCACTGCGCATTTCTTTTTTTCGGTTGGTTGTGAAGGTTCTAGAGCACCAGTGCCTTCTGTTGTTGTCTTGTGTGTTGCAGCAACAAGTTTCAGTGGAGTGAGCTCTGAAACTGCAAGTTCCAGAGCATCGACGCCCTATGTTTGTTGACCAGTGGGAAGCAATAGGTTCTGGAGCAGTGAGCTTCAGAACTACAAGTTCTAGAGCAAAGCAGCAAGTTCTGGAGCAGAGCAACAGGTTTCAGAGCAAATTTTTGGAGTTGTCCGGTTTGCTCCTGTTTGGATTTTCTTTGGAGGGTGGATTAGTCCTCTCCTTTGGGATGTCCTTTAGGTCATATTTGTCCATGCTTCTTGTCATTTTATCAAATCAGTAATTAACTTTATGTGTATGTTGTTCTTTCTATTCAATTTTTTTTTATCTTGTCCTCTTTTGGCTCTTAACCTTCAAGGTTGCGTAGCGGGATGTTACATAATGACGGACACAAATAAACCATGATCAAGTGATTTTTTTTATATATATAAAATGTTAAAACAATACAAACATTTACAAATTCAATCAATATAAACACATATAATGAACAACTTACCAATGGATGATAATCATGCCCCCTTCAGCATGACCATGTTGCCTACAATGTTTCTCAGTTGTTTTGATTAAAAGTCTTCTCGTCTTTAAGCCCTTGCAATTATTGCAAGGACAATAACATTTCCCATCACCCTTTCTTTTCAATCTAGCCCACAATCTATCAAGTGACTCTTTATTTTGTTCTGGACTAATATTATCTAACATGATTTTTCTTTACCAAGCTTGAATATTTAGATCTTAAAAAAATATCAAACTCACACTCCAATAATTTTTAATCATAGACAAGTAACAAAATCTAATAATTATGATATTTTACACCAAAAAAATTTGGCATGCAACCACCCCTGCAAAAAAGAAGATAGACTGAAGTTAATGATCCCAAAAAACACTTTAAAATGCTAATTCCAGAAATTATTAAATTCTAATTTTACTATGATTTCCAACTATTAGACTCCTAAAATTAAAATATTGAACTTGCACAACAAAATCTGGAAATGAAATTCTAAAAATGCACAAGTCTAAAAATGAAATCTGATGAGATGTTGCTTTAAAATATGATTTTCAAACCTGGAAGTACAAATCTGACTTCACAAATGAATTTTGGAAATAAAATAGTATGGCATAATAAAGAGTTTCATTTGAAGTGGACCACCCTATTATATGCCTTGATAAAGTTAAAAGATCTATGAATTTTATCTACAATATAGCCTACATAGTCATCAGTCTTATTCACATCCTTACTTTGGATATCAATAGGAAACACTAGTAGATGGCCTCCTTGAGAGTTTAATCCATTAAGGGAATAATGAAAGGGTCTTCCTTAATAATTACATCCATCTGGCAAAAAATAGTGTATGGATGAATAAGGATGATATCATTTTGAAAGACTAAAATGATTGTTGAGACCTGTTATGCCTTGCATAACCACTCCATCTTTTGCCTTGGTCAAAATGGGTCCCCCTTTGTTATTTTTGTACTTAGTTGTTTTTTGAAACAAAGTTTGGAGTCTAGTTTTGCCAATACTTTGTTTTTCTTTGGTTTCTCTGTCAGAATCGGAATCGGAACTGAATCGGGTTCTGAAAGTTCTTTGAGGCTTGTTTTTGGTTCTATCCCGACAATCTTTTCTTTGCTTTTGTTTTTGGTCTTTAGCGGAAGCGGAGCCGGAGTGAGAATTGGGATGGTAGTTATCAAAATTTGCAAAATCACGATCGATTCTGATCCTGCCTCCGCTAATTTTTTATTTTTGTTTTGTTTCGATTTTTGTGTTTTGTTTTATTAGGTTGGTCTTTTATTTAACTTTTTGTATTTTTTTTTAGTTGTCGGACGCGGAGCCGGAATGGGAATGAGGTTTGGAAATTTTATAAATTTAAGATCCCGATTCCATTTTAGTTCTGCCCCCGCCATTTTTGTCATTGAATTTTTGACTGAAGTTCCATTGCAGACCAGTGTTCATTTTCTTACAGTTCTGACTCCACCTTTACTGTGTTTTAATGCATTAATGGTGGTTGCCAGTGTAGGTAGAAATTCACATATTTACCTTTATTAAGGGTTAAAGCCGATCATTATTGTTATTATTACAAGTCTAAGAGCGCGAAGAGCAATAGAAGAGTTTGTTTGAGAAAATTGATCGAGATAGAGAAGGGATATTGTGTGCGAATCAATTCAGAAAGTTAGCTTGGGTTTGTTTGTGTTTGAGGTAGGTCTTTTATCTTTGATTGTTCGTTGTTTATTTGCAGTTGTGTTCGTTGTGTTTTTCTTTATATCTGCTCGCGAGTTCAATCATTGTGTTTTAAAGCAATTCTATGATCATCGATGTGATTGAATGAGCAAGTTCTTGTTTTGTCTTGTTTGTTTTACTTTAAATCTTTGTTTTCTTGTTTTATCGTGTCGTTTCTTTCTTTTTTTAGGGCACCGTCGCTTTCACGTCTTAATCATGATTGCGTCGTGTTGTTTTTGGTTTGCAGTAGATTAGATTAGATTAAAGGTTTTTAATGGCGTTTGTTAGATTAAGAATCTACAGTGAGGTAGATTAGAGATTTTACAGTGAGTTAGGGTAGATTAGATTTATTGTTTAAATTAGGGTTTCGTCGTCTGGTAAAATGGCAAGGTTTAAACCTGTGCCCTAGTTTTTATTGGGTTTGTTAGATTAGGGTTTTGTTGGTCTCTGTAATCGCTTTTAAAATGATTTAAAAAAATGATATCCTAAAGTGCCATTGTTCCCCACGGTCATATGGGTGTAGAGTTTTAAGCTCCTTTGCCATCATTTTATAGCGACCTAGGTCTTAATCATGAAATTGTGTTGAAAATGAATAAAGTATTTGATGACGTCATGATTAGCATAGGCGGAGGCGAGATTGGAATGGATTATGAACCTGAGAGTTTTGTTTTACAAAAGGTATCAATTCCATGTTTTATCCTGTTTCCGACTCCGAGTTCTAGGAGGTTTCTTTGGCAATCATGGTCAATCACAACGGAGGCGGGATTGGAATCAATCTTGGACTTGAAAGATTTGTTTTGCAAAAGGTATCAATTCCATGTTTTATCCCGTTTTTGGCTCCACATGTAATGGGAAAGTCTTTCTTCAAAGTAATGATAACCTAATCGGAGGTGGAGGCGAAATGGAAATAGAATATGAAAAAATGAAAATTCGAAGAAAACCAAATCCGTTTT
Organism: Sequoiadendron giganteum; assembly: GCA_007115665.2. Classification (NCBI taxonomy): domain Eukaryota; kingdom Viridiplantae; phylum Streptophyta; class Pinopsida; order Cupressales; family Cupressaceae; genus Sequoiadendron; species Sequoiadendron giganteum. The sequence goes on along the minus strand of CM021103.1, from coordinate 381,100,926 downwards.
TTGTTCTAATCCTAGTTCCAATAACTTCTCCGACTCCGACTCTGAGCCTGTTTGTTATTAGGTGAAGTTTATATATCGGTTTTTGCTCCGAGTCAACCAGTGTTGTAAAAGAGATTCTTTTGAGCTTCTGTCTGGTTCCAACTCCGATGTATGTGTAACAAGTATGTTTTAAAAGCATGTTTTCTGATGATATCTAAAGATCTAATTAGAGGTTTGCTTGCACGAGAATTGAAAGATGTCAGGAATGTCAGGAGAGGCTGCTTGAAGGAATCAACTGGCTGGAACATCAAAGACAACACCAAAAATAAAGAAGGTGAAACCAGAACAGCTGCCTTATACATTGAGGTATGATCATAGGAATCCGGTGATGAAAGTAAGCAAGGTGGAATCAGACTGGTCAGATATCACGGATACCAATTTGGGCCAGTATAGCTTTGAAGAATTACATGAAGAGACCTTTACAGAATGAGCAAACTTAATAGGGAGAACACACAGGATTGTTGATTTTGGTCTTGCACATATCACTGTGTTTCCTATATCAGTCCAATGTCCGGAGTTGATATTGACAGTAGCCAATACCTACAATCCTGCTAAAATATTATGCATGGATTCACAAAATAATGTGATTATAGATCTTACTCCACAAATGTTCCAAAGCATATTTAATGTTCCTGATCCCAAGAACTTGGTGCAGCTAACTGAAGCAGAGGCATTGGATAAATATAGCAAGCATAAAGACTCCAATAAGTTTCACTTAAAAAAAAGATGGTTAAGCACAAAGAAGAAATCTTTAAGTAAGTTGGTAGACCAGCCAAAGAGGGAAGATTTCAAGAAGGAGATATCTGATTTGATATTAATGTTGTCCAGAGTGTTTGGGAAGAGAGATGCCTTCCACTTCAAGGAATGGATGTTTCATTTTATTCAAGTAATCTTTCAGGGTGATTACCAGTTTGATTGGTCAATGATTGTTTATGATGCCATACATGATCAACTCACAAGGGTTAGACAGACTAAATCTTTCTTCATGACTTCATATGTGGTTTATGCTGCAGCAAGATTGGGGATTTTCCCAAGATTAAATAGAGTGGGCATGATGGGAGCCTTGGATGGACAAAAGAAAGTATGGGAACACTACAATCAATTATCTCTTCAGGTTGCTGAGACTCATTTCAGAAGAGTCAATGATGCATTTTTATATGTGGTTATCACCAGTTGAGTGGAGATGTACGATACATGTTAAGTCAAGAAGCTATGGCTTTTATTGCTGAATGGGGAAGTTGGTACATCCAATACCCCAAATTTACATACTTCAGGTTATTTGGTTTTGAAGGTCATCCCCATTTGCTTCCAAGATGCTGTAGTAATAGAATAGTGCTTATGGAGTTTGTGTATCAAGCTATTGGAGTTAATGCTCGGTTCGGGATTAAGCACAAGACTGGATGTCATAAATTTCCCATGAAGTTGGGGGAATATGGTTGTCCACACTTGAAGGGAGCAAAGGTAGTTTGTAATGAGTTGATACAATTGAAATTAGGATTGTATACAGCTCGTAAGTATTTTGATCCAAGGGGGAAAATGCATGCTTTATTACCTTCAGTGTTCACTAAACACTTTAATCTGTTAGAAAACTTTTGGTGATAGATCGACTTGTAGAAGTCAAAGAAGAAATAAAAGTTGCAGGGAGAGAATTGATCAAGGTTAAAAGTATGAAAGAGTTTGCTGTAGTTGAGTTGGATCGGATCAAATTTGAAGATGACTGGATTGATGGGCCAGATATGGATATGCTACAACAAGTCTTCACCAGTTATGATGAGTTCATGGCGGATCCGGCTTCACATGCATAAAAATCTTGCATGCATGATGTTCTTCTTCCTTGCATGTTGCATGCATGCAGCACTGATAGTCTTGAGGGTGCATGACTTCTTTTCTTCTATTTCTATCTTCTATTTTTAGATCAAATTGAATATATAATGTAAGGACTCAAGATCAAAGTTGATCTGAGTTTCCAAGAAAGTTGATTGTTCCTAAAAAGGTGGAAAGCCTAAAATAGAAGTGAAGTTCGAACTTCTTTTGTATAGTTATAAATACCAGATGGGTATCACATTGTAAGGGTCGGCTAATTGAGAATTGGATTGGCTTGCCTAATGCTAAGAGATAGAATTTTGTAGAGTTTTGCAGAGATACATTGTACTTAAATCTTTTACAGTTAATAGAATTATAGGTTTACTCGAAAGATGGTGTTTGGAATTAAATTGCTTGTTTGATAAGGTTGATAAGTTATGATCTATCTGTATGCAGTGATTGTGATGAACATAAGAGTTTCTTGAATGATGAAAGTCATTTGAAGGAATTTAAGGATCATCTTATTAGATTGTCATTGAGTTGAAGTTATTAAAAAGTCTGTTGATCTATAATTTTGATGATGAATGAATGTGTGTTGTTTTAAAAAAATCCTTGAAATATTTGTGAAGAGTAATTGCGAAGTTAATTAAGCACCTAAAATGTATGCAGTGGTATAGGTTATGCTACAGACTGTATCATCTTATGGTTTTTATGACCTGTTAGGAAAAATTCATCATTGAAGGTATATGTCCAGATACTAGATAAATTCGGTTCATACTTACTGGTTTACCCCTTTGTTCTATCTTTTTATTTTATTTAAAACCCATTGATTTACAGGAACTATTTCGATAAAAGAGTCATAGTTTGAATCCTTTGTTACCAGCATAGGCCCCTTGAATATTATAGTTGCATGAACCAATTGAGTGGCATTGGAAAGTTGAGAACCAACTACCAGGATCTTGGGAGTTAGGCTACTACATGTTGTCTTTCTCTTTCAAGAGAAATAGAGTAGAAATATTTTGTTTTAATGTTGTTTGTGTCATTTTAACCATCAACAAGACCGATCCTAACATATTTATGTTGAATACAATACATACAAACAATCTTGTATAGACCTTCACTTCCACACTCTCAAATTTTTCTTTTGTAAGGACAACACTTCATTTTCCTAGTTTTGTAGGTTAAGCTAAATCTTTTTCTCACAAGAAACTTCAAATGTCTTGTACACTTCCATCTACTTGTGAAACAAACCTCTATCTAAATTGACTTCACCATTACAATAGTGCTTCAAAATATCATAGGGCCATCCTCTGGTTTTATATGTCAAATCTATTGCTATTTGTATTGAATTTTCTTCCATCCATGTAATTCATGTCTTTGGTTACAATGTTTATTCTAGAATCCATATACAACTTCCTCCCTCCTATTGACATAGAATTAGTATGGAATACTATCTTGAATTTTAAGCTAAATATTAAAAATTGGTTAGAGCTTATACTATGCAAAGGAGAATAAGAATAAACCGTAACCTTATCAGCAATTGAAATAGATAAGGGGTCACTCTATTCCACACATATTCACATAGACAATGAGCATGATATTTGGGGTTCCTACTTTTACTATTTTTCTGTTTATTTATATAATAATAAGGTTACACTACAATATTTTTGTTCTCTTTTTATCTACTCTAACTCCTATTTCCTCTAATACATTCAATCATACTAGTATTGTGCTTCATGTAAGAACATTATATCATGGCTGGATGAAAACAATGTTCAATGTTATGAGGCCCAAATGATATTCATGCATTGGTCTTAAAATGTCATCAAACCGAGACTAGTCATTGTTATATAGTATCAAAGTTTCATTGATACTATTGGTCAGTATGATTTCTCATGTGAATTGATTAAAGATTGATATAACCTACATATTCATAGGTTCCAATCATTATGTTTGATAGTGTATTGGCCAGTTTACTGTCCAATGCTATTTGCAAAATAAAATATAGTAAAATATAAAATAGTGATATTTTCTATCTACTCCACTGTAAATAATAGACTGTAGAAATTTCCTTCCAATTTGAGTGTTGGAAGTCTTTATTATTTACAGTGGAGTAGATAGAAAAGATCAATGTTTTATATTTTAATATATTTTATTTTTCATTGTATTTGATCAACAAATATAGTTTGATGATGATTCTTTGACTAGTTCTACAATATTAGTATCTCAGGGTATTATATATGCAGATATAAACTACATTTGTATGATGCTTGATGTTATACCCATGTCCACTAGTTATCACCATAATTGTTATTATTATGTATATGCAATATAGGGATACTATAGAGGTAAGGAGCAACGAGCAAAAAGAAGATTTAAGGAAATGGACTTCAAAGAAAGGCATGGCACTTTACTATAGATTCTCAAAAGGAGATCACAGTCATGACTCTTCAAATAAACAATGATTAGTCCATGTCATAACCATGAAGGGGGCATTGAAATTAATAATAATAGTGATAGGGTAGTATGACAAACTTTAAAAGATACATAAAAAAAAGTAACTGAGCAGTCAAGAGGGCTTTTAAAACATCATAAATCTTGTCAAGGGTTCATTTTCTTCATAGCAGTATGGTAAACTAATAAATATTTTCATCTCACAAATTTTCAAAAGAGGACAACCTACAAGTGTATTAAGGAGTGCATGGACAATATCTCAAGTAGCTACCACAATTAATTTCTTCAAGTGTTATGCAAGGCCATTGGAATAAAATGAATAAACTCATGCATAACCTAAAAGACAAAGGATAGTCAAATTGCTAGAGGGCAAGTATTACAAATGATATGGGATCACTTTCAATAGAGATGTGATGCACTTTTACATTTTTTGCTATATTTTTCCAAATAAGGTCAAATACTTTCTTTTAGTGTCTGAATCTACCACATAGAGATTAAATATGCTTACTCTCAAATAAAGCTGAATTATATAAACAATAGTCAGATGCCTCCCTTAACATAAAGGACAATTTAAAGTACTAAGGAATTTAATATCCTTTATAAGAGATTGCTTTTAACCAGTTAAAAACTTGAGAGGGTAATACACAGGTTGCAAGGAAAGTTAAAAATTTATCATAAATAGCTCAATCCAAAAGGAAAAAATTAAGCATGGAAAAGCATGAGTAGGTTGATCAGCTTCACTAAAAGCACAAGTTATTTTTTATAACATCTTACTTGGATATTAATTGATAAGGTAAGGAGTGCTCTTTTCCACTCAATTTCATATGGTGGCATATCTACACACAAATCACCAAATTGTCAAATAACTAAATAAATTTTATTACTTAATAAAGTTGTTACAACATGCCATTCATGTCAAAATCAACTCTTCTTACCACAAAAAGTTTGGTTTCCAATTTGATAGGTTCATCTTTTGATTCCTGTACCAACTTCTGAAGGAATTTGGCAGCTTATACTTCTACATGAGGAGACAATTTCATCTTGTAAACTATTCCAAAGTACAAAACAAATAGAAATCATATAATCTGCATGTTAGTTATAGCTTGCTAGATGTTTGGCAGCATCTGAAAAGTTTAAGTGAATTGAGAAAAATAGAGAGGCCTTGACCTTCATTTTTTCATTTTCTAGTTTGTTGCTCTAAATATCTCACAATATTTACAAATTGGTTGCTTTATTTCTTTCTTGTTCAAATAAAAAATAGATACATTTGTATAGAGTCAAGATGAATTCAAGAACTTCAGGTAATAGATATACCATAACAACATTTTTATAAGACACTGGCATCTAAGGTCTAAAATCTATTTCTGAAACTTGGCAAAGGGAAAAATACATCTTTATGAAGTAGTCTTCAAAAATAGCATAGCTAAATGGCTCTAACTATCCACTATAAAACATTCCCAATTCTTTGTTCAACCCTCTAGGCCTGAATCTTGACAACTATTTCACTCTGTAGCTATCCCTATGCCTTTGATATTATCTAGTTATGGCTCCCAAATCTATTGAAAATTGATCATTAGGGTTGAAATTGAAACCTTGCAAATATAATCTTTGTCCAAATCCATCAAGAATTTTCCATCAGTTATAAACAATTCCCTTATAAAGAATTTGTGAAGTCAAGTCTAAAATCTGGAAATGAAATTATGAAAATGCACAAGATTAAAAATGAAATCTGATAATATGTTGCTTTAAAATATGATTTTCAAATCTGGAAGTACAAATATGACTTCACAAATGAATTCTGGAAAAAGACAATGACTACCCTCAACTTGGCGATATCTTCTTGAGTTTTTTCTGATCTTCCCCAAGAAAATCATCGAGCAAAACACTGTCATAATAAATAGTCGAGCTCATTTTTATTTATGTCGGCCACAATTTAACTTTGCAAGTCCGTCAAATTTTCAGCAAAAGATATTTGTCGAAACATCGACAAAAAATAAGGTTCATCAAAATTTCGATGAACGTCGGGGATAAAAATTTTAAAGAATGAAAATTTCATACAAGTGCCCGACGATACATCTAATTATATAGCTTTTGTTGGAATTTTTTGTCGGATTTTGCAATCAAATGAGTTAGTGATGAGAAATTTGCAATTAATGGTAGAAACGCTTGACAATATATTAGATAATTATCTTTAAAATGTAGGTGTTGAGAAAAAAATAATAGCAACAATGTAGGTAAACCAATTATAGGCTATAACAAGATTGTTTCAAAATATGAAGGTTGTTTGAATAGTCTAGAAAAATGGTCACATAGATGAAGAGAGAGATTTAAAAATTGGTTCAGTTAAGGCTCTCGTCACCATTCCAAAATAGAGAAAGCATATTGTCAGAGAAAGAGATAATAAAATTATTCCAAGAGAAACAATCTTAGAAAGGTTGTTTTGAAAATCTTCGCCAAATGCCAAGTGTAGCAAAAGTGGAGACATTTCTACTATCGCTTGCATAGTTAGAATTTCATATGAAATGTATGGTTCAAAATGCTCATAGTTTCTCTTTTAAGGAAATTATTGATTTGGACCATGTATTAAAAAAACTAAAAAATAGACATGAAGCATGTGAAAGAGAGTGGGAAAATTTTCAAGTTGCTTTAGAAAAACTATAAACTTGTTTTCTATAAATTATGATATATGTTATTATGCAATAGTGATTTTATTTTCAATACAATAGAAGAAAAAGTTTCAATTGAGTAGTGATTTGGTATTTAATTTCTTTTAAAGCTATCTCTAATGACTATGGAATTAAGGATTAGAATTTATACAGATATAATTGTAGTTTATTGATTAGCTGTCTAGAAATTTAAGCAATTAATTAGTGGTCTACAAATCATAATATATGTTTAACCTTAATTATTGACTATTGAAAAGCTATAATAGTATGTTTGAATTAAATATATTGCAATCAAAGAAATCAGTACAAGTTATTAATTCTTGTGCATTATCGGGAACTTTCGTCAGTTTTGCTTGGCTTTTTGAATAAGTTTTGATAGATTCTTAACTATCACCATGTTCCATAATTAATACTCAGAGCAGGGTAAACCCATAATAGTGGTGTACAATTTTGATGAGGAAGAAAATTTGTAAAAATGCTCACACATTCGAAATTTCATGTTTTTGAGGGTTTGTTCAAACTAGGGGTTTGCACGAACCCAAAAAAGGGGTTCAGTCGAACCCCTAGTTTGAGCGAACCCTCTTTTGCATGGAAGGTTCGCTCGAACCCTATGATGTCAAGTTTCTTCATAGAAATGAATGGAAAATTCAAAAAAAAGTGGGCTTTGAGCAAACCCCCCTTCACCCTTTCGAGTTAAGGGGGGTTCGCTCAAATCCCCCTTTTTTGCCCTTCTCCCCCTCTTCCACCAAATTTTAGCAGATATCTGCCCTTCGAAGCTCAGGTTGAGGATGAAAATGGAGGAGACTTCACAAACCCAATTGGAAGATGGTAGTCCTCAGAACGAGCTATCCAACAAATTAAATTTTAATATGTTTTGGTTTTATTATGTATGTGTTTTTTTAGTTTTATTAAACATAGGTTTTTCACTGAAAATCAAGCTCTTTGTTTTGCACATGTGGAAAAATAGCAGATTATCAAAATAAAAATTTAAAAAATGCGTTGAGGCTGGGTATTGATGTCCTTGATCCATTAAAAAAATAAAATTGAATTTTGATACATACAAAAAAAAGTTATGTTGTATACAGTTCACCCATATCTGAATTGCAATTGGTTTGACTTTGAAACTTGATTAAGGAAAAAATATTCAATAAAAAACTATGAGACCAAATGAAAGTGCTAGATAGCATAGTTACAAATCTAAATTCAAAAAAAATAGAATTTTATCCTTCATACAAAAAAAGCTATGTTGTATACGGTGAGCGTCACTTTTTTAAAATGTTGTTTTCTGAAAAAAACCAGTTTTCGTGGGAGATGGAAAAAAAAGTGCAATCTGATTCCAAAATTTTTGAAAAAAATATTTTTAGAATCCATAGACAAAATGTGATGAGACTCTAGTTTGCATCATCTTCAAATTCCTCATGGTTTAGCCACTATAGGTTCTTGAATATGAAGGTTTAGTTAATAATAATAATTGTAGTGTCCAGTTTGGCCAAAAATTATAAACCACTATTGTGAGATCATCCAGCAAGAAAATAAGAAAATTTTCATGCATGATCTTGTCAAGTGGTTGGCCTAGTGTGTGTGTCATACTTTCCATTTATTATAACTAATTTTGAAGGATATGGACAATTATTGAATTAGGTTAGTTTAGCGTAAAAATTTGTGTAGGGAAGAGAACAACCATTTTATGTACTATTAAGATTTGAAAAGAAATAAGAAAGGAGAACTGTGAATAATTTTTTTAAGTACAATTGCAATAAGTAATGAAGAGTTAGTGCTTTGCAAAAATTGAATCAAGACAACTTTACCAAAATTTAAGAAATGCAAGCTTCGTGATCTTGGTTTGGGAGTGGACATCCAAGAAGACACGTGTCTGAAGCATCAGGAAAATAGGCAAAGCTTCTTTCTAGATTTTAGAAAAGTAAATCATATGCATTGGCCCCTTCTATGCCCAAGCCCAAACTACCAAATGTTTTGAGTGTTCCAAAGGAGCAATGGAGAGACTCAACAGTTGTATAAGACTTTGTATACGTGATCTTCAACCCCAATTTGTCAAAGAATACATGAAGACTTTAAGGGAAGGTGCTTTACCTTGAATGCTTAAAAAAGTGCAGAGTAATGATATTGAGTCCTTCGAGTTTAGGTTGTGGAGCTTGATGTTGGCTTAGTATTTGGTACCACTAGTCCATCCATGCCCAAATATTATTTGTGTGTGTAGAGGCATATGACCACAAAAATCATGTTATTTAGGGCCAGAAGTTGAAGGTCAAAACTAGTGTGTAGGCAGTGTGGGATATGCTTTGTCTTCCAAATGACCTAAGTGTAGAGTTGCGCACAATCGGAACTCTACAAGATGTTGTTGGATGTAATTACAACTCCTAATGGCTCTCAAAGCATCATTTTGATCTCCTGACAGCTACCAATGTTGCCTTCTCGGCTCTTGATGTAGTCCTCTTCTTCTTGTCGTCTTTTCATCTCTCTTGTATGACTAGGTGGTATTCTAGTAGTCCTGCGTGATGTTTCATTTTGGCTGGAAACATTTTTAATGCTTTTTATTTTTCACAAGAATTTAATGTTTAAAGTCTATTTAATATGGTTTTTGTAATTTGCGTGGTAAAAGGTATTTACTTGACATGAAAGTCAAGTTACTAAAGAAATAATGTATATCATTTATTTCTCTTTTTCTTGGGGGTCAAATTTTTCCCGTAAAAGTAATTTTATGTAAGAAGTTTTCATTATTATATGGAATATAGAAAATAGGAGGAGTAGAGAGAAATTTTTCTGGTGAATGCTCTGTAGAGAAAGTTTGAGCAGCAGCTCTGTGGAATCAAATATTTTTGAATGAATTAAATCTTCAATCTTTATGGGTTAATTTTATGTGTTCTAAATTTCAATATTATTCAGTGATTTAAAATTTATGAGTTGAAGTTGTTTCAGTTTTACATCTTCTCCTCTTCCTTTGGCCTTCAAAGTGGTATCAGAGTAGGTTTATCAGAGCAAGTTCACAGGGAAAAAGGGTTTTCTTAAAAATCTCTAGGAAAAGTTTTCTCACAACCATCAATGACAAGCACATGCACGAGCTTGACAAATCCATGGATTCCACAATTTAATGGCAAGAATTATGACTACTGGATAATTACTATGAGCACATTTTTTTTCTCACAATATTTATGGGAGTTAGTAGAGAATGGATTTTCAAAGCTAGCTGATGCAGCAACATATAATGCTTTAACTCAAATAGAGAAGGATTTATTGAAAGACAATAAGAAAAAAGATTCAAAAGATTTTTTATTTATTTTCCAAGGAGTGCATGAGAGCATTTTCTTAAGGATTGCAGCAGCAACAAGGTCCAGACAAGCATGGGATATACTACAAACAACCTATCAAGGTATGGAAAAAGTCAAAATAGAAAAGTTACAAATACTGAAAAGGGATTTTGAAACTATATATATGAAAGACAACGAATCGGTAGATTCATTCTTCACCCAGATCATTGGATTGAAAAATCAAATCATATCACATGGTGAGACATTTGAAGATAAAAAAGTGGTTCAAAAAATTTTAAGGATCTTACCCACAAAATTTGAGACAATTGTTGTAACCATAGAGGAATCAAAGGACCTCACACAGTTTTCAGTAAATGAGCTACATACATCTCTCATTTCTTATGAACATAGGCTGAGAAGATTTGCAAATATGTCCCTGGAGCATGCTTTCAAGTCACAAGTTTCAGTCAACGAAGGAAGAGGCAGAGGTAGATCAAATTTTAGAGGAAGAGGAAGAAACTCTTATAGAGGTGGAAGAAGCAACCCATCAAGCTCGAGTGGAAGAGATAGAATCCATCACCCAACTCAAAATCAACCTCAAAGTCAAAGGTATGATAAACCTCAACTCCAATGTCACTATTGCAAAAATGTTTGTGCATTATTTGAGTGAATCTAGAAAGAAGCAATATGATTTTAGTAAGCTATAGTGCCCCTCAGTTTGCATTTTCTTTTGGACATTATGACACTATTTGATGTTAGTATATGATGATACTTAGCTGATTATGACTCTTTGATGCTCTGATATGATGAAATTGTTATATTTGATGTTATGATGATATCATATTTACTAGTTTAGTTTAATGGTTTATATGAGTTATCATGGATACGAATGATATATTTTTTTTTTATCATGATTTAAGATCGGTTATTGTGTGTCGATGTATGGGTGAAGGGGAACATGATCACATCACTCACTTGTGAGTAACCTGTAACGTTGTGATTTTTCCTTCACGGTGTGATTGATTTTTTTCTATGCACATGTTCAACTGTGTGAATTGTTGTAGGATGCAAGTACCAAGCATCGACTCCACCTAAATTACCATGTTTGAATGTGCCTCAATCCCAATGGAGGTTGTTGTTTCAAAAGTAGCATCGGTCCCCCACACTCAGCCATCGTCCTCATTGAGGATGAGCATCTATTTGTCACACTGTCTATAAGGTTAGTTCATCTATGTTGTTGTCGTTTTACTTCTCGTTTCACATGCAGTCTGGTTTTACTTGATGACATATTCTTGGTGTAATGTGATTGGTGTGTGTGCCTTTGTTTTACGTTATATAATGATTATTGAATGAAAAAGTGTTGAATTAATTAAATAAAGTTTTATTACGCTGAAAGCGTTGAAGCTTCATTGAAAATGACAGGCAAGTGGAAGTATGTGCTGCTTAAGAATAACAAGCACATAAAATAAATATTTTTTTTCTATTTTTTCAAAAATATTTAAATTAAAAACTTCTCAATAAATAGTTTTTAATTTAAATACTTTTGGATTAAAATTACAAAATAAGATATGTATGCTTAAATAGTTTTTTATATATATTATTAATTAAAAATAATTTTTTATATATATTATTAGTTTTTAATATATTTTATTAATTAATATTATAATAAACAATGTTAAGTATTGATAACTTTCAGCGTTTTTTATATATATTATTAATTAATATATGTATACTAGTATAGTTTAGGTCATAATTAAATGAAATTTATTAAAAAAATTGAATTGTTTAAATAAACTAAATTTTTATAATGTAAAATAGAATATTTAGATAAATATAATAATTTAATGGAATTGTACAAGCAATTGGTATGAGGAATTAAATTGACAAACTAAATAAATAATATAGTAAATTAAATTGTGATCAATTATAAATTATGAACTAACAATTATAAATTAAAATAAAATTGAAGAAATTGGGAATTATGGAGAATTTAAAAGAAATTAATTATTTAATAAAAAGAGGATGCAGTTAAAGAAAAGAGGAGAGGTAATTAATAAATTAATTACAGTTAACTAAAAAAGGGGCTTTTGGATTATTATTTTTGGGAAAAGAAAAACTAATTCTTGTTTTTTTATTGGATGTACAAGAGTTTCGTGTTCTGGTTGAAAAGTTTGATATTGTAGCTTGGAAGTTTGGGGTTATTCTGTTTCAAAGGCTTTACATTGGGATAGTGAATTGCGTGAAGATTGAAGCTCTCAAGAGGAAGCTGAAGTTGCATTTGGAATTCAGTTCTGGTAACACTCTCAGCTCTGGGTTTCAAGATACTCCAGGTTCCATTACTTATTTACCCCTGCTTGGTCTTGGAGTGAAATAATTAATAGATAAAAGTTCTGGAGGAAATTGTCTTTCTACAGTTGTATATGTGTATGTTGTACATCCGCATTTGATTCTGTTCTTTTAGTGAGTTTATCGAATCTTCTTGTAAAGTCTTGAATCTGAGGTACCCTGTTACTCTCTGCGATTAAGTCAATTCTTCCTGCTTAGCTAAGTATTTCTGTGTTGGAGTGCGGTTTATTTCTTTGTAATAGAATACACCACTCTGTGTTTAAACCAACTGTGTATTTGTAGAGTAATTCTCCAAACAGTGTTCTGTCCAATATTCTTTTCTTTATATAGTTCAAAATTATAAAAAAAAAATGCATGATCTTGGCCCCTGTATGTGAGTAATTGTAATGGTAAATATTCTGAATGAAACCCAATAATGGTCTGATAATTTTACTTATTTGTTGTGGTTATAGTGGCTTAGCTAGTTCTTTTGTTAATTGATACCGCACCTCAGCCCTGGTTATTTAATTTCCATAGTGGAGTTTCGTCTCTGTCAATGGATGTTAAGTAATGTTTGTCGCCCATGCTCCATTTCTAGCAAATCTGTCTATAGAGTCCCATGATTCGGGAGATTTGACTTTTCCATCGAAATAATCTAGAATTTTCCAAATCGGTGTATATAAGGCCTTAATCTTGACAGTCGTTGTGAGTTATCATTTCTTGTATCCTAAGATTTAAGTCTCCCAAGGTCGTAATATGTTATGGTAATCTATAAAAAAGCTCTGATAATAGCCTTATTCTTATCACCTCTGCTCTTGCATTAATCCCTTAATTGTCATTTCTGTATGGGCTTATACTGCCGCCCTATACTATGAGTCTATTCTATAAATTCGGCCGACAATAAATTTGGGTGAAGATATATCCAATACCTTTGTTAGACATGGCATTTATTTTATATTGCAATCGATTTTCATTTGATGTAGCACATATGTTATATTGTGTTTATTGTATCACAATGGCTATTTATACTGCTCTTTCTATCGAATCATGGCTGTGTACAGCCACGACCAAAACATGATATGGTTATATATATATATATATATATATATAAAATATATATAAAATATATATAGTTTTAATTTATGAAGTAAATCTACAGTTTTATATTTATAGTTTTTTTTAATTATTAATTGTGAATTAAGTTTGTTTAATGAAAGATCTGAAAATTCTTATATACATTCATATATATATAGTGTATATAAATAGGCATGATTATAAAGACTCTTTATGTTGTAAAAAAATTCTGTTTTTGGTATTTATACCAGATCTTTATAAAAATAAAAATAAACCAGTATATATTTAAATATATAATTATATGTGAATATATATATATACTTTAGGATAAATATATATATATAGGTGTATATTTGAATACATTAAGAGAGCATTATTGTGTTAATGTTTTTGATAAAAGGGTAAAACGGGTTTTACAGGGAACCAAAACCACAAAGTTTACAATACTACAAAGAGGACACCAGAGTTCCACCAAAAAAAATAGTTGTCCGAGAAAAGACTAGCAGCAACCAAACAAAAAAGACCAGAAAGGTCAAAAAAGAAGGACTAGCAGAGAAAGCACAAAGAAAACCCAACCATTAATTTAGAGTCCTAAGGACAGACTTTGTCTCCACCTCTAGATCCTGCATATCTTTAACCCCCTTTTTAAACGTTTGAATCATTTTCGAAATAAAGGGGGCCTTGCACTTCAGATTGGCTCTGGTTCTTCTCGAAATGCTAGCTTCTGTATCCTAACTTTTATCTTCGGTATCCTCTAGATCAACCACCAGAGACCCCTGTTGGGCTTTATCAAGCTTCTCAGTTATCGCATTAATGATTATAGCATTGTGTCTTGCTATACGGTTGTTTTGCTCGGTGACAATTTTGATGGTATTCTTTAAGTTCTCAGCTTCGGTGTCAATCTTTCTGTTACTGTGAGTCGCTTCTTTCTTTTCCATCTCAGCAATCTTAGCGCCCATTTCATCGATCTTACTTTGCAGGGTCCAGTTTCTAATTTTCAGCTCATTAATTTCAGAGAAAGTCCAATCCAGGAGTTTGGAGTGGGACTCAGAGTTGGTTCTGACAAGGTTGAGATAATCTAGAGAGGGCTCTTTTCCAGTGTTAACAGGGGAATTATCATAAATGTGTGTGTTCGGCAGAGGGTCAGCACAACGCTCAAAATTGTTGGTATCAGATTCCTCCGACTCAGAGGACTCTTCAGAGTAGGAGACAAGGCTTTTGGCCTGGGTTTTCTTGTCAATAGAGCTGATCTTAAGGGAAGGATTGTCAGGCTCAAGCATGCGGATTTTACTGGAATCCCTGGAAGGGCCAGCATGCAAGCTAGGGGCTTTTCTAACTGAGCTAGAGTTAATGTTAAGTGATTTCGTTTTGTAAATTAAAATAATAGAGAGAATTAACTGATTAAAAGAAAAACATGGATTATGACCTTAGAACAATTTTAGTTTATAATGTTTATCACGAAACTAGAAACAAATATATAGATTATAGCTCTAAGCTTGCATGACTTTTACTGTTGGTCATTGTTAGTGTTTAAATTTCTGATGACTTGGAAACGATGAGTAGATCCCACTCTAGATTTACATTTCTATGACTGTTAAGATTATTTTATTTGAGGCGTGATGCATGTTTGTTTGAATAGTGGTATTTTGGATCAATATGTTAGTTGTCTTGTGAAGGGAGTTTTGGAGTCTAGCAAGGGCTAAGAAGAGTGGTTTTTTATTCTAACCTTGTTATTCTCTTGTGACCAATATTTTGTGTTCATGGAATAATTATTGATCCTGAGCCTTACACTAGACGTTCACTTTTGTGGTTAGAATATGTGAGCGGGAAGGGTTATGTCTCGCCATTTTGTTTATGTCAGTGGGCATGTGATTGTGCAAGTGGCCTTGTTATTGTTGTATTGAGATCTCCTTGTTGTCAGAAGGAGAGTGGCTCTCAATGGGGGTTGGCGCACAAAGTGATGCCTGGGTAACCTATGTAGGAGTTTTGTAATTAAGTGATAATCTAAAAGTAACTAGGGGGTCGGGTAGTTGTTCACACTAAACAAGATAATTTAATGCCTCACTCATGACCCATGCACTTTTTTAGGCTTAGGATGAGTCGAGAGGGCCTAGAATGGAAAAATCAACTACTTCATGCTCACGAGGGGTATGTTGATTCCGCGTAGGGTTTCATGAGGGGCCGAAGATCGAAAAAGGATGCCAGGGTAACCTAGGATGGGGGTCGGGGCCTAGGATGATCTACCTGGGTAACCCAGGTAAACTATGTGATGACACTCCTCCTACAACAACCTTGTGTTCCTAAAACTCTTGAGTCCCTTGATGTTGTGTGCCTCTAGAAGTGTTGACACTATTGAATGATGTTGATCCCTCCTTGTACTTTGATGTCTTTTTACTTTTGTGTGTCTTTTATCCTTGCTTGTTTGTGTTGGTGGGACCCCTTGCTATATCCTAGCATAGGGGGTGGACGTTTGGGTTCCACATGGTTGGGGTGAAAAGTGCATTGTTCTCCATTGGGTTCCCTCTTATGTTCATGATGGTGATGGCTTATCCTAGATTGAAGATCTTTGTTTTGTACCAACTTTGGTGGATCATTACTCTTGTTCTTGTATTACGCTATCATTTGATATATCATGCACCATATATATTTGATGTACACTCCCATTTGTATTCAAGGAGGAACTGCTACTCTTGTTTTAATTATACCACATTGTAACTCATTATTAAACTCTCTCTATTATATTTGATCAAGATAATGACATTGAATTGAATGGTTTCTATAGAGGATACATTATGATGAATAATGTTACTTTAAAATTAGCAAGTTGTGATATATGTTTTAATTCAAATAAGCATCTTGGTTAGTGTGAAGTACTCCAAATTTGATATATTGGGGTGACTTCTTGGGGTTTCATTATTGCAAAAATTCACTACTCAGGGTATCTAATCTTGAGATACTAATTATACTATATGGTACCCGATGGTGATTCGTGTTGATATTCTTGGACTCGAGAAAATTCGATCATGGTTATCATTCTTGTAATATACATACTCTTGTTAACTCAATGTTAGATTCATTTGGATCATTGTATATGATAACTAAATGGATGGTTTTATTACTCATTATTAGTGTTATGAGATGGATAGTTTCTAATGTTACATTGGTTAGATAGAATATTATGGATTTTATTTCTTGGTATATGTTTATGGGAATCCTAGTAGCATAGTCACGGACATTAGAGGACCTAGTTGATCAGTGTTAAGTGTTACTTTTGTATCAAAAAAAAAAATGTACGATTTTTTTTATGTGTAGTTATGTGTTGTCCTCTAGGGTCCTGTGGCAGGCGTTACACATTGTATCATAGCCCAAGTTCAATCACTCGGTGCTCTAAGTATATACAAGAGCCCATTAAGTTGTATTAGATGTGTAGATTTAGAAGTTCACATTTCCTTTTGACCTCATCTAATACCCTAATTTTTCTTTGGTGGTGTCTGTGTAGGATTATGCCTAGGGGTAGGGGTCAAGGTCAAGGAAGCGATAGAGGTCATGGTGGTGGCCGTGGGGCTAATCACCAGGACTCTCCCCCTCAAATTTCCCATGAATCTGATTGTGAGGATCAACAGAGTTCCCAAAATAATTAGGGAGGTGGAGATCAAAACCCGGGTCAGTCAAGATTGGATAGCGCACAGTTGTGTCACTTACTTGAGGATATTCTTGGTTGTCTTGGTTTGAGACCACAGGGCGAGCAGTTGATAATTAAGAAGAGGGAGAGGTCTCCCAGGAGAAAGGAGGTTACTGTAGAGCAGGAGGTAGTTTTAGCTGGGCATATGAGAGATTTGTTGAGAGCTTGTCCTCCTACATTTGATGGCACTGGCAATGGATTGGAGGCTAAAATATGGTTAATTTATTTGAACAAATGTTTCACTATACACCCATATGGTAGTAATACGAAGGCTAGGTGCACTATCATGCATCTCCGAGGTTTTTCTTCCATGTGGTGGTGATTGGAGGAGCGGAAGCTCCATTTGGAGATAGACTTAGTCTCATGGGAGATGTTCTTAGAGCGATTCAAAGCTCAGTTCTTATTTGATCATTGGTGACAACATCGTGTGGATGAGTTCCATGAGCTAAGGCAGATGGCGATGTCAGTTGAGTAGTACGAGAGGAGGTTTTTTGAGCTCAAATAGTATGCAGGCATATGGGATGATAAGAGTATGTTACTACAACATTTTATCAAGGGATTGAACGCTCGAATTAGTGGGGGTGTTCAAGTATTTGAGCCAAAAACTATGGATATGGCAATGGAGAAAGCTCAGATAGTTGAGGAGAATTTGGCTTTGGCTTTAGATGGTCAGACGGGGGTTTAGATTCACAGTGCACCTCCATCAGGTTTCAGTTCTCATGGTGGTCAAACTCAGTCAGTAGGTCCTTCTAGGAGTCACCAGGCACCCTTTAAGGGTGGTCAGTAGCAACAACCCTCTTAGTCAAAACAAAAGAGCTCTCAATATTGACAGGGTGTCAAGTTTTAGTCTGGGAAGGATAGAAATTGGAGGCAAAACATGCGTTACCGCTTTGATCAGCCAACATAGAGTTCACAGTCTATAATTAACAGGGCTAGTGTTCAGTAGTCTAGTGCACCTCCATGTGGTAGAGGCTTTGGTAGGGGTACAGGGTGCTTTTTGTGTGGTCAATAGGGTCACATTGCTCGACAGTGTCTTCAGAAGGGAACATCTAGATTTAGTCAAAGGCCAATGGCTTCAGAGCTGATAGTAGGGGATGTAGGCAGATCACACAGAGTTTTTGCTATGGTTGATAACTGCCAAGCCGAGCACCAGTGTACAGTAGTTGAAACATCAGGTGTGTTACAGGGTAGTAGAGTCTCTATCCTATTTGATTCTGGTGCTTCAAATTCCTTTATTTCTCCTTCAGTAGTAGTGCAATGTGGATTGGTGGCAATGAAGCGGGATGATATATGGTAGGTCAAGTTGGCCTTCGGTACTAAGGTCACAATTGTGTCTCTCATTGGTGGCTGTAATTTGAGGATTGGATCTCTTTGCACCATAGTTGACTTTCGTGTTATACCCCTTGGGTCTTATAATATTGTGTTGGGCATGGACTGGTTAGAGGCTCACAGGGCAGTTATAGATTCTCACCATAAGTTTGTGCAGTGTGTAGATGACTCTAATGGTGAGGTTGAGGTAGTTGGGGTTCAGAGGCCTATTTCTTTGAGGATGATCTCAGCTATGCAGTTGATAAGGTGTATGTGATAGGGTTGTCAACTGTTTGTAGTGATAGTTAATAATTTAGATTTAGGAGAGAGCCAAGAGGAGGTGTCTCTTGATAGTCATCCTATCCTTAGGCAGTATGTTGATGTTTTTCCTGGCGAGATACCAGGGATGCCACCTAAGCGTGACATCAACTTTAAGATAGATCTTGTACCTAGAGCTGAGCCCATTTCATGAGCTCCATATCGGATGACCACTCTGGAACTTAAGGAGCTTTGGTTACAACTTGAGGATTTGTTGGTGAAGGGATTTATTCATCCTAGTGTCTCCCCTTGGGGAGGACCAGTGATTTTTGTGAAGAAGAAGGATGGGTCCATTCGATTGTGCATTGATTACCGACAATTGAACAAGGTGATAGTGAGAAATAGGTATCCATTGCCAAGAATCGATGATCTATTTGATCAGATCAAGGGTGTTAGGGTATTCTTGAATATTGATCTTAAATCAGGATACCATCAGTTGCGCATCTTCAAGGTGGATATCCATAAGACTGCATTTCATACTTGATATAGACACTACAAGTTCACAGTGGTGTCGTTCGAGTTAACGAATGTGCCTTCTGTATTCATGAGTCTGATGAATGGTGTATTCTATACTTACCCTGATAGATTTGTTTTGGTGTTTCTAGATGATATATTGATCTATTCAAGGATTGTAGAGGAGCATGAAGAGAATCTGAGGCAAGTGTTACAATGTTTGAGAGAGAACTAGTTGTATGCCAATTTGTTGAAATGTGAGTTTTTCCAAATGGAGGTGAAATATCTAGGTCATGTTATTTCGGGTGAGGGTATTGTTGTGGATCCTTCAAAGATCCAAGCTATCATGGATTGGTCGACACCCACTAATGTGGCAGAGGTTCACAGTTTCATTGGGGTGATCCCACAATAGTGGTTTACAATTTTTGACCAAACTGGACACTAAAAATATTATTTTTCACTAAATCTTCATATTCGGGCACCTATAGCGGCTAAACCGTGAGGAATTTGAAGATGATGCAAACTAAAGTCTCATCACATTTTGTCTGTAGATTCTAAAAATAATGTTTTCAATTTTTTTGGAATCAGATTGCACTTTGTTTTCCATTGCCCACGAAAACTAGTTTTTTTTAGAAAACATTTTTAAAAAGTGCTCAATGTATACAACATAACTTTTTTTGTATGAAGGATAAAATTCTATTTTTTTTTAATTTAGATTTGTAACTATTCTATCTAGCACTTTCATTTGGTCTCATAGTTTTTTATTGAATAGTTTTTCCTTAATCAAGTTTCAAAGTCAAACCAATTGCAATTCAGACATGGGCGAACTGTATACAACATAAAAAAATTTGTATGTATCGAAATTCAATTTATTTTTTTAATGGATCAAAGACATCAATACCCGGGCCGAACGTATTTTTTAAAATTTTATTTTGATAATTTGGTATTTTTCCACATGTGCAGAACATAGAGCTTGATTTTCAATGAAAAAACCTATGTTTAATAAAACTAAAAAAACACATACATAATAAAACCAAAATATATTAAAATTATATTCGTTGGATAGCTCGTTCTGAGGACTACCTGACTCTAGTTGGGTTTGTGAAAATTCTTCCATTTTCATCATCAACCCGAGCTCCGAAGTGCCAATTTTTTAATTTTTTTTGTGCCTGAGATGGGGAATGAGGGATAAGGGGGTTCGTTTGAACCCATAGGGGTTCGAGCGAACCTCTTTGAAGGGGTTCGCTCAAACCCCTTTCCTATGCATTGCATTAGTTTTTTTGGTGGCCAGGAATCAAAGGGGTTCACTTGAACCTTGGTTCGGTCGAACCAGTAGGTTCGTACGAACCCCTAAAATCACTTTTTTTGCCTTGGGGTCATTTTTTGTGAGTTTTCCTTCCTCACTTGAATTGTAAACCACTATTGTGGCTTCATCCATGGGTTTGGCAGGTTATTACCACCATTTTGTATAGGATTTTTCGAAGATAGCCCACCCCATCACTTCTCTTGAGAGGAAAGGGGAGAAATTTATTTGGTCAGAGTAGTGCTAGGAAGCTTTCCAGATTATTAAGGAGATATTGACTAGTGCACCCATATTGGTTGTTCCTGAGCCTACTAGGGATTTTATGGTTTGTGCATATGCTTCCTTAGAGGGTTTAGGAGTGGTGTTAATGCAAGAGGGTCGCGTGATTGCCTATGAGTCTCGCAAACTCAAGGATCACAAACTGAATTATCCTACTCATGATTTAGAGTTAGCCGTTGTGGTGCATGCTTTGAGGAGATGAGAGACTTTCTTGTGGGTCATCGGTTTGAGCTACACAGTGATCATCGTAGCTTGCAGTATATTTTCACACAGCCTAATTTGAATGCCAAGTAGAGAAGATGGATGGAATTCCAATGTGGTTGTTGATGCACTTAGTAGACATAGACATGAGTTATCGGTAGTCACTCTTGGTGTGGACTTGAGGAGCCAAATCCTTTCCACAGTTCCTTCAGATAGTTGGTGTCAGGAGGTGAGGACTGAGGGGGAGTCAAGCATAGCGTTAGTGGGAATATTTTTTGGATATTCCCTCGAGACAAATGACCTTTTGAGACACTTGAGCTATATATATGTTCCTTCATCTGGAGATCTTCACACCTTGATCATGTCGAAGGCTCATCGAACACCTTATTCAACACATCTAGGTGTCAAAAATATGCACGACGACCTTCAACAACTATACTTTTGGACTGGAATGAAAAGGGATATCATTGATTTTGTGTCAAGATGTCTGGAGTGTCAGAGAGTGAAGGCAGAACACCAAAATCCTATAGGTCTTTTGCAGCCTCATTTGGTCCCAGAGTGGAGATGGGACATTATCTCATTGGATTTTATTGTTGGTTTACCTATTTCTTCCCATCGGCATGATGTCATTATGGTCACTGTGGACATGTTGATGAAGGTGGCTCACTTCTCTCCTGTCCGATCCTCATACAATGCTTCATCAGTTACCAGATTTTTCATGGGGGGTATTGTTAGACTTCATGGTATTCCTCATTGGATTATATCAAACAGAGATCCAATGTTTACTTTATCTCTTTGGACATCCCTGCAACATACATTAGGGACTCAGTTGAACTTCAATTCAGCTTATCATCCAAAGACTAATGGGAAAACTAATAGGGTCAATCAAATCCTCGAGGATATGCTCCAAATGTACACCATGGATCAACAATCCCAATGGGAGGATTATCTTTATTTGGTGGATTTTTCATACAATAACAGTTATCATAGCTCGATTGGCAGGCCTCCTTTGTAGGCGTTATATAGTCATCCTTGTTAGACCCCATTGAGTTGGGATCATTTGGAGGATAGGGTTCTTCTTGGTTCAAAGATGCTTTAGGAGATGGAGCAACAGGTGTTTCACATCAGAGAGCATTTAGTGGCAACCGAAGATCGATAGAAGAAATATGAAGATGCTCATAGGGTTGACCATCAATTCTCAATTGGTGACCAAGTGTTTTTATGAGTTCATCCGTGAAAGAGTCTGATTTGATATGGAAAAGGCTCTAAGCTCGCATCGCGTTTTGTTGGGTCTTTTGAGGTGTTAGAGAAGATTGGTCCAGTAGCTTACCGTCTTGCTTTGCTGCCTAGTCTCTCGAGCATTCATAAATGTGTTCCACATTTTAGTTCTTAGACCTTATTATCCTGATATATCTCATTTTCTTGATTGGAATGCATTGCAGGTAGAGGACTGGCAACTGGCTTTGGAGCCCATGGGCATCATTTAGTACAGACGACACACACTTAGGGCACAAGACATTGGGTAGGTTAGGGTTCAGTGGGATCCAAACGGTGAGTCTTTTGCTACATGGGAGGATGCTTCCAGGATGAGAGAGTTATATCCATATCTGTTTGCAGGCTTCTAGAAGTAAGCCTAGTCCTAGGGGGAGGATATAGTCCCTCTCAATTTGTATTTGTTTTAGGACATTATGACACTATTTGATGTTACTATATGATGATACTTAGCCGATTATGACTCTTTGATGCTCTGATCTGATGAAATTGTTATATTTGATGTTATGATGATATCGTGTTTACTACTTTAGTTTAATGGTTTATATGATCTATTATGGATATGAATGATATATGTTTGTTATCATGATTTGAGATCCGTTATTGTGTGTCAATGTATGGGTGGAGGGGAACATGATCGCATCACTCGCTTGCGAGTGCCCTGCAACGCTATGATTTTCCCTTCATGATGTGATTGACTGTTTTCTATGCACATGTTCAATTGTGTGAATTGTTGCAGGCTGCAGGTACCAGGAATCAACTTCACTTGAGTTACCAGGTTTGAGTGTGCTTCAATCCCAATGGAGGTTGTTGTTTCAGAGGTAGCATCGGTCCCCCACACTGAGTCATCGTCGTCATTGAGTATGAGTGTCTATTTGTCACACCATCTGTAAGACAATTTGTCTATGTTGTTGTCGTTTTACTTCTCGTTTCATGTGTAGTCTGGTTTTGCTTGATGACATATTCTTAGCATAATTTTATTGGTGTGTGTGCCTTTGTTTTACCTTATATAATGATTATTGAATGAAAAAACATTGAATTAATTAAATAAAGTTTTATATAGCTTAGGCCATAATTAAATGAAATTTATTAAAATTTCTTAATTGTTTAAATAAACTAAATTTTATAAGGTAAAATGGAGTATTTAGATAAATATAATAATTGAATGGAATTTTGCAAGCAGTTGGTATGAGGAATTAAATTGACAAATTAAATAAATAATATAATGAATTAAATTATGCGCAATTGTAAATTATGAACTAACAATTATAAATTAAAATAAAATTGAAGAAGTTGGGAATTGTGGAAAATTTAGAATAAATTAATTAATTAATAAAAAGAGGATGCAGAAAATAAGAAATGTAATTAATAAATTAGTTGCAGTTGACTAAAAGAGGGGCTTTTGGATTATTATTTTCGAGGAAAGAAAAACTAATTCTTGATTTTTTTTGGATGTGCGGAGTTTATTGTTCTGGTTTTGGAAGTTTGTTCTAGTTCTAAAAATTTTGATATTGTAACTTGGAAGTTTGTGGTTATTTTGTTTCAAAGGCTTTATATTGGGATAATGAATTGCGTGAAGATTGAAGCTCTCAAGAAGAAGTTGAAGCTATGTTTGGAATTCAGTTCCGGCAACACTCTCAGCTCTGGGTCTTGAGATAATCCAGGTTCCATTACTTATTTACCCCTGCTTGATCTTGGAGTAAAATAATTAATAGATAAAAGTTATGGAGGAAATTGTCTTTCTACAATTGTATATGCGTATGTTGTACACCCGCATTTGATTGCATTCTTTTAGTGAGTTTATCAAATCTTCTTGTAAAGTCTTGAATCTGAGGTACCCTGTTACTCTTCGTGATTAAGTCATTTCTTCCTGCTTACCCAAGTATTTTTGTGTTGGGGTGCAGTTTATTTCTTTGTAATAGAATAAACCACTCTGTATTTAACCCAACAACGTATTTGGTGGAGTAATTCTCCAAGCAACGCTCTGTCCAATATTCTTTTCTTTATATAGTTCGAAATTATTAAAAAAAATGCATGATCTAGGCCCCTGTATGTGAGTAATTGTAATGATAAATATTCTAAGTGAAATCCATTGTTATTGGGTTTTGGTCTGATAATTTTACTTAATGGATGGTTAAGTAATGTTTGCCACTCATGCTCCATTTATGGCAAATCCGTCTGTAGAGTCCCATGATTCGGGAGATTTGACTTTGCCATCGAAATAATTTGAAATGTTCCAAATCGATGTATATAAGGCCTTAATCTTGACAGTCATCAACGAGTTATCATTTCTTGTATCCTAAGATTTAAGTCTCCCAAGGCCATAATATGTTATGGTAATTTATAAAGAAGCTCTGGTAATAGCCTTATTCTTATCACCTCTGCTCTTGCATTAATCCCTTAACTGTCAGTTCTGTACAAGCTTATACCACCGCGCTATACCAACTTCATTTTAGGCAAAAACTTGATGTATAGATTCCCATTCAATGGTGGCGCGTCCCTTATTCAATGTCAACAATCGGTGGAAGGGAGTAAAGTTAATGATCTTCGCATTAGATGTGTGTGGTGCATGATAAACTATGAGTCTATTCTATAAATTCAGCCAACAATAAATTTGGGTGAAGATATATCCAGTACTTTTGTTAGACATGGAATTCATTTTATATTGCAATAAATTTGCATTTGATGTAGCACGTATGTTATATTATGTTTATTGTATCACAATGGCTATATATGTAATGCCCTGCCATGCAACCCTAGAGGAAGTTTCAATTCACTACAAAAGCATACTAATTTTTTTTTTAAAATGAATTAAACATACAAGTTCACCTAATAATTGACAACCTCCCCTAAGGCTACGTAATTGAGATTACTTAATTCCCATTAACATACATGTTCACCTAATAATTAACAACCTCCCCTAAGGCTACGTAACCGAGATTACTTAATTCCCATTAACATACATCATCTAAATTACATTGCATTAAATAACTCAAGTATGACATTCATTTAACATAAGTAAATACAAGAAAGAATAGATTAACCATCACATAATTCCATTACATAAACAATTACATGATTACAATCCTCATTCCCAGAATGAGTCAAAATACATAAGAGTATAACAATTACAAGATCCTCCTCATAACAACAAGAGGGGTAAATACAACTGATACAAGAAGAATTACAATTGTATAAGAAGAGAGTAACAATATCTGCAAGCTGTCCAACTGGATGTCTCGCTTCTAGGAACTGAAGAACAAAGGGGGACCCAATGGTTTTGGTGCATGTTCCACCAAACCTAGTGGTACCCAAAGGCCCACCCCCTATGCTAGGAGATAGTAAAAATGCAACATGGACGAGAAATATACTACCTCTAACGAAAGGCTGACTAATAGAATAAACTGACTCAACCATACATATGCACAATATAAATCTAACACTAACATGGTTAAATTGCTTCCAGACATAATAAAATCAAGTGTGCTAAAGAAACCATACACACAACATATACTCAAGGTTATCTTAGATAGAGTGTCATCGCAAGGTGTCTCATGAGATCTCCTCTAGGCATCCTTCATAGGCTCCTGTAATCCTGGTGACCTCAATTGACTCCCGGCCCTCATACTCACACAAGCAGAATCAACTACCTCTCGTATGGACAAGCTAGTTGATCTTGCCATTCCAGGCCTTCTCACTTAGCCCAAGTCTAAACTAGCCCTTGTCTCTGCAAGTGAGGTTAATTTTATCTTGGTTAATGTGAATGCATCCTAGTAATCTAAGTACTTTGCTTTAATTATCACTTCTTAAAAACACTTTCGAAGGTTACTCTGTTTACCTCTTTGGGCTTCGACCCCTAACAAAAGCCACTCCTCTAATGGATAACTCGCTACTCAAATCTAGACTCGAAGGGTGACTCAAGTGTTACAAAACCAATTAACTCAATCTCTCCTATTTCTAGGAGGCAACAAATAAGAAAATCCACTCCAACTCAAGGAGGAAGACAATTCATAAAGCACTACCCAAGAGAAACGAACATTAATTCAACGAGGGAATGACCCACAACAGTGGAAGTCTTTACAATTTAAATCTCAATCACCTATTCCCAAATAATCAACATAATGGAAACAAATAATAACAATAAGCAAAACAAAGAAAATACTATATTTGGATATCTTAAATCCATACTCTAATCTATGCTTCTCGTGGAAATTGAAAACAACATCATTCTAATTTTTCTTTAAAACACTTAAATTTCTTCATAATACAAATAAATAATTTTCTCCACCTTGTCTAATCATGCACATTAGTCATATTAGTTTAAATTGCTCTCAAAGAACCTAGCATGAACTCCTATGCCTAAAACAGAATATTATATATATAAATATATTTAAAATATATTCAACATCCTCCATATATTTAAATACATATATCATATTTATATTCAAAACTACATTTAAAACAAAGTCTATGTTACACAATGATTTTACCTTTCTGTTTTACAAAAAAATTACAAATCTAATAAACTATTTGATTCAGAATAAAAACTCCAAACTTATATTATCCTTTTCCAACACATAAATATATAAATATATATATTAAATATTATATATATTAATATATATAGAAATCGTTTATATTCATATAACATACAAATACAAACTAATTAAATAAAAACCCAAAGAAAATTTTAAAGCAAAGTCAAAATTCGTAATAATCAAAACATTAATGGGCAGTATGTACTGTATCGGCGAATTCATTGAAGGATGGAAGGACGGAAATTTTATTCCAATATTTTTTTTTAAGGCAAAGGATATTATACACAGGGTGCCCAAAATTGATTTATTAAAAAAAAAACAAATTCAAAACAAAAGTCCAAAGGACAGTGGTGTGCCAGTGGTACTATGTACCAATCGGTCGCTTCCACTGCCAGGGTATGGGGAGCGGCGCATCCCATGGGACAACGCGTCCCCCTATATGGTGGGTGCGCTGTCACAGGGCAGCGCCTAACCCCACCCAAGTAAGTGAGGTGGACGTGACTCCCACCTCCCTTCAATTTACAATAAACACAATAAAAAAAAAATTTTAAGAGGGGAAAAAAAATAAAAACGCCAATGATAAAGATTATTCTGTTTCACGTACAGCGATGGATCTTGAATTCCGTGCGCAGGGATTTTGTATAAGGAATAAATTTATTCCAAAACATCACAATTTATATGTATGTATTTAAATGTTGTTTGTATTATATTCGAAATATAATATGTAGAAGATTTAAATACATATATATTTAAATAGAGAATTTTACTAGTAAATTCGGGAAAAATAAATAAAAAAAACCAGTATCATGAAATTGATTAAATTTTCCAGAATTTCGTTCAAACTCAAAACGGTGAAAATCTAAATTTCTTTCAACACTATTCTTTAAAATTCACAATAACTAAATAAAGAAAATTTGAAAAAAACCTTTTTACTGAAGGTTTTCTATGAGGGTTTGATTTTCAATGTCATTTTCTACAGGGTTGGAATTTGCAAAATAGATCAGATTGTTTTCAAACTAGGTTTTCCACAATAAATCCTAAATGTTTGAGAACAATTTAAATTCAAAATTAAACAATGGATCTACAGGTTTTGTTTACTAAACAATCTCCTACAGTAAATTTATCAAAATTTCCTCAACCATTAAATTAAAAATTGAAATAAACATCAAGTATAAAACCTGGAATGTGATACTACAGAAGATGATGAAATTTTCTTGATAGAACCCTCCTCCAAGCTTTTCCTCAAAAGTGCAACCAATTCCAATTCCAAATTCCAAAATTCGTTTCAAAACCTTACTTGTGCAATTTCTTCAAAAATTCCCAAATTCCTCTGAAAATAATAACCTTCCAAAAAAAAAATTTCTCCCAAAAATTGAAACATGCATTCATATTAAAACTAAAATATCTAATCTAACCCTAGTTTCCTTTTGCATGCAAAGTGAAAATAGATATTTATTTCCTTTTCCCATTTTTGAAAACCTCAAATTGATTTTTAAAAATGCAATTTCACTTTTATTTCAATTCTTTTAATTTAATTTAATTTAATTTATTTCTATAAACTCAATTAATTAATTTTAATTTTTTTAATAATTAAATTCAACCTTTTCCAAGATTAATTTAATTAATTAAATAAATTAAAATTTAATTAAATACAATTTCATCAACAACTTAAATATTTCATCTAAGATTAAATTTCACATTTATATTAAAATAAACTCTACTTTCAACAATGCAATAATTTTAACATATTGATTAATTAATAAAACATCCAACATAGTCAAATAACATTAATAAGGTAAAACAAGACTCAACAATCAGGATTAACGACACACTAAGGCTAGGGCGTAGACCTGACACATGTTACCTAGTTACTATCTCCCTTTTAACTTAACCGTTCGATCGACACGCTCAAACCTGTGAAACCAAGTGGAGTCGATGTCATGTACCGGCAATCTGCAACCAAGTAAACAACACAATACAATATATCCAGTATATAATACACACCGTGAAGAAGAAATCATGGATTTGCAGGGCGCTCGCAAGCAAGTGATGCAAAACCGTCCTCTTCACCAATACACTCATCAAAGACCGACATTACATCATAATCAGAAATCATGTAATACAATATCTCAAGCTAACTCTACTAACATCAATAATCCATAATGCATGTGAAACAATAGTCAAATAATCCACATCACACAATAATCAATGTCGCTCAATAGTAGCAATCAAAACACAAACAACCAGGTGTGTCCAGTATAATAGTAGCCGCATCCCAAACATAGCATAAAGCAAACACACAAAAAGCAAAACGGAGGGGTGTTAATTCTCCCCCCAAAAGACCAGGCTTACTCCTGGAAGCCTGCAAACAAGTAGGGATATAACTCCCTCATCCTAACTGCATCCTCTCAGGTGGATGAAGTATCATCCCTGGGATCCCACTGTACTCTGACCTGCACAATATCTTGCCCTCGAAGAGCGAGCGTTCTGCGCTCCATTACGGCAACGGGCTCCAAAGCTAGCTGCCCGTCCTCTACTTGTAAGGAATCCCAATCAAGGACATGAGTAACATCCGAATGATAAGGTCAAAGAACTGAAACATGGAAAACATCATGTATATGTGCAAGACTGGTGGCAAAGTGAGTCGATAAGCAACTGGACCAATCTTTTCGAGTATCTCGAAAGGTCCGACAAAGTGAGGCGCCAACTTAGAACCCTTTCCATATCAGATAGGACTCTTTCACAGACGCACTCGCAAAAATACTCTGTTGCCAATAGAAAACTGATGATCCTCCCTATGCGCATCCACATACTTCTTCTGCCTATCCTGTGCTGCCACCAAGTGCTCCCTAATCCGATCTACTTGCTGCTCCATATCCTATAACATATCAGGTCCTAATAACAATCTGTCCTCCAATCGATCCCAACTAAGAGGAGTACGACAAGGACGTCCATACAAGGCCTGAAAAGGTACCATGCCTATGGAACTCTAGTAGCTATTATTATATGCAAAATCCACTAGATAAAGATAATCCTCCCACCGTGTCTACTGATCCATCACATAGATGCGTAACATATCTTAGAGGATTTGATTAACCCTCTTAGTCTGTCCATCTGTCTCAGGGTGATATGTAGAACTAAAGTTCAACTGTGTCCCCATAGCATGCTGTAATGATGTCCACAAAGCTGAAGTAAACAATGGATCGCTATTAGAAATAATCCGACGCGGAATACCGTACAACCTCACAATATCCTCCATGAACACTCGAGCAACTGATGATGCATTATAGGAAGCACGCATAGGTGAGAAGTGTGCAACCTTCATCAACCTATCAACCATCACCATAATGGCATCATGTCTTCGCGAGGAGTTGGGTAAACCAACAATTAAGTCCAGTGAGATAATATCCCACTTCCACTCAGGTACAAGATGTGGCTGTAGAAGCCCTGTTGGATGTTGGTGTTCAGCCTTCACCCACTGACACTCCAAACATCGCGCTACAAAATCTACAATATCCCTCTTCATCCCTGGCCAAAAATACAACTGGTGTAGATTTGCGTGCATCTTCTTCACCCTAGGATGGGTTGAATAAGGTGCACGATGAGCCTCGGTCAAAACCAAAGATCGAAGGTCACCTACTGAAGGAACGTAAATATGCTCAGAATGCCTAAGTAACCCATCTGACTCAAGTGAATATCCTGCAAATCTGCCCTCAAAAGGTCTACCCACCTCAATCTCTGCTCTCACATCCCGGTACCAACTATCTTTTGGAAGAGTAGCAAGAATCCGACTCTGTAAATCTACCATAAGAGTCATCTCGGAAATCTCATGCCTACATCTACTGAGTGCATCAGTTACAACGTTCTCTTTCCCTTGAATATACTTCACCTCGAAGTCATACTCACAAAGGAACTCCATCCAACACCTCTATCTAGCGTTAAGATTCGGCTGAGTGAAAATATACTGCAGACTCCTATGATCACTGTGTAACTCAAACTTGTGCCCAAGTAAGAAGTGTCTCCATCTAGTCAATGCATGGACTACTGCCGCTAACTCAAGGTCATGTGTGGGATAATTAAGTTCATGATCCTTAAGTTTACGTGACTCATAAGCTATCACTCATCCCTCCTGCATCAGGACTGCACCTAAGCCCTCTAAAGATGCATCTGTACATACCACAAAGTCTCCTGTGGGATCAAGTATCACTAAAATCGGTGCACTAGTCAGCTTATCCTTAAGAACCTGAAAAGATGACTCACACTGCTTTGACCATTCAAACCTCTTCCCTTTCCTCTGAAGAGAAGTGATAGGATGACCTATCCTGGAAAAACTCTGCACGAACCTCCTGTAATATTCTACAAGCCCCATAAAACTACAGATCTCTTCCACATTCGTGGGCGCAGGCCAATCTAGAATAGATTGAATCTTCAAAGGATCCACAGATATTCCCTCTCCTGAGATCACATGACCAAGATACTTGATCTCAGACTTAAAGAACTCACATTTTGATAAGTTGGCATAAAGTTGGTTTTCTTGCAAACATTGCAGAACCTGTCGCAAATACTCCTCATGTTCCTCTACTGTCCTGGAATATATCAATATATCATCAAGAAACACAAGAAAAAACCTATCAAGGTATGTGCGGAATAGTCCATTCATCAAACTCATGAACACAGATGGTGCATTCGTCAACCCAAATGGTACCACAGTGAACTCGTAGTGACCATACCGTGTTTGAAACGCTATCTTATGTATATCTGCATAAAAAATACGGAGCTGATGGTATCCTGACCTAAGGTCTATCTTCGAAAAGATGGTAGCACCTTTGACTTGGTCAAACAAGTCATCTATCCTGGGAAGTGGATAATGATTCTTGATCGTTACCTTGTTCAACTGCCGGTAGTCAATGCACAACCGATGTGAACAATCTTTCTTCTTCACGAAGATGATAGGTGCTCCCCAAGGAGAAACACTAGGATGAATAAATCCATTCTCTAATAACTCCTCCAACTGCAAGCGAAGCTCTTTTAGCTCCTGAGTAGTCATTCGGTAAGGTGCTCGTGAAATAGGCTCTGGTCTAGGTACTAAATCAATCTTAAAATCCATATCTCTCCTCGGTGGCATTCCTAGAATGTCATCAGGAAAGACATCTGTGAACTCCTAAAGAAAAGGATGACTATCAAGACTTACCTTCTCCTCTCCATCTCCTAAACCCAAATCCTCAACTGTAACTACAAACAACTAACATCCATGACGAACACATCTCCTCAACTGCATAGCTGAGATGATCCTCAAAGATATCGGTCTCCGAACTCCTATCACATCCACCTCTCCACCAGATGCATTAATGCACTGAATCGACTTACGTCGACAAACAATAGCTACTCGGTGAGCCTCTAACCAATCCATACCTATAACAACATCATAGGATCCCAGTGGTATAACTCAAAGATCTAAGGTAGTGGAAAGTGGTCCAATCTCCAACCTATAGTCAAGCACTATAGAATGTGATGCAACCTTCGCACCAGACGCTAACTCTACCTGCCACCTATTGGCTTGCCTTACAGCATCCAGTCTGCAACGTGACACGATCGATGATGAAATGAAAGAATTCAATGCTCCTGAATCGAAAAGAATAGTAACAGGGTTCCCCAGTAACATACCATAGGTCTCTACTATAGTACCCTGGTGCTCTGCCTGGCGGTTATCAACTGCTGCAAACACATGATGTCCTCTGGCAGCATCTCCCACTGTCGGCTCTAACATCGCTGGTCTCTATGTAAATCCCGACGTGCCCTTATTGGGACACATCCTAGAAATATGGCCCTGCTGACCACAAGAGAAGCAACCTGTGCCTCTACCATAACCTCTGCCTCCTGCTGGTTCACTAGACTGTTGTACACTGCCTCCAAAAGTAGATTGGGCACTCTAAGTGGGTTGCTTAGCATTGAAACGCTTCATGCGCCTCTAGTTCCTATTACCCTATCCCTACTAGAAACCTTTCTGTTTCCCCTAAAATGACTGTTGCTGACTGCCCTGTACTGATACCTACTGAGTCTTAGGAGGCACAACTCCTTGTGTCTGTCCCCCTCGAGCACTAGTCCCAGCTCTTGTACCAGCACCAATACTAACACCTGTATGACCTCCCAGAGCCATAGTCAGGTTCTCTTCCACCAGCCGTGCCTTCTCCACAACTACCTCCATAGACTTGGGTTCAAAGACCTAAACACCTCCACTGATACTGGTGTTTAAGCCCCTAATAAAATGTTGCACTAGCATTCCCTCATTGTCCCCTATTCCTGCAAACTGTTTAAGTTCGTAGAATCTCCTCTCATACTGATCAACTGTCATGGCTAGCTGACGTATGGCATGCAACTCATCGCCTCTATGCTGATGCCAATGCTCAGAGAGAAAGCGGGCTTTGAATCTCTCAAGAAAGATCTCCCAAGATACTGTACTCATGTCTATATGGAGCTTCTGCTCCTCTAGCTTCCACGAAGTGGCTGCAAATCCCCGAAGATGAATAATAGCGCACCCCACTTTGGTGTTACTATCAAATGGGTGCATGGAGAAACATCGGTCAAGTCCTATCAACCAGGTTTCGACCTCAAGACCGGTACCTACTCCATCAAATCGAGGTGGTTGTGATCAAATCAAGTCCCTCATATAATTCACTGCTAACATATCAGACTGAGCTATAACTGTCACAAACGTAGGGTTACCTACTGTTTCCTCCTGTCGCGGTCCCAATAATGCCATAGCCTCCTCAAAGGCTCTACGTGCAGCTTCGACCCTAATAGGATCTAACTATCTACCACCACCTCCTGGATCATTATGTGAAGCCTGATGCTCCTCCTGCTCTGGTATACATGACACATGAGGTGGCGAGTCATGCTGACTCTCCCCTCGACCGCCTACCCGGCCACGTCCACATCCTCTCCCTCATCCGCGTCTGGGAGGCATACTCCTACACAGACACAAAAGGGTATTAGACAAGGTACACTTAAAAAAACCTATGCAACTAAGCATAATGGGTACATCATAATCCTAGAGCACCCAGTGTTTAAACCTTGGCTCTAATACCATGTGTAATGCCCTGCCACGCAAACCTAGAGGAAGTTTGAATTCACTACAAAAGCGTAATATTTAAAAAAAAAAAATGAATTAAACATACAAGTTCACCTAATAATTGACAACCTCCCCTAAGGCTAAATAACCGAGATTACTTAATTCCCATTAACATACATGTTCACCTAATAATTGACAACCTCCCCTAAGGCTACGTAACCGAGATTACTTAATTCCCATTAACATACATCATCTAAATTACATTGCATTAAATAACTCAAGTATGACATTCATTTAACATAAGTAAATACAAGAAAGAATAGATTAACCATCACACAATTCCATTACATAAACAATTACATGATTACAATCCTCATTCCCAGAATGAGTCAAAATACATAAGAGTATAACAATTACAAGATCCTCCTCATAACAACAAGAGGGGTAAATACAACTGATACAAAAAGAATTACAATTGTACAAGAAGAGAGTAACAATATCCGCAAGCTTTCCAACTGGATGTCTTGCTTCCATGAACTGAAGAACAAAGGGGGACCGAATGGTTTTGGTGCATGTTCCACCCAAACTAGTGGTACCCGAAGACCCACCCCCATGCTAGGAGATAGTAAAAATGCAACATGGATGAGAAATCTACTACCTCTAACCAAAGGCTGACTAACAGAACAAACTAACTCAACCATACATATGCACAATATAAATCTTACACTAACATGGTTACATTGCTTCCAAACATAATAAAATCAAGTGTGCTAAAGAAACCATACACACAACATATACTCAAGGTTATCCTAGATAGAGTGTCATCACAAGGTGCGTCATGAGATCTCCTCTAGGCATCCTTCATAGGCTCCGATAATCCTGGTGACTTCAACCGAATCCCGGCCCTCATACTCACTCAAGCGGAATCAACTGCCTCTCATATGGACAAGCTAGTTGATCTTGCCATTCTAGGCCTTCTCACTCAGCCCAAGTCTAAACTAGCCCTTGTGTCTGCAAGTGAGGTTAATTTTATCTTGGTCAATGTGAATGCATCCTAGTAATCTAAGTACTTTGCTTTAATTATCACTTCTTAAAAACACTTTTGAAGGTCACCCGGTTTAGCTCTTTCGGCTCCGACCCCTAACAAAAGCCTCTTCTCTAATGGATAACTCGCTACTCAAATCTAGACTCCAAGGGTGACTCAAGTGTTATAAAACCAATTAACTCAATCTCTCCTATTTCTAGGAGGCAACAAATAAGAAAATCCACTCCAACTCAAGGAGGAAGACAATTCATAAAGCACTACCTAAGAGAAATGAATATTAATTCAACGAGGGAATGACCCACAACACTAGAAGTCTTTACAATTTAAATCTCAATCACCCGTTCCCAAATAATCAACATAATGGAAACAAATAATAACAATAAGCAAGACAAAGAAAATACTATATTTGGATATCTTAAATCCATACTCTAATCTATGCTTCTCGTGGAAATTGAAAACAACATCATTCTAATTTTTCTTTAAAACACTTAAATTTCTTCATAATACAAATAAATAATTTTCTCCACCTTGTCTAATCATGCACATTAGTCATATCAGTTTAAATTGCTCTCAAAGAACCTGGCATGAACTCCCGTGCCTAAAACAGAATATTATATATATAAATATATTTAAAATATATTCAGCATCCTCCATTTATTTAAATACATATATCATATTTATATTCAAAACTACATTTAAAACAAAGTCTACGTTACACAATGATTTTACCTTTCTATTTTACAAAATAATTCCAAATCTAATAAACTGTTTGATTCAGAATAAAAACTCCAAACTTATATTATCCTTTTCCAACACATAAATATATAAATATATATATTAAATATTATATATATTAATATATATAGAAATCATTTATATTCATATAACATACAAATACAAACTAATTAAATAAAAACCCAAAGCAAATTTTAAAGCAAAGTCAAAATTCGCAGTAATCAAAACATTAATGGGTAGTCTGTACTGTACCGGCGAATTCATTGAAGGATGGAAGGACGGAAATTTTATTCCAATATTTTTTTTTTAGGCAAAGGATATTATACACAGGGCACCCAAAATTGATTTATTAAAAAAAAACAAAGTCAAAACAAAAGTCCAAAGGACAGTGGTGCACCAGCGGTACTATGTACTGGCCGGTCACTTCCATTGCCAGGGTATGGGGAGCGGCACATCCCATGGGACAGCGCGTCCCCCTATATGGTGGGTGCGTCGTCACATGGCAGTGCCTAACCCCACCCAAGTACAGTGAGGTGGAGGTGACTCCCACCTCCCTTCAATTTACAATAAACACAATAAAAAAAAAATTTAAAGAGGGGAAAAAAAATAAAAACGCCAATGATAGAGATTATTCTATTTCACGTACAATACAGATCTTGAATTTCGTGCATGGGGATTTTGTATAAGGAATAAATTTATTCCAAAACATCACAATTTATATGTATTTATTTAAATGTTGTTTGTATTATATTCAAAATATAATACGTATAAGATTTAAATACATATATATTTATATAGAGAATTTTACTAGTAAATTCGGGAAAAATAAATAAAAAAAACCAGTATCATGAAATTGATTAAATTTTCCAGAATTTCGTTCAAACTCAAAATGGTGAAAATCTAAATTTCTTTCAACACTATTCTTTAAAATTCACAATAACTAAATAAAGAAAATTCAAACAAACCTTTTTACTGAAGGTTTTCTATGAGGGTTTGAATTTGCAAAACAGATCAGATTGTTTTCAAACTAGGTTTTCCACAATAAATCCTAAATGTTTGAGAACAATTTAAATTCAAAATTAAACAATGGATCTACAGGTTTTGTTTACTAAACAATCTCCTAAAGTAAATTTATCAAAATTTCCTCAACCATTAAATTAAAAATTGAAATAAACATCAAGTATAAAACCTGGAATGTGATGCTATAGAAGATGATGAAATTTTCTTGATAGAACCCTCCTCCAAGCTTTTCCTCAAAAGTGCAACCAATTCCAATTCCAAATTCCAAAATTTGTTTCAAAACCCTACTTGTGCAATTTCTTCAAAAATTCCCAAATTCCTCTGAAAATAATAACCTTCCAAAAAAAAAATTTCTCCCAAAAATTGAAACATGCATTCATATTAAAACTAAAATATCTAATCTAACCTTAATTTCCTTTTGCATGCAAAGTGAAAATAGATATTTATTTCCTTTTCCCATTTTTGAAAACCTCAAATTGATTTTTAAAATGCAATTTCACTTTTATTTCAATTCTTTTAATTTAATTTAATTTAATTTATTTCTATAAACTCATTTAATTAATTTTAATTTTTTAATAATTAAATTCAACCTTTTCCAAGATTAATTTAATTAATTAAATAAATTAAAATTTAATTAAATACAATTTCGTCCACAACTTAAATATTTCATCTAAGCATAAATTTCACTTAATATTAAAATAAACTCTACTTTCAACAATGCAATAATTTTAACATATTGATTAATTAATAAAACATCCAACATAATCAAATAACATTAATAAGGTAAAACAAGACTCAACAATTAGGACTAACGACACACTAAGGCTAGGGCGTAGACCTAACACATGTTACCTAGTTACTATCTCCCTTTCAACTTAATCGTTGGATCGACACGCTCAAACCTGTGAAACCAGGTGGAGTCAATGTCATCTACCTGCAACCTGCAACCAAGTAAACAACATAATACAATATATCCAATATATAATACACACCGTGAAGAAGAAATCACGGATTCGCACGGTGCTCGCAAGTGAG
This sequence comes from Sequoiadendron giganteum, assembly GCA_007115665.2. Classification (NCBI taxonomy): domain Eukaryota; kingdom Viridiplantae; phylum Streptophyta; class Pinopsida; order Cupressales; family Cupressaceae; genus Sequoiadendron; species Sequoiadendron giganteum. The sequence goes on along the minus strand of CM021103.1, from coordinate 381,063,041 downwards.
TGATGCGAAACCGTCCTCTTCACCAATACACTCATCAAAGACTGACATTACATGATAATCAGAAATCACGTAATACAATATCTCAAGCTAACTCTACTAACATCAATAATCCATAATGCATGTGAAACAATAGTCAGATAATCCACATCACACAATAATCAATGTCGCTCAATAGTAGCGATCAAAACACAAACAACTAGGTGTGTCCAGTATAATAGTAGCTACATCCCAAACATAGCATAAAGCAAACACACAAAAAGCAAAACAGAGGGGTGTTACATTCTCCCCCCCAAAGACCAGGCTTACTCCTGGAAGCCTGCAAAGAAGTAGGGATATAACTCCCTCATCCTAATAGCATCCTCTCAGGTGGATGAAGTATCATCCCTGGGATCCCACTGTACTCTGACCTGCACAATATCTCGCCCTCACAATATCCTCCATGAACACTCGAGCAACTGATGATGCAGTATAGGAAGCACGCATAGGCGAGAAGTGTGCAACCTTTATCAACCTATCAATCGTCACCATAATGGCATCATGTCTTTGCGAGGAGTTGGGTAAACCAACAATGAAGTCCAGTGAGATAATATCCCACTTCCACTCAGGTACAAGGTGTGGCTTTAGAAGCCCTGTTGGATGTTGGTGTTCAACCTTCAACCGCTGACACTCCAAACATCGCGCTACAAAATCTGCAATATCCCTCTTCATCCCTAGCCAAAAATACAACTGGCGTAGATCTGCGTGCATCTTCTTCACCCCAGGATGGGCTGAATAAGGCGCACGATGAGCCTCGGTCAAAACCAAAGATCGAAGGTCACCTACTGAAGGAACGTAAATACGCTCGGAATGCCTAAGTAACCCATCTGACTCAAGTTAATATCCTGTAAATCTGCCCTCAAGAGGTCTACGTGCCTCAATCTCTGCTCTCACATCCCGGTACCAACTATCTTTTGGAAGAGTAGCAAGAATCTGACTCCATAAATCTACCATAAGAGTCATCTCAGAAATCTCATGCCTACGCCTATTGAGTGCATCAGCTACAACGTTCTCTTTCCCTTGAATATACTTCACCTCGAAGTCATACTCACAAAGGAACTCCATCCAACACCTCTATCTAGCGTTAAGATTCGGTTGAGTGAAAATATACTGCAGACTCCTATGATCACCGTGTAACTCAAACTTGTGCCCAAGTAAGAAGTGTCTCCATCTAGTCAATGCATGGACTACTGCCGCTAACTCAAGGTCATGTGTGGGATAATTAAGTTCATGATCCTTAAGTTTACGCGACTCATAAGCTATCACTCATCCCTCCTGCATCAGGACTGCACCCAAGCCCTCTAAAGATGCATCTGTACATACCACAAAGTCTCCTGTGGGATCAGGTATCACTAAAATCGGTGCACTAGTCAGCTTATCCTTAAGACCCTAAAAAGATGACTCACACTGCTCTGACCATTCAAACCTCTTCCCTTTCCTTTGAAGAGAAGTGATAGGATGACCTATCTTGGAAAAACTCTGCACGAACCTCCTGTAATATCCTGCAAGCCCCATAAAACTATGGATCTCTACCACATTCGTGGGTGCAAGCCAATCTAGAATAGCTTGAATCTTCGAAGGATCCACAGATATTCCCTCTCCTGAGATCACATGACCAAGATACTTGATCTCAGACTTAAAGAACTCACATTTCGACAAGTTGGCATAAAGTTGGTTTTCTTGCAAACATTGCAGAACCTGTCACAAATGCTCCTCATATTCCTCTACTGTCCTGGAATATATCAATATATCATCAAGAAACACAAGAAAAAACCTATCAAGGTATGTGCGGAATACCCCATTCATCAAACTCATGAACACAGATGGTGCATTCGTCAACCCGAATGGTACAACAATGAACTCGTAGTGACCATATACCATGTCCGAAATGCTATCTTATGTATATCTGCATCAAAAATACGGAGTTGATGGTATCCCGACTTAAGGTCTATCTTCGAAAAGATGGTAGCACCTTTGACTTGGTCAAACAAGTCATCTATCTTGGGAAGTGGATAACGATTCTTGATCGTTACCTTGTTCAACTGCCGGTAGTCAATGCACAACCGAAGTGAACCGTCCTTCTTCACGAAGATGACAGGTGCTCCCCAAGGAGAAACATTAGGATGAATAAATCCCTTCTCTAATAACTCCTCCAATTGCAAGTGAAGCTCTTTCAGCTCCTGAGTAGTCATAGGGTAAGGTGCTCGAGAAATAGGCTCTGATCCAGGTACTAAATCAATCCTAAAATCTATATCTCTCCTCGGTGGCATTCCTGGAATGTCATCAGGAAAGACATCTGTGAACTCCTAAAGAAAAGGATGACTATCAAGATTTACCTTCTCCTCTCCATCTCCTAAACCCAAATGCTCAACTGTAACTGCAAACAACTGACATCCACGACAAACACATCTCTCAACTACAAAGCTGAGATGATCCTCAAAGATATCGATCTCTGAACTCCTATAATATCCACCTCTCCACCAGATGCATTAATTCACTGAATCAACTTATGTCGACAATCAATAACTGCTCGATGAGCCTCTAACCAATCCATACCTATAACAACATCATAGGATCCCAGTGGTATAACTCGAAGATCTAAGGTAGTGGAAAGTGGTCCAATCTCCAACATACAGTCAGGCACTACAGAATGTGATGCAACCTTCGCACCAGACGCTAACTCTACCTGCCACCTATTGGCTTGCCTTACGACAGCCAGTCTGCAACATGACACGATCGATGACGAAATGAAAGAATTTGATACTCCTAAATCAAAAAGAATAGTAATAGGGTTACCTAGTAACATACCATAGGTCTCTACTACGGTACCCTAGTGCTCTACCTGGCAGTTATCAACCACTGCAAACACACAATGTCCTCTACCAACATCTCCCACTGTTGGCTCTCACGCTGTTGGTTTCTATGTAAATCCCGACGTGCCCTTATTGGGACACATCCTAGCAATATCGCCCTGCTGACCACAAGAGAAGCAACCTGTGCCTCTACCATAACCTCTACCTCCTGCTGGTGCACTAGACTACTGTACACTGCCTCCAAAAGTAGACTGGGCACTCTGAGTGGGTTGCTCAGCATTGAAACGCTTCATGCGCGTCTAGTTCCTATTACCCTATCCCTGCTGGAAACCTTTCTGTTTCCCCTAAAATGACTGTTGCTGACTGCCCTGTACTGATATCTACTGAGTCTTAGGAGGCACAACTCCCTGTGTCTGTCCCCCTCGAGCACTAGTCCCAGCTCTTGTACCACCACCAATACTAACACCTGTATGACCTCCCAGAGCCATAGTAAGGTTCTCTTCCACTAGCCGTGCCTTCTCCACAACTACCTCCATAGACTTGGGTTCAAAGACCTAAACACCTCCACTGATATTGGTGTTTAAGCCCCTAATAAAATGCTACACTAGCATTCCCTCATCGTCCCCTATTCCTGCGAACTGTTTAAGTTCATAGAATCTCCTCTCATACTGATCAACTGTCATGGCTACCTGACGTATGGCATGCAACTCATCGCCTCTATGCTGACGCCAATGCTCAGAGAGAAAGTGGGCTTTGAATCTCTCAAGAAAGATCTCCCAAGATACTGTACTCATGTCTATATGGATCTTCTGCTCCTCTAGCTTCCACGAAGTGGCTGCAAATCCCCGAAGATGAATAATAGCGCACCCCGCTTTGGTGTTACTATCAAATGGGTGCATGGAGAAACATCGGTCAAGTCCTATCAACCAGGTTTCGGCCTCAAGACCGGTACCTACTCCATCAAATCGAGGTGGTTGTGATCAAATCAAGTCCCTCATATAATTCACTGCTAACATGTCAGACTGAGTTGTAACTTTCACAACTGCAAGGTTACCTACTGGTACCTCTTGTCGCGGTCCTAATAATGCCATAGCCTCCTCAAAGGCTCTACGTGCAGCTTCGACCCTAATAGGATCTAACTATCTACCACCACCTCCTGGATCATTATGTGAAGCCTGATGCTCCTCCTGCTCTGGTATACATGACACATGAGGTGGCGAGTCATGCTGACTCTCCCCTCGACCGCCTACTCGGCCACATCCACGTCGTCTCCCTCATCCGCGTCTAGGAGGCATACTCCTACACAGACACAAAAGGGTATTAGACAAAGTACACTTAAAAAAACCTACACAACTAAACTTAATGGGTACATCATAATCCCAGAGCACCCAGTGTTTAAACCTTGGCTCTAATACCATGTGTAATGCCCCACCACGCAACCCTAGAGGAAGTTTCAATTCACTACAAAAGCATACTAATTTTTTTTTTTAAAATGAATTAAACATACAAGTTCACCTAATAATTTAAAATCTCCCCTAAGGCTACGTAACCGAGATTACTTAATTCCCATTAACATACATGTTCACCTAATAATTGACAACCTCCCCTAAGGCTACGTAACCGAGATTACTTAATTCCCATTAACATACATCATCTAAAATACATTGCATTAAATAACTCAAGTATGACATTCATTTAACATAAGTAAATACAAGAAAGAATAGATTAACCATAACATAATTCCATTACATAAATAATTACATGATTATAATCCTCATTCCCAGAATGAGTCAAAATACATAAGAGTATAACAATTACAAGATCCTCCTCATAACAACAAGAGGGGTAAATACAACTGATACAAGAAGAATTACAATTATACAAGAAGAGAGTAACAATATCCACAAGCTGTCCAACTAGATGTCTCGCTTCCATGAACTGAAGAACAAAGGGGGACCCAACGGTTTTGGTGCATGTTCCACCCAACCTAGTGGTACCTGAAGGCCCACACCCCATGCTAGGAGATAGTAAAAATGCAACATGGATGAGAAATCTACTACCTCTAACCAAAGGCTAACTAACAGAACAAACTAACTCAACCATACATATGCACAATATAAATCTAACACTAACATGGTTACATTGCTTCCACACATAATAAAATCAAGTGTGCTAAAGAAACCATACACACAACAAATACTCAAGGTTATCCTAGATAGAGTGTCATCGCAAGGTGCGTCATGAGATCTCCTCTAGGCATCCTTCATAGGCTCCTATAATCCTGGTGACCTGAACCGAATCCTAGCCTTCATACTCACTCAAGTGGAATCAACTACCTCTCGTATGGACAAGCTAGTTGATCTTGCCATTCCAGGCCTTCTCACTTAGCCCAAGTCTAAACTAGCCCTTGTGTCTGCAAGTGAGGTTAATTTTATCTTGGTTAATGTGAATGCATCCTAGTAATCTAAGTACTTTGCTTTAATTATCACTTCTTAAAAACACTTTCAAAGGTTACCCGGTTTACCTCTTTGGGCTTCGGCCCCTAACAAAAGCCACTCCTCTAATGGATAACTCACTACTCAAATCTAGACTCGAAGGGTGACTCAAGTGTTACAAAACCAATTAACTCAATCTCTCCTATTTCTAGGAGGCAACAAATAAGAAAATCCACTCCAACTCAAGGAGGAAGACAATTCATAAAGCACTACCCAAGAGAAACGAACATTAATTCAATGAGGGAATGACCCACAACACTGAAAGTCTTTACAATTTAAATCTCAATCACCCGTTCCCAAATAATCAACATAATGGAAACAAATAATAACAATAAGCAAGACAAAGAAAATACTATATTTGGATATCTTAAATCCATACTCTAATCTATGCTTCTCGTGGAAATTGAAAACAACATCATTCTAATTTTTCTTTAAAGCACTTAAATTTCTTCATAATACAAATAAATAATTTTCTCCACCTTGTCTAATCATGCACATTAGTCATATCAGTTTAAATTGCTCTCAAAGAACTTGGCATGAACTCCTATGCCTAAAACAGAATATTATATATATAAATATATTTAAAATATATTCAGCATCCTCCATATATTTAAATACATATATCATATTTATATTCAAAACTACGTTTAAAACAAAGTCTACATTACACAATGATTTTACCTTTCTGTTTTACAAAAAAATTACAAATCTAATAAACTGTTTGATTCAGAATAAAAACTCCTAACTTATATTATCCTTTTCCAACACATAAATATATAAATATATATATTAAATATTATATATATTAATATATATAGAAATTGTTTATATTCATATAACATACAAATACAAACTAATTAAATAAAAACCCAAAGCAAATTTTAAAGCAAATTTAAAATTTGCAGTAATCAAAACATTAATGGGCAGTCTGTACTGTACCGGCGAATTCATTGAAGGACAAAAGGACGAAAATTTTATTCCAATATTTTTTTTTAAGGCAAAGGATATTATACATAGGGCGCCCAAAATTGATTTATTAAAAAAAAAACAAAGTCAAAACAAAAGTCCAAAGGACAGTGGTTCACCAGTAGTACTATGTACTGACCGGTCGCTTCCACTGCCAAGGTATGGGGAGCGGCGCATCCCATGGGATAGCGCGTCCCCCTATATGGTGGGTGTGTTGTCACATGGCAATGCCTAACCCCACCCAAGTACAGTGAGGTGGACGTGACTCCCACCTCCCTTCAATTTACAATAAACACAATAAAACAAAAATTTAAAGAGGGGAAAAAAAATAAAAACGCCAATGATAAAGATTATTCTGTTTCACGTACAGCGACGGATCTTGAATTCCATGCGCGGGGATTTTGTATAAGGAATAAATTTATTCCAAAACATCACAATTTATATGTATGTATTTAAATGTTGTTTGTATTATATTCGAAATATAATACGTATAAGATTTAAATACATATATATTTATACAGAGAATTTTACTGGTAACTTCGGGAAAAATAAATTAAAAAAACCAGTATCATGAAATTGATCAAATTTTCCAGAATTTCGTTCAAACTCAAAATGGTGAAAATCCAAATTTCTTTCAACACTATTCTTTAAAATTCACAATAACTAAATAAAGAAAATTCAAACAAACCTTTTTACTGAAGGTTTTCTATAAGGGTTTTTAAATTTGCAAAATAGATCTGATTATTTTCAAAGTAGATTTTCCACAATTAATCCTAAATGTTTGAGAACATTTTAAATTGAAATTTAAACAATGGATCTACGGTTTTGTATACTAAATAATCTCCTACAGTAAATTTATCAACATTTCATCAACTATTCAATTAAAAATTGAAATAAACATCAAGTATAAAACCTGGAACGTGATGCTACAGAAGATGATGAAATTTCTCTTGATAGAAGCCTCCTCCAAACTTTTCTTCAAAAGTGCAACCAATTCCAATTCCCAAAATCCAAAATTTGATTCAAACCCTACTTGTGCAATTTCTTCAAAATTTCCCAAATTCCTCTAAAAATTATAATCCTTCCAAAAACCTCTCTCCTCTAAAAATTGAAAACATGCATTCATATTAAAACTAAAATATCTAATCTAACCCTAATTTCCTTTTGCATGCAAAGTGAAAATAGATATTTATTTCCTTTTCCCATTTTCGAAAACCTCAAATTGATTTCTAAATGCAATTTCACTTTTCTTTCAATTCTTTTAATTTAATTTAATTTAATTTATTTCAATAAGCTCAATTAATTAATTTTAATTATTTAATAATTAAATTCAACCTTTTCCAAGATTAATTTAATTAATTAAATAAATTAAAATTTAATTAAATACAATTTCATCAACAACTTAAATATTTCATCTAAGCATAAATTTCACTTAATATTAAAATAAACTCTACTTTCAACAATGCAATAATTTTAACATATTGATTAATTAATAAAACATCCAACATAATCAAATAACATTAATAAGGTAAAACAAGACTCAACAATTAGGACTAACGATACACTAAGGTTAGGGCGTAGACCTGACACATGTTACCTAGTTACTATCTCCCTTTCAACTTAACCGTTGGATCGACATGCTCAAACCTGTGAAACCAGGTGGAGTCGATGTCATGTACCTGCAACCTGCAACCAAGTAAACAACATAATACAATATATCCAACATATAATACACACCGTGAAGAAGAAATCACGGATTCGTAGGGCGCTCGCAAGCGAGTGATGTGAAACCGTCCTCTTCACCAATACACTCATCAAAGATTGACATTACATCATAATGAGAAATCACGTAATACAATATCTCAAGCTAACTCTACTAACATCAATAATCCATAATGCATGTGAAACAATAGTCAGATAATCCACATCACACAATAAGCAATGTCGCTCAATAGTAGTGATCAAAACACAAACAACTGGGTGTGTCCAGTATAATAGTAGTTGCATCCCAAACATAGCATAAAGCAAACACACAAAAAATAAAACGGAGGGGTGTTACAATATATACTGCTCTTTCTATCCAAGCATGGTTGTGTACAACCGTGGCCAAAACATGATATAGTTATATATATATAGTTATTATTTATGAAGTAAATCTACAGTTTTATTTTTATAATTGTCGATTGTGAATTAAGTCTGCTTAATGAAAGATCTGAAAATTCTTATATACATTCATATATATATATATATATATATATATATATATATATAGGCATGATTATAAAGACTCTCTGTGTTGTAAAAAAAATTTGTGTTGGTATTTATACCAGATCCTTATAAAAATAAAAATAAACCAGTATATATTTAAATATATAATTATATGTGAATATATATATATATATTTGAATGTGTTAAGAGAGCATTATTGTGTTAATGTTAAGTGATTGTGTTTTGTAAATTAAAACAATGGAGGGAATTAATTGATTAAAAGAAAAATGTGGATTATGACCTTAGAATAATTTTAGTTTATAATGTTTATCATGGAACTAGAAACAAATATATAGATTATAGCTCTAAGCTTCCATGATTTTTATTGTTGATCATTGTTAGTGTTTAAATTTTCGATGACTTGGTAACGATGAGTAGATCCCACTCTAGATTTACATTTCTATGACTCTTAAAATTGTTTTATGTGAGGCGTGATGCATATTTGTTTGAACAGTGGGATTTTGGATCAATATGTTAGTTGTCTTGTGAAGGGAGTTTTGGATTCTACCGCGGGCTAAGAGAAGTGGTTTATGATTCCAACCTTGTTATTCCCTTGTGACGAGTATTTTTTGTTCATGGAATAATTGTTGATCCTGAGCCTTGTACTGGACGTTCACTTTTGTGGATAGAATATGTGAGTGGGAAGGGTTATGCCTCGCCATTTCTTTTATGTGAGTGGGCTTGTGATTGTGCAAGTGGCCTTGTTATTGTTGTATTGGGATCTCCTTGTTGTCAAAAGGGGAGTAGCTCTCAATGGGGTCGGTGCACAAAGTGGCGCTTGGGTAACCCGTGTGGGAGTTTTGTAATTAAGTGATAATCTAAAAGTAACTAGGAGGTCGGGTAGTTGTTCACACTAAACAAGATAATTTAATGCCTCACTCATGACTCATGCACTCATTTAGGCTTGGGATGATTTGAGAGGGCTCACAATGGAAAAATCAATTGCTTCGTCCTCACGAGGGGTATGTTGATCCCACATAGGGTTGCATGAGGGGCTAGAGATTGGCAAAGGCTGCCAGGGTAACCCCGGATGGGGGTTGGGGCCTATGAAGATCTACCTGGGTAACCCATGTAAAATATGTGATGACACTCCTCCTACAACAACCTTGTGTTCCTGAAACTCTTGAGTCCCTTGATGTTGTGTGCCTTTGGAAGTGTTGACACTGTCGAATGATGTTGATTCCTCCTTGTACTTTGATGTCTTGTCAGTTTTGTGTGTCTTTTATCCTTGCTTGTTTGTCTTGGTGGGACCCCTTGCTATCTCCTAGCACGGGGGATGGACCTTTGGGTTCCACATGGTTGGGTGGAAAGTGCATTGTTCTCCATTGGGTTCCCTCTTTTGTTTGTGATGGTGATGGCTTATCTTAATTGAATATCTTTGTTTTGTACCAACTTTGGTGGATCATTACTCTTGTTATTGTATTACGTTATCATTTGATGTATCGTGCATCGTATATATTTGATGTACACTCCTATTTGTATTCAAGGAGGAACTACTACTCTTGATGTAATTATGACATATTGTAACTCATTATTAAACTCTCTCTATTGTATTTGATTAAGATAATGACATTGAATTGAATGGATTCTATAGAGGATTCATTATGATGAATAATGTTACTTTGAAATTAACAAGTTATGATATATGTTTTAATTCAAATGAGCATCTTGGTTAGCGTGAAGTACTCCAGACTTGATATCTTGGGGAGTGACTTCTTGGGGTTTCATTATCTCGAAAAGTCATTACTCAAGATATATAATCTTGAGATAGTAATTATACTATATGGTACCTGATGGTGGTTCGTGTCAAGATATTCCTTGACTCGAACAAATTTGATCATGGTTATCATTCTTGTAATATACATACTCTTATTAACTCAATATTAGATTCATTTAGATTATTGTATATGATAACTGAATGGATGGTTTTATTGTACTCGTTATTAGTGTTATGAGATGGATAGTTTCTAATATTACATTGGTTAGATAGAATATTATGGATTTTATTTCTTGGTATCTGTTTATGGGAATTCTAGTAGTGTAGTCATGGACCTTAGAGGACCTAGTTGATTAGTGTTAAGTGTTACTTTTGTATCAAAAAAAAATTGTATCATTTTTTTTGTGCGTAGTTATGTGTTGTCCTCTAGGGTCCTATGGCAAGTGTTACATAAGCAAAATTCAAATTCTACAAAAGAAAATCAAAATCAAAATTCAGAACCAAGCACAATGTTTTTTGCATGTAATGTTGCACAAGTAAATGAAAAAGATGTATGGTTTTTAGATTCAGACTATAGTAATCATATGATTGGAAATTTAGAAATGCTTTCTAGTTTGGATGAGAGTGTGAAATCAGATGTAACATTGGGCAATGCTAACAAAGTAGAAGTCAAAGGAAAAGGGAATATCAACATTCTGACTAAACAGGGGGAGAAGAAGTATATTTCAGATGTGTATTTTGTGGCACGTTTAAAAGAAAATTTAATGATCATTTGACAACTTATTCAAAAAGGTTATATAGTATTTTTCAAAAACAAAGAATGCACAATTTTAGACAAATATCCAAGTAATAAACTTATAGCTAAGGTTCAAATGAGCAACAATAGAATGTTTCCCCTAAGGATAAAACCAGATTTGAGTGTAGATTGTGCTCAAGCACACCATTCAATGTCTCCACAAAAGGGTAAAGAAGAAAACGTGGTAGTCATGCAAACAATCTTTCAAGTAGAAATAAAATATGAAGATTGGATTTGGCATCTAAGATTTGGGAATTTAAAATTTGTTGCTCTAAATCTACTTCATAGGAAAAGAATAATAGAGAAACCAAAAATAATATGAGGATGTATCTTAGGAAAGCAACACAAAGAATATTTCCAACAGGGAAGTCAACTAGAGAAAAAGCCCCTTTGGAGATTGTACATTCAAATTTGTGTGGGCCAATGCAAACAACCTCCATTGGTGGAAGCTACTCTTGAAATTCAATGATAACTACACAAGAAAGATATGGGTCTACTTTCTAAAACATAAGAATGTTGCGTTTGATTACTTTCTTCAATTCAAGGCTCTTGTTGAGAAGCAAAGTGGGCATTACATCAAAGCATTGAGATTAGACAAAGGTGGTGAATACATTTCAAGAGAGTTTTTAAATTTCTGCAAAGATCATGGAATTCACAAGCAGTTTAAAACTAGATATACACCTCAACAAAATGGGGTAGCTAAAAGAAAAAATAAAACAATCATGGAAATGGCTAGAAGCATGTTAAAGGAAAAATATTTGTCAAATGAGTATTGGGCTGAAGCTATAGCATGTGCAACATATATAATTAATAGATGTCCAACAAAAAGTGTCATCAATATGATTCTAGAAGAAGCATGGACTGAAACGAAACATAATGTTTCACACATAAGAGTTTTTGGTTGTGTAGGACATGCTCATGTTCCAAATGAATTGAGAAGAAAGTTGGACAATAAAGGAGAAAAGTGCATATTTGTGGGATACGGTGATGAATCCAAGGCATACAAGTTATACATTCCAATCAGAAAGAAGGCTATAATCGGCAGGGATGTGCAATTTGTAGAAGATGAAGCTTGGGATGGAATTAGTTTGGAGAAAAAAATCAATATTGCAGCCAACTTGCCACAAGAAGATAATGAAGGTTTTATACCAGCAAATACTCCATCAAATGTGATTCCTTCCACACCCATTTATGGTCAACAAATGACACCATCATCAAATGTAAGAACAACAATAAGAGGACAACAAACACCATCTTCAATAGGGATTTCAAGTGTAGGACCAACAAGTCCATGTTACACAAGTCCAAGTTCAAGTGACATGTCAAACCCCACACTGACAAGCATGAGGAGACAAAAAATCAGAAGTTTAAGAGAGATTTATCAACAAAGTGAAGGTGAAAATGATGTAGGTCAAAATTCTCTTTTTGCTTTATATTCTCATGTTGAAGATCTGATTCATTTTGAAGATGTTATTAAAGAAGAAAAATGGGTGCATGCAATGGATGAAGAAATAGATGCTATTGAAAATAATCGAATATGGGAGTTAGCGAATCTTCCACAAGGAAAAGAGATGATTGGAGTTAAATGGGTTTGCAAAACCAAATTGAATGCAAATGGTGAAGTACAAAAGCATAAAGCAAGGCTTGTAGCCAAAGGTTATTCACAACAACCTGGAATAGACTACAATGGGACATTTTCACCGGTTGCACATTTAGACACTATGAGAACAATATTGGCCATAGTAGCTCAAAACAAGTGGGCAATTTACCAAATGGATGTAAAATCAGTTTTTTTGAATGGTTATCTTGAAGAAGAAGTTTATGTGGAACAACCACCTGGGTATGAGATTTTGGGTCATGAAAACAAGGTTTACAAACTCAAGAAGACACTCCATGAACTCAAGCAAGCCCCAAGAGCTTGGTGCAATAATATTGATAGTTATCTTTTACAGAATGGCTTCAATAGGTACAACAGTGAGCCAACATTGTACAATGCCAAGATAAATGAAAAAGGTGAAATTTTGATTGTATGTTTATATGTGGATGATTTAGTATTCACGGGTGATCTATCAGTTGACGTGTTCAAATCAGATATGAAGAAATAACTTGAGATGACTGATTTGGGTTTAATGAAGAACTTTCTTGGCATTGAAGTAAATCACAATGAAAATTCTATATTCATTTCTCAAACAAAATATGCAAATGACATTTTGAAAAGGTTCAATATGATGAATTGCAAAGCAGCTCCAACTCCTATATCACAGGTTTGAAATTGAGCAAAGATGACAAAGGAGTAGATGTAAATCCAACCTTGTACAAAAAACTTGTTGGCAGTCTTATGTACTTAACAACCACAAGGCCAGACATAATGTATGTTGTAAATTTGATTTCCAGATTCATGGAGACTCCAAAAGATACACATTGGAGAGCTAGGAAAAGAATTTTGAGACATGTAAGTGGAACAAAGCATTATGGAATTCAATATTCAAGTTCAAATGAGTTCAAGCTCACAGGGTATGTAGATAGTGATTGTGTTGGCAACATTGATGATGGAAAGAGAAATTCAGGTTATGTTTTTCATTTTGGTATTGGTATAGTTTCATGGGCTTCAAAGAAACAACCGATTGTTAGTCTTTCATCAGCTGAAGCAGAGTATGTAGCAGCCACAAATGCATCATGTCAAGTAGTTTGGATGAGAAGAGTGTTGAAAAAGTTGAATCAAGAACAAGAAGAGGCAACAGAGATCTATTGTGACAACAACTCAGCTATAGCATTGTCAAAGAATCCAGTTTTTCATAAGAGAAGTAAGCACATTGGCACATGCTATCATTTTATCAAAGAACTAATCAACAATGGACAAATATTTTTGGAATCTTGCAGGTTTGAAGATCAATGTGTAGATAAATCACAAAGGCGCTTGGAAAAGATAATTTCATCTATCAGAGAGATAGATTGGGTATTATAGACAACAATAGTTGTAATTAAGGGGGAGTGTTGGATGTAATTACAACTCCTAACGGCTCTTGAAGCATCTTTTTGATCTCTTGATAGCTCCCGACGCTGCCTTCTTAGCTCTTGACTGCTCCTAACACAATCATCTTCTTCTTGTCGTCTTTTCATCTCTCTTGTACGGCTGGGTGGTATTCCAGTAGTCCCGCATGATGTTTCATTTTGGTTGGAGGCATTTTTAATGCTTTTTATTTTTCATGGGCATTTAGTGTTTAAAATCTATTTAATATGGTTTTTGTAATTTGTGTGGTAAAAAGGTATTTACTTGACATGAAATTCAAGTTACTGAAGAAGTAATGTATGTCATTTATTTCTCTTTTTCTTGGGGGTCAACTTTTCCCATAAAAGTACTTTTATGTAAGAAGTTTTCATTATTATATGGAATATAGAAAATAGGAGTAGAGAGCAAGTTTTCTGGAGAATGCTCTATAGAGCAAGTTTGAGCAGCAGCTCTGTGGAATCAAATATTTTTGAATGAATTAAATCTTCAATCTTTCTAGGTTAATTTTATGTGTTCTAGATTTCAATTTATTCAGTGATTTAAAATTTATGAGTTGAAGTTGTTTCAGTTTTATGTCTTCTCCTCTACCTTTGGCCTTCAAATGCATGGGATATACAGAGGGACAAATTCAATTTCCTTAACTATGTCCTTATAGGTAATTTTTCAGGAATGTTGGAATTTCCAATTCCTCTGGTAAGGTTTAAGTTCAAGAAATGAGGGATGCATTTTCTATGCTCGCTTTCTTGTTTAGGCAACAATTTGAAGAAAATTTCCATGATTTCCAGCTCAGAGCTATCTTGCAACTAAAATGGTGACAAGAGGAAAGCAATATAAAGTGGATTTTGTACATGCAATTACCAACGGTATGCATGCTTAGTTGGTGAACTTTGCAGCAATGACTACTTTCAAGTACCCCTCTTTGCTTTTGCACCTTATGTTATATTAGAATCCAAAATTCTTCTCCCAATATTTTACTATTAATATGAATGACATGTCTGCATACCCGCACATGTCAATTTTTGTATCCACCTAGAGCCATGTTTTACCAGTTACACAGGACTGTTATGAATTTTTAGACTATTTCCTTTTCCAACACTAATAAATGTGGGAAAGAAAAACCTTAGATTTAGGCTAATGGAAACACAATGCCAATGGTACAAAAATTGTAAGATCAAGTGCAATTGGTTCTTTAAAGCTAACTTTCCATTTATTTGATTCCACAAATTTAAGGATGATCCATTTTGACTTTTGTGGATGCTTATAGATCGAATTCTAGCTCTGGAAATGGCTTGACAAATGAACATGGTGGACTCAATTTTTGGGTTTGGAAAGAAAAATAAGGTGATATATGATCTAGGCTTCTTAAGGGGAGGAGTCACAATGCTTAAAAGGTCATGCCAATAGTTGTTGATGTTCAAGTTGGTGCAGTTAGGGCTAGACATGTTAAATGATCAATGGTATTATGACCCAAATGGTGAAATGGCTACTCTGAAGACTATCTCTTCAATGGTACATGAGCCTCGACCCTTTTTTGAGGAGTGTAAATTGTTGTTGGTTGACAATGTCAATGTTTACATTGACTTGTCCAACATTGCTACCAATGATGCACACACATGGGAGTCATTGTACAAATCACTATGAGTTTTTGATCCTTCGAGGAAAATGGGAAAGAGTCTATGAGCACATCTCATCGATCAGGACTAGAGCAACTGAAAAATAGAATCCTTTTGGAAATATAGGCAAGAGATTTATAAAATGGAGTTAAATTTCGATGATGTAGCGATTGAAGAAGAATGGGAGAGATTGTGGGATAAGCACCACATTGAAGAAAACCTCACAAAAGAAGAAGAGGAAGAGAGTGGCGAAATAGAGTAGGAAGAGGTTGTTCAACAAGGAGAGAAAGGTATAGTATAGCGAAAAAATGTAGCAAGCATTGAGGGTGGGAGTCGGGTGTCACTTTGCAATTCACCCTTTGAGTGAGATAAGAAGAAAAGGAAAGTGATAGATAAATGCTCAAAGCATGAAGAAGAATAAAAAAGTGTGGGAGAGAAGAATAGATCATAACCACTCTCTGAGGTCACACAACAAAAGGTAAGTTTGACTAATGTTGTTGTCTCTAAACATTCTTTTTTCTTGACTTCTTTGATGCCTTCTATTCAAGAATCTTCTAGTCTTGCTATGTTTTTGACACCTCCACTTATGCCAGCTTCATCTTCAATGGTGGTTGCATAATTGTCGGGTATTCCCTTGTATGGCTTGCCACATTTCTCACCATCTACCTTGCCAATCCGTTCATCAATTGCCATGGGAAGAGTGGCAGTTGCTTCAGAGCAACAAGTCACCATTCCTTTTGGGTTGCCACCAAAATCTTCCTTTGTCGAGGAAATAATACAATCACTAGAACAATTCCATCAAAAAATGAAAATAACTAGAAAGGCCCACGAGGCCCATTCAAAGAAGCATAGAGGGAAAGTAGCGATGATGATGGCGATGCCCCATATGAGATCCTTTTTCGACCCTAATCAATAATCTCTAATGATTATGCATATGAACCCTACGGTCATCAAGCTTCAAGAATAGATGCAATTAGAGGATTATAATGTTCATGTAGTAGTCTTGAACCTTACTAAAGCAAGGCCCCAAGGCAAGGTAGAGTTAATGGAGGAAACTCAAAAATTTGTTACGACAAATTATTTGAAAACTACTGCCTTAATAAAAAGGAAGAAGAGTTCAATAGTGTCAAAAGCACAGTAGATTGATTAACTATCGAGGGAAAGGTGAAGGAGGTGGAGCTAGGGAAACTAAATAGGGAGCTAGAAAGTCGTGTCAGTGAAGAAGTGTTGAAGCTCGAGGCATAACAAAAATCAATGTTGGAGGTACAGGTATCTGAGCTAATAGCCCAGGTTGAAAATTGTGACAGGAAATAGATACTAAGGATCAACAAATCTTAAAATTGAGAGAAGAATTGGTTCATAAGTCCTAGGCTACAAATATCCTTTTTATTATCCATGAGCTATATGTCTCTTGTTGGGAGCAGATAAAGAACAAAGCTTCCAACCTAAAGTCGATGCTCTGATTTATTGTTGATTCACAAGAACTGAGAATTAAGGTAGTTGATGTTGTGAATCAAGTACTCTCTTTTGTATCGCTAAAGGTCACTAAATCAAAGTTGCTAGTACAAAAAATGTATAGCGCAAGCGACGTGACGCTTCAAAAAGCAAGTATAAATGACAAAAGATAGACAGTTGTGAAGGTAAATCAATTCTTGAGCTATAAAAAAGCTACGTCAAAGTGTGAGGCACTTTTGGATTAGTTGTAAGAGGTACTAGTGCACGACACAAAGGGATACATTGAGCAACTAGTATAGTTGGGGTTTTCGTCCCTGTTCCTTACAAACAACACAGTTTTGTCAGATAACCAATTGAAAGAGCTTATCGTAGGTAAACAATAAGATGATGGTGTGTTTAGAGGTATGAGTAAATCACCCAATGTCTTTGAGGTGGAAGCTATCTTGCAGCCACTTGCTGAGTTAGAGTACCAAATGCAGACTATGGTGCAAAAATTAGATAATTTCTCGTTCGATGGAATTATTGATTTAGGCGGTCTTTTACACATTGAAGAGGAAAGCACAACCTTCTAAAGACGAGTGGGCATATCTGTAGCATGCTTTTGAGAAGATGTAATTTTTAGGTATGCACAGGTTCTGGCTTTTTCCTTTTTGTTTTGGTGTCTGAACTAGAGTTTTTTGTTCTTACCTCTTCAAGTGTTTTGTTGCAGGAAATGTTCGAAGCTTTACTAGTCTCTATACCAGCTTCTGATTTATTAGAGAGATTTAAATCTTTTTCATTTTTTTGTAACTTTGGTTTTCCTCGATGCTTCCATGTGGCAATTGGGCAGTCATTTTTTATAAAGAAAGTCTCGACAGTATTCAGAAACAATGCCAACAATCCATATGGTAGCTTGGCATGTTATTTGATTTAGTAACATTTTGAGGTTCTAAAAAAAGATAAATAAAATTGAGAGACATCATCATCTAATTTTATTACTTTTAAGTAATATTTTTGTTCATGTAAAAGTTGGTATGGTAAAGCATACAATATCATTTCCAAAACTTAATTTCAATAAATGTGCTATACAACTTTCCCTATTTAATGGACATCTGTAATAAAGTGCAATAGGATCTGATGTTGTCTATTCTTTTTCTATACTGTTCTGTTGGTCTTGCACGTTGCACATTAATTTTTTTTAGGTCTATTTGTAATTAATAATTGTTCAAGGTTCATTCTTATTTCTATAGATATTATAGCTTTAACTAATGTTAGCAACTATTGGAAAGTTATAGTGATTTTTTTGGTTATTTAATTAGTACTAAAAATTGATATGAATAAAATATTTATATTTAGGTCTTGTTTTCTAAATATTAATCGAATGATGATTATAATGTTTATTAGAAATAGAATTTGACTAAGATGTATAAACAAGACTTCAAGTTAGAATTATAGTTATGCTTTCAAAAACAGAAGCAAAAATCAATTTAATCATAACTAAAAATGATACTTGTGTTTATACATAGTCATCTATATTAACATTACCACTTACAAAGGTTATAGCGAAAACAACTGAATTTAGGTACTTCTCCATGGACATAAGTGGAACTTTTAGCAAGTAGAGCAATCCTTAAATCAAAAAAGGCAAGTAGGCATTGGCTTGAGGTATAATTAATTAAAGAATGAAAGAATCACCAAATCTATGTATCAAATTGTATGGCTTGTACAGTACAATACAGTTGTGTTTGGTTTATGATATTAAATTGTTGTGCATTTAGTGCCACTATATTGAGCAAATGTCATCTTCTTACATCTTATTTTCTTGCCACAATGCATAGGGCTGACGCATGTCTCAAACATCTTAATTAAATTTTGCATTGGGGTAAACCCACAAAAGTGGTTTACAATTTGAGATAGGAAGGAAAAGTTGCAAAAAATGACCCTATGTAAAAAAAATTGATTTCTAGGGGTTCGAACGAACTTTTTGTTCGAGTGAACTCAAATTGGGTTCGCTAGAACCCCGGTTCGAGTGAACTATTTAAATGCAAGGTCCCACCATTCCCAAAAAAAAAAACTTTGTGGAGCGAACCCCCCTTTTCCCATATTCTCACCCTCTGGAACCAAAAAACTCCAAAAAAATTCCCTTCGAAGATCGGGTTAAGAATGAAAATGGAGGAGATTTCACAAACCCAATTGGATGATGGCCTAGTCCTCAGAACGAGCTATCCAACAAATATAATTTTAATATGTTTTAGTTTTATTATGTATTTGTTTTTTTAGTTTTATTAAACACAGGTTTTTCACTGAAAATCAAGCTCTTTGTTCTGCACATGTGGAAAAATAGAAGATTATAATTTTTTTTGAAAAACATGAGTGCACCAGATATTGAAGTCTTTGATCCAACAAAAAAAATTGAGTTTTGATACATATAAAAAAATTTAGGTGTTACACAGTCCGCCTATGTCTGAATTGTAATTGGTTTGACTCCAAAACTTGATTAAAGAAAAAATATTCAATAAAAAACTATGAAACCAATTAGAAGGACTAGATATCATAGTTACTAATCTAAAAAAAAAAAAATAGAATTTAATGCTTCATGGAAACAATTTATGCATTGTACGGTGAGTGTCACTTCTTAAAAATGGTGTATACTAAAAAAAACTAGTTTTCGAAGGAGATGGAAAAAAAAGTGCAATCTGATTCCAAAAAGAAAGAAAAAAAAAATATTTAGAATCTAGAGACAAAATGTCACAAATCACTCGTTTGCATCAATTTCAAATTCTTCACGGGTTTAGCCGCTATAGGTGTTTGAAAGTGAAGATTTAGTTAGAAAAAATCATTTCAGTGTCTAGTTTGGCCAAAAATTGTAAACCAGTATTGTGGGATCACCCATTGAATTTCTAAATCATTATAAAATAGTTATTTTGAATGGTTTTATAACAATTATGAATATCCTAATCATTCTACATTGTATTATACCTGTAACTATGGTTAGACTATGCATAAGATTGATATCAGGCTAAAGATAGAACATAGGATAGGATTCAAGGATTAGTATGAGAATTATACTTATGATAAATGTTGCGATTAGGATTATTTTTCTTAGGTCTATTGTCTTTCAAAAATAACGTCTAGCTTACCTTTTTGAAACCTCGTTGACTAAAGTATTAAAGTTTGTACAAACATAATTTTGTATAACAAATTATTAATGAAAGTTTAATGTCAGATTTAGGGTTAAGGCTTAGATTGTGATTTATAATCAGAATAATTGTTATGGCTATAGCTCTACACCTATCCCTCTTTCATTGAAATAAAAGTGGTGACCAATAATAAATATGGTAGTCGTAGAGACGGGAACGATTAAATACTTTTATAGATACTTGTAATTAGTATTTGACAATTGGAATTGATATTTTTATAAATGCACATTTAAGAGAGAAAAGCTTGCAGTAGTACAAATACTCAAGTGAAAGAACATATTCTAATGGAGTATTTAAAATCTCTAGAACAAGTTCGGAAGAACAAAAGAATTGGATAGTGACAACTATTTATTGAACTAATTTCGAGAATGAGAAGTGATTAGTACATGTGTGTATACATTTTCTAAGAATGATGCAGATTTGATAATCTATACTTTACATAAGTCAAAGCAAGTAAAATCAATTGAAACTTTGTAGAGTAATGAATAATTATTAAAAATGTATATATAGTTCACTAAAACATGATAGTGGACAGATCAAAAGTAGTGCTCAATTTATTACGATAATAAATATAAGTTTCTTAAAATACCAATAATAATTACTTGTGTTTTCTCCCGTGTTATATGTTTCAAGCACGATAGAAGAAAAATAAGAGAAAACAAGAAGTAGACTATTATTATTAACAAGGTTTTTTTAGTTGATTTTCTTTCTGTGATTATTTTACATGGCGTTGTACAAAAGCATATTGGAAGAATTTACTCAAAAAATACATTATGGTATGTTGAATTATTGCATTGTGAAGCTGGGTGAAGACAATGCTTTGATTTTCAAGTGTTTTATAACTATCGAGGATACAACATTTACATGCAATGGCTTTCACCGAACCAAGAAATATGTTGAGAATTCAGCTGCTGAAGTTGTGATAGCTCTTTTTGGTAGCAAGGAAAATAGTGTATACCGATTTGAGGTAACTATAGTATAGTATTGCATTGATCAAAATTTATAAAATAAACTTCTATAATCTTTCAAGAAATTTTATCTTTTAAAATAGAAAATATTATGACATGATAAATAACCTGACAATGTAATTTACTTTATTAACCATTTCTTATAACAAAGTAAGAATTTTGCAAGAAATCACTTATTCGACAACTTCTTGTGGATTGTCGTATAAGTATTGATTCAGTGAAGACTACTTATGAGAGCAACGAAAGTGCTCATAATCTGTCTTTTACTACTGTAATGGAGTAGATTAATGGAGTTACCTATGAGGGTGTAGATTAATGGAGTTATCTTAAAGCTAACTATTATGGACTATGAAAACAAAATGGAGTATATTAATGGAGTTATCTTGAAGCTAACTATTATGGACTGTGAAAACAAAATGTTATTAATTGACACCCTTCATGGGAGGGAATTGTATTCAAATCGAGGCAGTTAGAAAATTTGAGAATCAAGCTTGCAAAGAAATTAGCAGACTTGCCCTTCCTTCTATCCAAGTATGCTATATCATCTTTCATTTCTCTCTCTTTCTACTATTCATCCTGATGATGGATCATGGAGTATGATCTGAAATGTTGATGTAAAAATATGCACACAATTTATCCAAAAATCTTGAAGCTAACTATTATGGACTGTGAAAACAAAATTCTATTAATTTCCTATCTTATCTGCATGAAATCTTTTGATTGATTTGATATTTAGATGGCATAAGGCTCTCTCTGCAATGTATTTACTACGAAACCTCACTTAATTTAGATTAGTGCAGTTGGTTTCATTGCAAGTAATGTAAATTGACCAACAATTCTAAGGTGTGATTGACTATTCTGGAACATAAGGACTCTATCAATGAATACGATGTGTTCCATTATGCGATAAATGATTGCTAACTGTTTATTATCTAGATTCATTTTTTTTTATAGAGATGAACAAAATACCTGTGCATTTTCTGCATAGCCCACAAAAGTTTGATTTTGAAGATATTTAATATGTTGAACACTAGTAATGCGTCACAACCAGCATGTCAATAGAAAAATGTTTTGATTTCATTTTTGATGTAGCAAAGGAGTCATAAAATTCTAGATTAGATTTCATCTCCTCATTTTAATTTAATTATTATGGTGAGGATTTATTGAGTGAGATTACAACAAACAAATTGGTACTACGTCACCTATGGAGCAAGAAGACAAAAACTCATCACTGCACACATTACATTACCAAACCTGAGTGTAAATCATGTGATCTACATGCAACACTGAAAGCTTCCAACACCATACACTTGGCATAACTTAACAGTCCCTCAAATTTATAACTACGTTGAACCTGGACTTTGGATAACGTATTTCATCTTGGTTTATCTTCCTCTTAATTCCATTGTGGATTAGGGGAGTGTTGTGACCTATTTCACACATCGCCCCATTGCAAATGGGGACCCCCAAGTTTGGTTCTGTCCTCTTTGCATCACCAATTTAGAGTCCTAAATTTGAATAACTTTCTGAGAGTCAGTCCGACCAAAGTGAGATTTTGAACCCGTTTGAATGCTTAATGGTCATGGAAAAGCTCAGAAGACCCAGTAGACGAGGAACACCATTGCTTTCGATCAATTCTGACACTTCCTATTTTTTAGGGATTTTGCTTTTCTGCTTTTTGCTTTTTTGATTTTCGACATTTTTAGGCCATTCTGGAGTTCCTATTTTTTAGGGATGCTTTTTGCTTTTTCTATTTTTAGAAAGTTTCTATTTTTGGAAAGTTTCTATTTTTGGATTCCATCAGGCAAGAAATCAGCACACCTCCAGATGTCAAAAGAATCGAGGTAAAATAGCAAAATTTTTGAAAATGGCTAAGT
Source organism: Sequoiadendron giganteum (assembly GCA_007115665.2). NCBI lineage: Eukaryota > Viridiplantae > Streptophyta > Pinopsida > Cupressales > Cupressaceae > Sequoiadendron > Sequoiadendron giganteum. Next base: position 381,039,848 of record CM021103.1, on the reverse strand, counting down.
ATTAAGATGGCGCCCTCAAGGAAGGAGTGGCGTGAAGTATAGGAAGTCTGCCCTACCTTTGGCATGCCAAAGGTAGGCACTGGCAAGCTAGGCCCAAAGTCTGCCATGGCACAAAGAGACCAAAGTCCGCCCTTGGCATGAAAACCATGAAGTCCGCCCAAGATGTTTGGAAGAGACGAATGGCACAAGGAAGCTCAAGTCCGCCCATGGCAAAGGAGAAGCCAAGTACGCCCTTGGCACAAGAAGGTCAAAGTCCACCCAAGAAAGTCAAATGGCATGAAGGTCTCCAAGTCCGCCCAGCAAGATAGGAAGTGGCTAAGGCATGATGAAGTCCGCCATAAGTCAAGTGGCATGGAAAATGTGAAGTCTGCCCAGCCTAGAGGAAAATGGCAAACAACTTATGAAGTTCGCCATATAAAAAATGGCATGAGATATGAGAAGTCCGCCCCAAGAAGTGTGGAGAAGGGTAAAACTATGAAGGGGTCCGCTCCAAGGTGTTTGGAAGGGGTGAAATTACATAGAAAATTCGCTATTAATTGAATTAAATGGTGAAATTACAAGTAACATTGGCCATTGGACAAGGCAAGACCAAAACTCGCCATGGCAAGAGAAGGGTGAAGTCCGCCCTAGACAAATACAAGATAAAACATGCCATTGGCAAGGAATTATGAGAAATTTGCCCAACTTTAGAAGATAAATTTTTCTAAGGCATGAAAATGAAGAAATGTCTAGAGAGAGAAGAGGTTAGGATGGCATGAAAATTACTCCTCGGCAAGACAAAATGAAATTCTTTGGCAAGAAATGAACAATGCAAGGCAAGGCAAACCATGAAGTCCGCCCCTCTTAGCTTGGAAAAATTCCTAAGGCATGAATAAAAAATGGCAAAATGGCAGAGAAATATCCAAGTTCGCCCAACCCAGAAGGAGAGAGAAAATGAATTATTTGGCTAAGTAAAATGTCCGAAAAGGTCAGAAGTCCACCCGAAGAGTTGGAAATTGGTAGACAAATCATTGAGCACATTTTGGCTAGGCAGACAATTGAAAAATGAATATTTAGCCACGGACAAACAAATTTAGCCATGTATCAGGTTAAATGGGTTGAAATTTTAAATATTTTAATATTTTTAATTATTTCCCAACACTTAGGGAATTTTAATTAAAAAATTCAAAGTCTGGAGATTATTTGGAGGATTAAATTATTCTGCCTTAGATAAATTTAAAATTGCCGTGATTCAAAGATTTAAAGAACGTTGGAAAATTAATTTTAAACAATTAATTTAATATCTTTTGATATTTTCTCCAACACTTAGGCAATTTTTTGAGAAATTCAAAAATCTCAAACGGAGATGGCACAGAGATAAAAATTAGAAACTTGCCTCAACAAATGAAAGTGAAATTAGAAACTTGCCAATCTGAGAAGAAAAATGTTTTTAAAAATTGGAAGAAAATCAGAGAAAAGAAAGCAATTCCTTGAGGAAAATCGCACTTCTCAGCCATAAAATGAGTTTCAGCAACTCATTTCTTCACAATTTCGGCTAAGAAGAGGCTATCTTTCTCGAATCTTCTGGGAATCGTTTGTGAAGGAAAATTTAGTGCAAGTAACATTGCTGTGAGAATCAAGGAAGTAATTTATTGTTGACAGGCATGATTTTTAGAGAGAAATAATTTATTTCTTTGCTGAAAATCGTACTTCCCAACATATTGGCGCACTTCCTCTGGCAAATTTTCAGAATTTTTAAATTCATTTGCAGCCAGAACACGATCTTTGAGGTTTGGAAATTAATCGACCATGTGTTTGCACCTCATTTCTATCTTCTACTTCATTTTCGGCACGAATTTCATAAATAAATAGGCGAATTTGATTACTTTCAGCTTGCTTTTTGACGGAAATTTTAATTTAATAAGCTGAAAGTGCGATTTTGTTCAAACTACACCCAGAGTAATTTGATTTTAAAAGTTCTTATATTAATGTTAAGGATTTTGTACTTGTAGGTTGATAGTCAATCAAGGAGAGACGTCCAGGTAAGCACAGATGAAGTTCGCGAACAAAGGATCACAGCCAGAGACTAAAATAAAATCAAAATGGAAGAACGTCTCAGACACCAATCTTGGTCATATAGACCTAGATGAATTCAAGAGAAGAGTATATGGGCACAACGAGCCTTTACCAATGCCCACTGCCAGAAGGATGGTGAGAAATGGTATCTTCCAAGCTGCCGGATTTCTGCCTGCACTAGAGTGTGTTGAATTAATGGTGGAGTGTGTGCTGCATTATAATGCTGAGTTAAGAAAAATTGTGGCACCTGACGGGAGAATATTGGCGCATCTGGGAGAAGTGGCCATACAAGAAGCCTTCGGCATTCCTAAGTATCCTAAGACTACCTACAAGACTAAGGAAGATGCCCAGAGATTGTATGATGAGCAGCCTGACCTTTGTGCCGCCAACATCAACAAGTCATGGATGGACAAGCCTAGGCCGTCGATCAAGAAAATGCCCAAGAAGTTGATGCATACAGACTTCAAGGAAGACTACAGAGACATCATTATCTTGCTGAACAGAATAGCAGGTAATCCTTTGGGGGCACCATTTGAGCCATGGATGTACTATTTTATTGAGGACATCACAGAGGGCGTAAAGATGTTTAACTAGTCATGAATGATTAGCAACAACCTCCATGAGTAGCTTGTCAACTTAGAGAAAACTAAAACGTTTTATATGAGTTCTTATGTCATCTACATGTTGGATCAAATGAGCTGAAGGCATACGACTGCTATCAACAATTGCAATTGAAAGAAAAGGCGCACTTCCGGCGAGCTCATGATGCCTTCCTCATGTATATCACCATAATACTCCAGGGAGGGACACATCAATGGCTGACTCCTGAGGCCAAGAAGCTGATTGGCAAATATGGGTCATGGTTTATCCAGTATCCCCGATACACGTACATCAGAATCTAGGGATTCACTAGGAGCCCATATCGTTTGCCCATTTTCCCAACTAACAAGATGGTCCTGTTGGAAGTACTAAGGCAGCTAGAAGAATTTCAGGGCCTCCAACGGACAAAGCAAAAGGCGGCAGTAACCTTTCCATTCTTTATAGGGAACATGCTAGAGTCATGTCCATCATCACAGGCAGCAGATAAGGCCAGGCTCGAGAGTCAGCATTATCCTTTTGCTACCTACCCATCTAGGAGCCACTTCGACCCGCATCACCATATCAAGATGGTGGATGGAAGGAGGTACAAGCATAGGGTCGAACTGGAAGATTTCTGGGCAAATGTTGCAGACGAGTTTGAAGTTAGGCGAAAGATGTGGTCCAGATTGCCTGTCAGTTTGATCAGAGGAACAAAACTTTGTCGAGTGCCGGATCAGTTGGAGGAAGATGGACATAGGTACAACCGCACCTTGATGAGAGCTTGCCTTTGCCAGTGGTCAGATGGTCAGAACCCGAGCACGCCGATTTGAATACTTTGATGAGACTAGTCATCAAGTATACACAGTGGTGGGTTGATCAACAGATTCAGGAACTTTGGCGAAAAAGGATAACCTTAACTTATGATATGTTGAGTGAGGCAGAATCCTATTCCTCCAATGCGGACACATCCCACAACGTAGAGATGATAGAGGCCACCACTTCCAGGAAAAGGAAGGAGATAGCTGCAGGCAAGGAGCCAGTTCAGAAGCAGGCTAAGGTAAAGCCTTCCCACTCGGCCGTATCTAGGAATATTAAGGAGATGTTGGCTACTGTAGATGCTTCACTGGCTAACATTAGGGATCCTTCCCCGATTCTGGAAAACAATATGGAGCCTCAGTCGGATGAAGATGTGCCACCATCTCCCACGGGCACAAAAATGTTGGAGTCCGATGATGAAAATGTGGACACCCAAAATGAGGATTTCTAGGAAGGAATGATTTCAGCCCTTAGGGGAATTCTGGACGTTCCTGACAAAGAAAACAGGCCTGAGGATGAAGGCATAGAGCAGCCGACGATCCCAGATTGGCTATGGGAGAGGCTGAAAGTACAGGCGCCAGTGGACGAGCTAGAAGAGGATGATAATGTTGACTTCTTGGCCAGACTTACGTAGACTGCAGTTAAGAAGCCAACAAAGAAATTCTTGAGCATACAAAGAGATGGAGCCAGCAACAGGACAATGCAGATCGCAGTGCCTACAATGGACAGGCCATAGGAGGACATGGCTTCACAAGATTATGCCACCACAACCATTGACTTGGTCCTAACGACGAAGGGCCAAGAAATTGAAGACTTGGACAATTCAGTGTCCACTATCAAGTCAAGGTTGGCAAAGGAGGTAACCAAGAGGAAGGAGTGCCAGTTAGAAATTGAGTGCCTAAAGGATTATATCCAACACTTGATCAAGCCACTTGATCAAGACAACATGGTAGCTTCTCTACTTCTGAACTCTTCACAGGGGGCCCTTAAGGAGATAGAAGAAAACATGGGCACCGTTCGGGAAGCCAGAGAATGGATAGCAGCAAAGGGGACTGAAGCTCAGGCATTCGTGGAGAGGTTGACTTTGGTTTATGGTCAGGCCACTACCCTACTTTCTAGGATAGCCACTTTGGCAGAAGTGTGGGATAACCTTCCGGATGTGCAAGATAGGATAATCCCTTACCTTAGGATTCTGAAAGGAGTTCCTAAGCAGGAGCTGATAGACAGAGGTGTTATCGCAAAAGGAGCAGCTTATGACTTCAACACCTGGTATTGGTCCTTGACAGCACGAGGCGAAGTCTTGGAGAGGGTGAAGGTTGATGGTATCAGATTGGAAGAACAGGTCAAAGAAGTTCAGGCCAAACTTCTCAACATGATTGTCGATATCCTAGATAAGAAGGCTCTACGAGAGAATGACCTGCAGTTAGAGGTTTTGAAAGGGAAGGTCCAAGAAGGCATCTTTGCCATCACAGGACCTATTTTGAAGCAAGATTGGGCCAAATTGGCGAACTTCTTAAGCATCCGAGAGTCTTTTGAGAAGACCAAGCTAGAGTGGGAGGATACTTTTTCCAGATGTGCTGAAAGTGTGGACGGACTCGAATTCAGGATCAGAATGCTTCCTCAGGTCACCATGGATGAAGTTGCCTTGATCGTGTCCAAATTCATTGAACACACGGCAACTCGGGAGGATCGGGATGTAATTCCTTGAAAATAGCTCAAAAGCACCACATCACCCTATCAACTCTCTGTTTACTGAAGTCATTTTGGGAAACCCTAATTAGGGTTTATTTGTTTTAATCTTGGCCATTGGCTAATTTTTAATCTGAGCCGTTTATTCAAATTCATGAACTCTATATAAACTTGATTGCTCTCATTTACAATTTGTGAAGTGAGTAGTATAATATTGTTGCGACAAGACTATTTCCGTCAATAAAAGCTCTAGTGCATGATTTGCTTAGAATCACTTTTGTTTTCAAATAGTGTGCAAGGTTTAATATTTTTCCTTCAACACTTAGAGTAGAATTAGATTAGTATTTCATTTATATGTTTGTTAAGTGGATGATAGATTTGATAGCAGTGGTAGATAGGATTTAGCTCATACTTTTGTTGAATGAATGATTTGTATTCGATGTGCAAAATTAGTCTGAGCCATTAAATTGTGGATGCTTAACTTCTGTTTGTTTTCAATTCAAACATGAAAATTATTATCACTTCCTTTGAAGATTGTACCCACTTTGCGTAGTTGTCCAAAGGAGGCAAAACAAAGTGTGGTTACCCTATTTTATCTCATCACTGCCGTCTCTTGAGTTCTTAGGCGTAGTTTACATTTATAAACCCTTATCCTTTTGCCTTTTTTTTTTTTGGAAAAACTGAAACACCCATCAAAAAGGAGCTTCAATGATAAAATTGTCTAAGTCCTCAACTCGAGGAATGAATTTTATGTAAGTCCCCTTGTGATTACCAGCAAATCACAATGCCCACTGACCTTGTCCATATGTCATAACCTAGCCAAAAGAAACATTGGAGTCATTGTATTATCTTCTAGGTATTTGCAATTACTTTTCAAGAGAGGATAAAGTGTACTTTGGCATTTTATTCTATGTTCAGTGGGTATTAAAACGCACACCAACAGAATTGGCGCTAGAAGGAGGGCCTTAAATAGAAAGACTCATTCGCTCAGACTGAAATAGAGAAAAAGAAGAATTATTTACTCCATCACTTTTGTATCAACCGTATGCTCACCTCCTCCTAACGCACCAATAGAATTGGCGCTAGGAGGGCTGCGAAGGAAAATTCTTTGATCCATCATTGTTGTGTACAAAGTTGAAGGTAGTAGACATGATAAAGAATGGTGTTGCCACACGAGTTCCCATTTAACATGCCACTGGAATAGCCAGAGTGAGGTCAGATAGATGATACAATTCAGACAAACTTGGGGGTCCTCCAGCTCCAGAAGCTTTTTATTCTGTGTTCGGTGGGTATTAAAATGCACACCAACAAAATTGGCGCTAGAAGGAGGGCCTTAAATAGAAAGACTGATTCGCTCAGACTGAAATAGAGAAAAAGAAGAATTATTTACTCCATCACTTTTATAATTTGCTAAGATGTATAATTCTATTATCATGTCTTCTTGTTCGTCGTGGAATCCCAAGTCAGGCTACAACACTGGATTATGCTCCTGTCTGGGAAGAGGAAGGCTGGTCAGAAGTACCATTCTTCATCTTACGGGTAAAGCCTGATCTTGTCAATGATCCCGAAGCAATTGCGTGTTCAATATAGTCAAAAAATCGCTTCAAGCGGTTGATCTTCTATCTTATCAGGTGCCTTTCAATAGCTCCTTCGATGAATTCTCTCTTCTCTTCTTCTGGAGGAAGAACACGACTTGTTTGTCTGAATTGGGCGCTATCTACTTGTGTTTGCCATGTTAGTGAGTGCAACTGGCCAAGAATATATGTCTGACCTTGCTCTGGCTGTTCCAGCAGCACATTAAATGGGAACTCATGTGGCAACACCATTCTTTATCATGTCTACTACCTTCAACTCTATACACAACAATGATGGATCAAAGAATTTTCTTTTGCAGCCCTCCTTCTAGCACCAATTTTGTTGGTGCGTTAGGAGGAGGCGAGCATACGGATGATACAAAAGTGATGGAGTAAATAATTCTTCTTTTTCTCTATTTCAGTCTGAGCGAATGAATCTTTCTATTTAAGGCCCTCCTTCTAGTGCCAATTCTATTGGTGTGCATTTTAATACCCTCCTTCTATCTACTTGTGTCTGCCACGCTAGTGAGTGCAACTGGCCAAGAATATCTATCTGACCTTACTCTGGCTATTCTAGCGACACATTAAATGGGAACTCGTGTGGCAACACCATTCTTTATCATGTCTACTACCTTGAACTCTGTACACAACAATGATGGATCAAAGAATTTTCCTTCGTAGCCCTCCTTCTAGCACCAATTCTGTTGGTGCGTTAGGAGGAGGCGAGCATACGGATGATACAAATGTGATGGAGTAAATAATTCTTCTTTTTCTCTATTTCAGTCTAAGCGAATGAGTCTTTCTATTTAAGGCCCTCCTTCTAGCGCCAATTCTGTTGGTGTGTGTTTTGAATATGCCACCATACACAGAATAAAATGCCCAAGGACACTTTATCCTCTCTTGAAAAGTAATTGTAAATACCTAGAAGATAATACAATAACTCCAATGTTTCTTTTGGCTAGGTTATGACATATGGACAAGGTCAGTGGGCATTGTGATTTGCTGGTAATCACAAGGGGACTTACATAAAATTCATTCCTCGAGTTGAGGACTTAGACAGTTTTATCATTGAAGCTCCTTTTGATGGGTGTTTTAGTTTTCCAAAAAAAAAAGGCAAAAGGATAAGGGTTTAGAAATCTAAACTACGCCTAAGAACTCAAGAGACGGTAGTGACGAGATAAAATAGGGTAACCACACTTTGTTTCGCCTCCTTTGGACAACTACGCAAAGTGGGTGCAATCTTCAAAGAAAGTGATAATAATTTTCATGTTTGAATTGAAAACAAACAGAGGTTAAGCATCCACAAATCAATGGCTCAGACTAACTTTACACATCAAATGCAAATCATCCATTTGACAAAAGTATGAGCTAAATTTTATCTACCACTGCTATCAAATCTATCATCCACTTAACAAACATATAAATGAAATACTAATCTAATTCTACTCTAAGTGTTGAAGGAGAAATATTAAACCTTGCACACTATTTGAAAACAAAAGTGATTCTAAGCAAATCATGCACTAGAGCTTTTATTGATGGAAATAGTCTTGTCGCAACAATATTATACTACTCACTTCACAAATTGTAAATGAGAGCAATCAAGTTTATATAGAGTTCATGAATTTGAATAAACAGCTCAGATTAAAAATGAGCCAACATCCAAGATTAAAACAAATAAACCCTAATTAGGGTTTCCCAAAATGACTTCAGTAAACAGAGAGTTGACAGGGTGATGTGGCACTTTGGAGCTATTTTCAAGGAATTACATCCCAATCCTCCCGAGTTGCCACGTGTTCAATGAATCTGGACACAATCAAGGCAACTTCATCCATGGTGATCTGAGGAAGCATTCTGATCCTAAATTCCAGTCCGTCCACACTCTCGACGCATCTCACAAAAGTATCCTCCCACTCTAGCTTGGTCTTCTTAAAAGACTCTCGGATGCTTAAGAAGTTCACCAATTTGGCCGAATCCTACTTCAAAATAGGTCCTGTGATGGAAAAGATGCCTTCTTGGACCTTCCCTTTCAAAACCTCTAACTGCAGGTCATTCTCTCGTAGAGCCTCCTTATCCAGGATATCGGCAATCATGTTGAGAAGTTTGGCCTGAACTTCTTTGACCTGTTCTTCCAATTTGATACCATCAACCTTCACCCTCTCCAAGACTTCACCTCATGCTGTCAAGGCCCAATACTAGGTGTGGAAGTCATAGGCTGCTCCATTTGTGATAACACCTCTGTCTATCAGCTCTTGCTTAGGAACTCCTTTCAAAATCCTAAGGCAAGGGATTATACTATCTTGCACATCCGGAAGGTTATCCCACACTTCTGCCAAAGTGGCTATCTTAGAAAGTAGGGCAGTGGCCTGACCATAAACCAGAGTCAACCTCTCCATGAATGCCTCAGCTTCAGTCCCCTTTGCTGCTATCCATTCTCTGGCTTCCCGAACAGTGACCATGTTTTCTTCTATCTCCTTAACGACCCCCTGTGAAGAGTTCGGAAGTAGAGAAGCTGTCGTGTTGTCTTGATCAAGTGGCTTGATCAAGTGCTATATATACTCCTTTAGGCGCTCAATTTCTAACTGGCACTCCTTCCTCTTGGTTACCTCCTTTGCCAACCTTGACTTGATAGTGGACACTGAATTGTCCAAGTCTTCAATTTCTTGGCCCTTCGTGGTTGGGCCCAAGTCAATGGTTGTGATGGCACAATCTTGTGGAGCCATGTCCTCCTGTGGCCTATCCATTGTAGGCACTATGATCTGCACTGTCCTATTGCTGGCTCCATCTCTTTGTATGCTCGAGAATTTCTTTGCTGGCTTCTTAACTGCAGTCTGCATAAGTCTAGCCAAGAAGTCAGCAGTATCATCCTCTTCTGGCTCCTCCACTGGCGCTTGTACTTTTAGCCTCTCCCTTAGCCAATCCGGGATCGTTGGCTACTCTATGCCTTCATCCTCAGGCCTGTTTTCTCTGTCAGGAACGTCCAGAATTCCCCTAAGGGCTGAAATCATTCCTTCCTGGAAATCCTCATTTTAGGTGTCCACATTTTCATCATCGGACTCCAACATTTCTGTGCCCGTGGGAGATGGTGGCGCATCTTCATCCAGCATATGGCTCCATATTGTTTTCCGGAATCGGGGAAGGATCCCTAATGTCAGCCAGTAAAGCGTCTACAGTAGTCAGCATCTCCTCAATATTCCTAGATGCGGTCGAGTGGGAAGGCTTCACCTTAGCCTACTTCTGAACTGGCTCCTTGCCTACAACTATCTCCTTCCTTTTCTTGGAAGTGGTGACCTCTATCATCTCTACGCCATGGGATGCATCCACATTGGAAAAATAGGATTCCGCCTCACTCAACATATCATAAGTTAAGGTTATCCTTTTTCACCGGAGTTCCTAAATCTGTTGATCAACCCACCACTGTGTATACTTGACGACTAGTCTCATCAAAGTATTCAAATCGGCGTGCTCGGGTTCTCACCATCTGACCACCGACAAAGGAAAGCTCTCATCAACGTGCGGCTGTACCTGTTGTCCATCTTGCTCCAACTGATCTGGCACTCGGAAAAGTTTTGTTGCTCTGATCAAATTGACAGGCAATCTGGACCACATCTTTTGCCTAACTTCAAACTCATCCGCAACATTTGCCCATAAATCTTCCAGTTCAACCCTATGCTTGTACCTCCTTCCATCCACCATCTTGATATGGTGATGCGGGTCGAAGTGGCTCCTAGATGGGTAGGTAGCAAAAGGATAATGCTGAATCTCGAGCCTGGCACTATCTGCTGCCTGTGATGACAGACAAGACTCTAGCATGTTCCCTATAAAGAAGGGAAAGGTTACTGCCGCCTTTTGCTTTGTCCGTTGGAGGCCCTGAAATTCTTCTAGCTGCCTTAGTACTTCCAACAGGACCATCTTGTTAGTTGGGAAAATGGGCAAACGATATGGGCTCCTAGTGAATCCCTAGATTCTGATGTACGTGTATCGGGGATACTGGATAAACCATGACCCATATTTTCCAATCAGCTTCTTGGCCTTAGGAGTCAGCCGTTGATGCGTCCCTCCCTGGAGTATTCTGGTGATATACATGAGGAAGGCGTCATGAGCTCGCCGGAAGTGTGCCTTTTCTTTCAACTGCAATTGTGGATAGCAATCGTATGCCTTCAGCTCATTTGATCCATTGCCGATCGTGCCCTTGCATATCAAGCCTATATACTTGTAAGTCCTAGCCAACATGTAGATGACATAAGAACTCATATAAAATGTTTTAGTTTTCTCTAAGTTGACAAGCTGCTCGTGGAGGTTGTTGCTAATCATTCGTGACTTGTTAAACATCTTTACGCCCTCTGTGATGTCCTCAATAAAATAGTACATCCATTGCTCAAATGGTGCCCCCAAAGGACTACCTGCTATTTTGTTTAGCAAGATAATGATGTCTCCGTAGTCTTCCTTGAAGTCCGTACACATCAACTTCTTGGGCATTTTCTTGACCGACGGCCTAGGCTTGTCCATCCATGACTTGTTGATGTTGGCGGCACAAAGGTCAGGCTGCTCATCATACAATCTCTGGGCGTCTTCCTTAGTCTTGTAGGTAGTCTTAGGATACTTAGGAATGCCGAAGGCTTCTTGTATGGCCACTTCTCCCAGATGCGCCAATATTCTCCCGTCAGGTGCCACAATTTTTCTTAACTCAGCATTATAATGCAGCACACACTCCACCATTAATTCAACACACTCTAGTGCAGGCAGAAATCCGGCAGCTTGGAAGATACCATTTCTCACCATCCTTCTGGTAGTGGGCATTGGTAAAGGCTCGTTGTGCCCATATACTCTTCTCTTGAATTCATCTAGGTCTATATGACCAAGATTGGTGTCCGAGACGTTCTTCCATTTTGATTTTATTTTAGTCTCTGGCTGCGATCCTTTGTTCGTGAACTTCATCTGTGCTTGCCTGGACGTCTCTCCTTGATTGACTATCAACCTACAAGTACAAAATCCTTAACATTAATATAAGAACTTTTAAAATCAAATTACTCTAGGTGTAGTTTGAACAAAATCGCACTTTCAGCTTATTAAATTAAAATTTCCGTCAAAAAGCAAGCTGAAAGTAATCAAATTCGCCTATTTATTTATGAAATTCGTGCCGAAAATGAAGTAGAAGATAGAAACGAGGTGCAAACACATGGTCGATTAATTTCCAAACCTCAAAGATCGTGTTCTGGCTACAAATGAATTTAAAAATTCTGAAAATCTGCCAGAGGAAGTGCGCCAATATGCTGGGAAGTACGATTTTCAGCAAAAAAATAAATTATTTCTCTCTAAAAATCATGCTTGTCAACAATAAATTACTTCCTTGATTCTCACAGCAATGTTACTTGCACTAAATTTTCCTTCGCAAACGATTCCCAGAAGATTCGAGAAAGATAGCCTCTTCTCAGCCGAAATTGTGAAGAAATGAGTTGCTGAAACTCATTTTATGGCTAAGAAGTGCGATTTTCCTCAAGGAATTGCTTTCTTTTCTCTAATTTTCTTCCAATTTTTAGAAACATTTTTCTTCTCAGATCGGCAAGTTTCTAATTTCACTTTCAGTTGTCGAGGCAAGTTTCTAATTTTTATCTCTGTGCCATCTCTGTTTGAGATTTTCGAATTTCTCAAAAAATTGCCTAAGTGTTGGAGAAAATATCAAAAGATATTAAATTAATTGTTTAAAATTAATTTTCCAATGTTTTTTAAATCTTTGAATCATGGCAATTTTAAATTTATCTAAGGCAGAATAATTTAATCCTCCAAATAATCTCCAGACTTTGAATTTTTTAATTAAAATTCCCTAAGTGTTGGGAAATAATTAAAAATATTAAAATATTTAAAATTTCAACCCGTTTAACCTGATACATGGCTAAATTTGTTTGTCCGTGGCTAAATATTCATTTTTCAATTGTCTGCCTAGCCAAAATGTGCTCAACGATTTGTCTACCAATTTCCAACTCTTCGGGTGGACTTCTGACCTTTCCGGACATTTTACTTAGCCAAATAATTCATTTTCTCTCTCCTTCTGGGTTGGGCAAACTTGGAGATTTCTCTACCATTTTGCCATTTTTTATTCATGCCTTAGGAATTTTTCCAAGCTAAGAGGGGCAGACTTCATGGTTTGCCTTGCCTTGCATTGTTCATTTCTTGCCAAAGAATTTCATTTCGTCTTGCCGAGGAGTAATTTTCATGCCGTCCTAACCTCTTCTCTCTCTAGACATTTCTTCATTTTCATGCCTTAGAAAAATTTATCTTCTAAAGTTGGGAAAATTTCTCATAATTCCTTTCCAATGGTGTGTTTTATCTTGTATTTGTCTAGGGCGAACTTCACCCTTCTCTTGCCATGGCGAGTTTTGGTCTTGCCTTGTCCAATGGCCAATGTTACTTGTAATTTCACCATTTAATTCAATTAATAGCGAATTTGCTATGTAATTTCACCCCTTGCAAACACCTTGGAGCGGACCCCTTCATAATTTTACCCTTCTCCACACTTCTTGGGGCAGACTTCTCATATCTCATGCCATTTTTTATATGGCAGACTTCATAAGTTGTTTGCCATTTTCCTCTAGGCTGGGCGGACTTCACATTTTCCATGCCACTTGACTTATGGCGGACTTCATCATGCCTTAGCCACTTCCTATCTTGCTAGGCAGACTTGGAGACCTTCATGCCATTTGACTTTCTTGGGCAGACTTTGACCTTCTTATGCCAAGGGCGGACTTGGCTTCTCCTTTGCCATGGGCGAACTTTAGCTTCCTTGTGCCATTCATCTCTTCCAAACATCTTGGGCGGACTTCATGGTTTTCATGCCAAGGGCGGACTTTGGTCTCTTTGTGCCATGGCGGACTTTGGGCCTAGCTTGCCAGTGCCTACCTTTGGCACGCCAAAGGTAGGGCGGACTTCCTATACTTCACGCCACTCCTTCCTTGAGGGTGCCATCTTAATACTTAGCCATTTTCAAAAATTTTGCTATTTTACCTCGATTCTTTTGACATCTGGAGGTGTGCTGATTTCCTGCCTGATGGAATCCAAAAATAGAAACTTTCCAAAAATAGAAACTTTCTAAAAATAGAAAAAGCAAAAAGCATCCCTAAAAAATAGGAAGTCCAGAATGGCCTAAAAATGCCGAAAATAAAAAAAGCAGAATCCCTAAAAAATAGGAAGTGTCAGAATTGACCGAAAGCAATGGCATTCCTCGTCTACTGGGTCTTTTGAGCTTTTCCATGACGTTTAAGCATTCAAATGGGTTCAAAATCTCACTTTGGTCGGACTGACTCTCAAAATGTTATTCAAAGTTAGGACTCTAAACTGGCGATGCAAAGAGGACAAAACAAACTTGGGGGTCCCCATTTGCAATGGGGCGATGTGTGAAATAGGTCACAACATCTGGCGACTCCACGTTGGGAATGTTCCTAAACATTCCAAGGACAATACCCACTTTAAACCAAAAAATCTTAGATTAGTTCCAACTAGCTTATCCTTTGGTTTAAGAAAAGTACTTAAAAGAAAAGAAAAATCCTAGACTATATCAAGATCTTTCATCTGTCAGCTACAAGTGTGTGCATTTGGCATTCATTTCCTTCTCATAAGAACACTAAGTCTCTTTGGTTTGATCATGGCTTTCCTCCTAACCGGTTCTCAACTCCAAAAACATCCTTGGATAGAGCCTCGCTGCCAGCGAGCATCCATAGCCCCGACGAGGTTATCTGCTATAATCTCATGAAGATTGCTCTACTTTCAGTGATTCGATTTCTTGTGTATATTGATTGCACGCCTGTAGAGATGTACGCACACCATTAGCCAAGTGTTTTATCTCTTTTCTTATTTTCTTATTTTGATATTCTTTCCTTTCTCAAATTTTGTACACTTTGGCTTGTAAGCAGTGAAGCTTACATGGGCTTGAGTATTATAGTGGTGCTGAAGTAAGACTTTGATTATTTCCTTTTTGTTCAAACCATGATTTCTCCTTAGAAACGATCATGACTCAAAAGAACTTATTATATGTGTGAGATGTAATAACTGTAAGATTTCAAAATCAAGATATAATAGATGATTCTTCATTTCCGTCAAGTACTAGCCTTAATCCTGAGGATACTTTCGAGACAACTAATCTTGAGGCTTGAAGGTTTTCTACGAATATTTGTCCAAGGAATACTCATAACATAATTAGGTGAAATCAATCTAGAGTGTGCGTGTAAGCAACATCACCCTTCTCACAAAATTTGAATCCCTCTTATTCAAACTAAACTAAACACACAAAATCCAAGCAAACTAAACTACGCACACAAAGCAAAGAAATCCAAGAAAGTAAAACAACTAAACTAACCAAAACAAAGCAAGAAAACAAACCAAACTAAAAACAAAACTAAACTAACTATACAGGTGGGTCCCATTTAAAGATTCAAGGTCAAAAATAGTGTTTCAAGAATTGCCCGTTGACTGGCAATGGGATATCCTCTCTAGTTAATGTCTTCAACCTGAATGCGTTTTCTCCCAAAATTTTGGAGACTTGATATGGTCCTTTCCACAAACTATCAAACTTCTCATGATCACCTCTCCTCTCATGTGCTTTGTCCCAATACAAGACTAGGTCAGAGATTCTGAATGATTTTATCATTGCACGTCTATCAAACCATCTCTTTACAACCCCTTGATGTTTCACAAACTTTTCCAAGGCCTGGTCTCTTTGTTCTTCGAGTAACAACAGCTGTGATAGATGGATCTGGACTCTGTTGTCTGGATCCAAGTATTCTTGCATAAACCTTAGTGTTGGAATTCTTAACTGGATGGGAAATACAGGATCTTGCCCATAGACTAGGTGGTATGGAGAGGTTCCCAGTGACTTTTTAGCTCGCGTCCTATCTGCCCATAGAGCAAACCTTAGTTGAGAATGCCAGCCTTTCAAATTATGATCCAATAGCTTCTTGATCACAGTGAGCAAATTTTTGTTCGTTGACTCTGCCAATCCATTACCCTGAGGATAATAGTTCAAGGAAAACTTGAGGGTAATCCCATAGTCGAATGCCCAATTGGAGAATTTTAAGGAAGTGAAAGCAGAACCATTGTCGCATACTAAAGCCTTAGGACAACTGAATCTTGTGATAATATGCTCTTCAAGAAACTTGATTACCGCATCCGTTGTACAATTTTTTAATGCTTGTGCTTCAGACCATCGGGTCTAGTAATCAATCGCCGTCAGAATATATTTGTGCTGCGCCGACGATGGTAGATTTATCATGCCAATGAAATCAAGACCCCACATTGCAAATGGCTTTACTTAAGTTATGGGCTGTAATGGCATGGCCGGATTCTTCTCCCTTGTTGCAGTGACCTGGCAGGTGTGACAAGTCTTTACATGTTGGTAGGCATCTTTAAAAATGGAGGGCCAATAATACCCTGCTCTAAGTATCTGACAAGCAGTTGCCTGACTTCCGCCATGCCCTGTTCCGAATTTAGAATGGAAATGTTCCATTATCATCTTTGCTTCATCGTTCCCCACACATCTCAAGTAGATTCCTTCATGGTTTCTTTTGTAAAGTACTGACCCTTGCAATATGAAACGTTGGAATTTCAACCGAAAAGCTTGTTTTTGCGTGGAATTCATATGTGCAGGATATTTGTGGTTAATCAGATATGTGGTGATATCGTAATACCACTCCTCCAGAGGAGTATCAGTTAGCGTGTATATTTGTTGCACTAAACCTGGTCCTTCTATTGCCATCATCTGAGTTAAGGCCTACCCTCAAACCAGCTTCATGGCTATATCTCGATGTCATACTCTTGGATAGTGGAAACCCACTTTCCTCTCCTTTCTCTGAGCTCATTTTGCATCAAGAGTGTTTTAACGACTGCATCTGGTACTATGGCGAAAACCTTACTCCTTAAGATACAATGCCTAAATTTCTTGATGGCTTTCACTAGTGCATAGGCTTGTTTCTCAACACTTGGGTACCTTAGTTCGGCATCCCGGAGGGGTGTACTCATGAATGCAATGGGATGTTCATCCCTATCTTCTATTCTTTGAGTAAGTATTGCGGCATATGAATGTTCTGATGCAAAGGAATACAGATAAAAGGGCCTGGTATAGTCTGGACTAACCAAGACAAGAGCTTTAACTATTGCTTGTTTGATTTCTTCAAAGGCCCCTTTTGTCAGTATCGTCCACTCGATCTTAGCATTTTTTTTCAACGTCTCATTCAAATGTTTCACTATCTCGGCAAAGCCAGTGATGAACTTTCGGACGAAGTTGATCTTCCCAAAGAAAGATCTTAACTCCTTCTAGCTAGTAGGCAGGTTGATTCTGGAAATTGCCTCAATGCGCTCAGGATCTATCAGAATTCCTCTTTTTGTAATCAAGTGACCCAGCAGCTTGCCTTTGGTAACCCCGAATATACACTTCTTAGGATTTAAAGAAATCCCATACCTTTGGCACCTTTTGAATACTTTTTTCAGATCCTCTATATGATCTTCTCTCATTTTTGAAAATACTGTCAGATCGTCCATATAGATGATTATACATTTCCCAATCAAATCCCTGAAAGCGATGTCCATGGCCCTCTGAAATGTGGCTCCCGCATTAATCAGCCCGAAGGGCATCCTCTTGTAGGCGAAAGTGCCCCACTTTGTGGTGAAGGCTGTCTTTAATCTGTCCTCATATTCGACCAGTACTTGGTTGTATCCGGAGTATCCATCCAAAAAGGACATCATTCGTGATCCATTGATGACTTGTAAAACTTCATCCAGCGAGGGCAACGGATAGTTGTCCTTTTCTAAAGCCCGATTTAGGTTCTGAAAGTCTACACATAGCCTTATTTCCCTGTTCTTCTTTCGAACAGGAACTAGGTTGGTTACCCACATCGAGTGGCGCACTGGGAATATAATTTTGGCTGAAAATAGCTTCCTGACCTCTTGATGGATTAGAGGCTCTAGTATTGGATTAACCGGCCTTTGGCGTTGCCTGAACGGCCTACTCTCGGGCTTGAGAGGAATAGTATGCGTGATGATTGAGGTGTCATAGGTCCTCAAGTCTTCATAGCTCCATGCTATGATATCCATAAACTCCCTCATGTTCCGGATTATTCCATCCTTCTCCATGGGGGTACAAGCTTTTCCTATGCACACATTTCTAACTTTCTCTTCCACTCCCAAGTTTATCTTTTCATATTGGTCTCCTTCAATCCTTGGGCTTCTGGCTTCTTGGATCTGATCTTGATCAAGTATGCATTCTAACTGTATCA
Organism: Sequoiadendron giganteum; assembly: GCA_007115665.2. Classification (NCBI taxonomy): domain Eukaryota; kingdom Viridiplantae; phylum Streptophyta; class Pinopsida; order Cupressales; family Cupressaceae; genus Sequoiadendron; species Sequoiadendron giganteum. The sequence continues at coordinate 381,021,877 of CM021103.1, read as the reverse complement.
TTCCTTTGGGGATGATATTGGTTTTCAAGTTCAGAATACCATCATCATCTAGCTCGGCTTCTTGTGTTTCTTCCTCATCAATGACTTGTGTAGCAAAGACGTCTGAACTGGTCAGGAATTCCCGAATATGGTCATCATTTTCGAAGACCTGAAAATTTGTGACATTGTCTGGAATGGATGGTATGGATGAGAGTTCCACCGTGAACTGGCTTATAGATTCCATAGCTAGCAGCCCCAATGAACTAGCTGCTTGTGCCAAGGAATTTGCTACTTGATTGCTAGACCGGTTCACCGACTGGATATTGAAAGCGTCAAGGCTCTCAATGAGGTCCCATAATCTATTACGGTAGCGAGCCAATCTTTTATTATTGTAGACATATTGCTTCTTTACTTGTCTCACAACTATTTCTGAATCTCCGAGAGCGTGTATGACTTTTGCTCCTTTCTTTAGTGCTAGTAGTAATCCATGAATCAATGATTCATACTCTGCTACATTATTTGTGTAGGGGAACTCTAACCTGTGAGCGGCAAGATATGCCTCTCCTCTTGGATTGGTCAATTCAAAGCCGGCTCTAGCTCCTTTCTTGGATCGAGATCCATCGAACCGCAAGGTCCAAATTTTTTCTTGTTGTGATGGGGACAAAAGATGTGCTTCTGTGTTCCCTTCTTGCTTGATCTCTTGTACCATAACGGAGGTAGAACCTCTAGTCTCTCCCTTGTATGAAGGACTTGGCACCTGTGGCATACTTTTTCAAACTTCTTCCACTGCCTTGTGGCAAATTTTACATACAAACTCAAAATGTGCAGTGTTGTGTATCTGACACCAATTTGGTAGCAATAAATCATGGATATGGAGGTGTTCGTGTAATTCTGCTTTCAAGTGAACACTCCTTAGGACAAAATTTCAAAAACTTTCGAACATTTCCTCGTTATTGTCTTGAAGATCTTGGGGTTCCTCCACACAAGTATTGGTAAGGTTGGTTATTTCATTAACCTCATGGGTTGACCCATGCAACATTAATACTTCGTTTGCCTTAGGCCTGTAAGAGCCTAAGTCAGTCTCAAGAAATAATATCTCGTTATTCTTGCCATACTAGGTGATCATCAGTTTCAGTCTAGGCGTACTATCAATCCTAATTTGGTTAGGAACTCCCTTCCAAGGTAGCCACATATGGGAAAAGTCCATGGAAATATATCCATTCAATTTTCTCATCCAATCCCTGCTTAGAAGCATGCCATAGCCATCTGGAATATCGACAACTGAGATGTTGATACAACTCTGCATCCTTGGATCTGCAGCTAATTGTATGTGGATATTATTTAACTCTCCCATCATAGGGACTTCTGTCTTGTCCAACTGGGTGACCTTCTTCTTAGTTCTTGTGGGCACAAGTCCTAATCTTTGATAGACAGCTAGTGGCATTACGTTGCTTGAGGCACCAGAGTCCACTAGGCAATTGTGCAACATCTTGCCAAATATACGAACGGATAGCAGGAATGGAGCAGGCTCATCTTTCCCTTGGTAGAATACCACTGGGTGTTTATCTGGATTTTCAACACTTTGATTTTTCTCTTTCTGTGTTCCGGAGACATATTCTGGCTTCTTCGGATTATGCGGCAATTCACTAGCCAGAACTTCTTCTCTAAATATATTGGAGTCCCTCAGAACTTCCTCTGGTGTTAGGTCTCTCTGATTGAGGTCTACTGAAGGAGACTGCATTCGCGGCCTGCTATCTGATATCTCCCATTCGATGATGTTAGTATTGGCTAGAGCGTTGAAGGTTCCTCTACTTGACACACTTTGAGGAATATTCCTAGGGGCAATAGCTTCAGTTAGACTACCCAAAAGTGTCTCCCAAATTTCGGGAACTCTCATCAGTTCTATTAGGGGTAGACTGACCTTTATCTTCTTGAACTCTTCTAATACATATGAGCTCAATCTTTTTAATTCTTCCCTAGGAAGATCTTTTGTCTGGGTCTGTGTCTGCTCCACCTGATGGTTCAATGGTCACCTTTGTTCTACTTGTGGAACAACAACTTGCCTTGTCCCATTTGATTTTACGTTCTACTGGCGATATTCCGAAGAATCTCTTGGAGGAGGCGGCGCATTGGATGCACCTAGATTCGGTGGGGTCTGAAAATTATTAGGAGGAATAGACGAAGTCAAGGGTTCATTTTGGCAAACATTTCTCTGGTATACCCTTGGTGGGTTCTTAGACATTTTTTGAAATGCTTGAAATTCTCTTGTTCCTTCTACTAACACGCTGTTGTGAAATGGTGGGAAACTATACTCATTGTTTGAAGTGGGCTGGTCGGCTAAGATGTAATTCTCCGTTCCATCTTGATATTGCAATGTTTCTGCCGGACCATTCGTTGAGGCTGGTGGAAATCTTTGACCTGGGGAATATGGTGGATATTCCTGAGATGAAAATCTCATGTTCTCAATTACAAGGGCTTGGTCGTATCTTGGTGCGGGAACTAGCTCATATCCGATTGCTGGCAAATCTTCCGGTTCTGAATTTATTCTTTCGCTTCTAAAAATATCTGCCACTACTTGGAATTCACGACAATGCAACTCTGAGTGTTGGTCCATGTTGTATAATCGGCACCAACCTGATAATGCTACTTTGGCCAAGAATACTTTATCTGTAGGACGACTGTCTGCAAGTGGATTGTCCAAGGGAGATGGTACAGTACCATTGTTTGGTCCTGTATTCCAAGTCTTTTTCTGGAAGCCTAAATTGTCATTTCGGAACCAATGATTGTTTCCTTGGTAATTTTGATTATCCCTTGTATATACGGAATTATTTTGATTCTGGTGATTATTTTGCTGTGGTTGGTAATTCCTTTGAAAATTCTGTATTTGACTTGTCTGACCCTTCAGATAGGTGACGTTGGTCAATAATTTTTTAACTTGATCAATTAGCTCCTTCATTTCATCTTTCTCCTCTTGACTTATGGTGGAAGTTGTCACGTTTTGGAGGTATACGGGCTGCACCGGTGGTGCTTGAGACATTGGAGCTCCTGGGTGCGAAACCAATTGATTGTTGTTGGTGGGAACCGGGTTCATCATGGGTGTCTGGTGAGCTAGAGCACGATTGATGTCTTGCACTTGATTTTGGGAAGTTGAGTTCCCTAAGTATTGGAGTGAACCCTGGGGAACACCCACTCCGAGACCATTGCTTGCTGTTACTGCCTCAACATATGCTTCCTTCAAGTTGGCAGGGATTGGATTTTTGGACTTTACAAACATAGCCGTGAGACGATCCAAGGCCTCATAATAGATGGGCAGTGCTGCAACATTATCCAAGTTGTAAGGATCTCGTAATCTTGTGTATGCCCTTTGAAATCTATTATTGAAAGTACTGATGGGATCGTGCTCTTGTCTTTTCACCTCCACAAACTGCCTATATAGATCGGTTGCCGAAATTGGCGCCCTGAATTTCTCCAAGAATGCCACCTTCATTCCTTGCCAAGTGGTAATGGAGTTAGCTAGTAAATGGATATACCAGTAATACGCTTGATCATCAAAAGTGTAAGGAAACAACCGACATGCAACATCTTCCTCTTGGATGTCTCTATTTTGGAGGAGATCTTCAAATAGTTTGATGTGCTCATCCATAGTGTGGTTTAAGTCGCCGCTATGAAACTTGGAACAAAAATGTTACGAATTTTTAGGCATATCATGGTATGCGGCGAACGTCATGGGAGACGTGTTAGCTGGGCACCACGCCATTGGAATGTTTGGTTGATTCGCCAGGTTGGGTTGGATCAGCTGTGCCAGCTGGGCAGGTTGGATTAGCACTCGTTGATTATTCACTGGGACGGCTCCTGAAACCGGAGTGCTTGGTGGAAAAGTTTGGGAGAAACCAAAAAGATCCTCACTTGATGCCTCTCCACCAAGATTGATTTCGCTTGATGTTCCCTCCTGAATTATTTGAGTTCTTCTTCTCTGCCTGAAAGGCGATAGCTCCACAAATTCTTTGAATGAATTTAGGGTTGACCTAGTAATCCTCCTTAGTCTGTCAGGTGAGAAAGAATTGATGCGATCCAGTGTATCTTCTCTTAAGCTTGTTGGGGTTGTGTCGGAGTTGCTTCTGGAGCTGGAGGATTTGCCTCCTACCGTTGAAGACCTTCGAATCTTTGAACAAGCAAGTCTTGTTGAATGGGAAATTTGATCCTTTGGGCAATCTCTTCTTCTTCCTTGAGAATAAAGCTCATGCGCATCCAATCAGGGGCATTTCGTTTCAATTTCCACGCTAAGCTGTATAATTTTGTTATCACGTCTTCTTGTTCATTGTGGAATCCCAAGTCAGGCTGCAACACTGGATTAGGCTCCTATCCGAGAAGAGGAAGGCTGGTCGGAAGTACCATTCTTCATCTTACGGGTAAAGCCTGATCTTTTCATTGATCTCAAAGCAATTGCGTGTTCAATATAGTCAAAAAATCGCTTCAATCAGTAGATCTTCTATCTTATCAGGTGCCTTTCAATAGCTCCTTTGATGAATTCTCTCTTCTCTTCTTCTCGAGCAAGAACGCGACTTGTTTGTCTGAATTGGGTGCTATCTACTTGTGTTTGCCACGCTAGTGAGTGCAACTGGCCAAGAATATCTGTCTGACCTCGCTCTGGCTATTCCACCGGCATGTTAAATGGGAACTCGTGTGGCAACACCATTCTTTATCATGTCTACTACCTTCAACTCTGTACACAACAATGATGGATCAAAGAATTTTCCTTCGCAACCCTCCTTCTAGCGCCAATTCTATTGGTGCGTTAGGAGGAGGCGAGCATACGGATGATACAAAAGTGATGGAGTAAATAATTCTTCTTTGTCTCTATTTCAGTCTGAGCGAATGAGTCTTTCTATTTAAGGCCCTCCTTCTAGCGCCAATTCTATTGGTGCGTTAGGAGGAGGCGAGCATACGGATGATACAAAAGTGATGGAGTAAATAATTCTTCTTTTTCTCTATTTCAGTCTGAGCGAATGAGTCTTTCTATTTAAGGCCCTCCTTCTAGCGCCAATTCTGTTGGTGTGCATTTTAATACCCACCGAACACATTAATATAATACCCTCCAGCTCCAGTTGCTTTTTATTTTTAATCTGAGCCGTTTATTCAAATTCATGAACTCTATATAAACTTGATTCAAATTTAAACACACACCAACTTGAACTCTATATAAACTTGGGGACCCCCAAGTTTGGTTCTATCCTCTTCGCATTGCCAGTTTAGAGTCCTAAATTTGAATAACTTTTTGAGAGTCAGTCCGACCAAAGTGAGATTTTGAACCCGTTTGAATGCTTAAACGTCATGGAAAAGCTCAGAAGACCCAATAGACGAGGAATGCCATTGCTTTCGGTCAATTCTGATACTTCCTATTTTTAGGGATTCTACTTTTTTGCTTTTTGCTCTTTTGATTTTCGGCATTTTTAGGCCATTTTGGAGTTCCTATTTTTTAGGGATGCTTTTTGCTTTTTCTATTTTTAGAAAGTTTCTATTTTTGGAAAGTTTCTATTTTCGGATTCCATCAGGCAAGAAATCAGCACACCTCCAGATGTCAAAAGAATTGAGGTAAAATAGCAAATTTTTTAATCTGAGCCGTTTATTCAAATTCATGAACTCTATATAAACTTGGGGACCCTCAAGTTTGGTTTTGTCCTCTTCGCATCGCCAGTTTAGAGTCCTAAATTTGAATAAATTTTTGAGAGTCAGTCTGACCAAAGTGAGATTTTGAACCCGTTTGAATGCTTAAATGTCATGGAAAAGCTCAGAAGACCCAGTAGACAAGGAACGCCATTGCTTTCGGTCAATTCTGACACTTCCTATTTTTTAGGGATTCTGCTTTTTTGCTTTTTGCTTTTTTGATTTTCGGCATTTTTAGGCCATTCTGGAGTTCCTATTTTTTAGGGATGCTTTTTGCTTTATCTATTTTTAGAAAGTTTCTATTTTTGGATTCCATCAGGCAAGAAATCAGCACACCTCCAGATGTCAAAAGAATCGAGGTAAAATAGCAAAAATTTTAATCTGAGCCGTTTATTCAAATTCATGAACTCTATATAAACTTGATTCAAATTTAAATGCACACCAACTTGAACTCTATATAAACTTGGGGACCCCCAAGTTTGGTTTTGTCCTCTCCGCATCGACAGTTTAGAGTCCTAAATTTGAATAACTTTTTGAGAGTCAATCTGACCAAAGTGAGATTTTGAAACCGTTTGAATGCTTAAACATCATGGAAAAGCTCAGAAGACCCAGTAGACGAGGAACGCCATTGCTTTCAGTCAATTCTAACACTTCCTATTTTTTAGGGATTCTGCTTTTTTGCTTTTTGCTTTTTTGATTTTCGGCATTTTTAGGCCATTCTGGAGTATCCGCCAGGGCTAACTTCATGCAACCATAGAATCCAAACCATACGTCCAATCGAATTTTATTTTTTTGGGTTTTTTCCGCTCATGAGTTAAGAGCTTATAACTAAGATTTTGGCTTCTGGGCAATTCAGTAGAGTGCGGGAGCGTTGGATATGCATGCGGAGGTCAAAAAGACACCTTTTAGAGGTGTCATCCACTTGCCACCACCTAACGTCCCAGTACCTGCCAGCTATAACCACCAAAAATAATTTAAAAAAATACGTAAATGTGTCACTATTAACATTTAAATAAAACTATTATATCATTCAAATCCGCTCAAAATTCAATGGGTCTAATTCACATTGGCACCTTCAAAAATCATTTTCACGCCCATTAAAAATCACTCCTACATATTAATCTCTTGACTTTAGCACCCGACACCAAACACATTACACCCCAGTTAATCTTCATTTGGGGTCCGATTTAAGCAGATGACTAATGTTTTTTTTGTGGGTATCCCATTGTTTTCCATCATTTTATTGTGCGCTCTCTCTAGAAGGTTCTCACGGCGATGGAAGCGAACGACGATTGCTCTCCACGGCTCCTGCAACTTCGCACACCTTGAGGTAACATCAAACATCATTCTCCTTTGAATATGAAAACAATGGTACTGGTTAATCATTTTCTTTTGCATCTTTCATGACTTGTGAAGGGTTTATTTGATGATTGAAAAATTATTACTGCTTGTTTATGAAATAAATCATTCATCTTACACGCATTTTCATCGTGTGTTGTTTGATTTTGTCAAGTCATGGTGCTAGTGTTTTACACACGGTTTTTTTTGGGGTTAAATGATTTCCTCTCCTCATTTTACCATGCGCTTTTAGCCTGGTAAAGTCGATTGTATCATGATTTTGTTTGCAGAAATGATAGGGGAATTTCGTGGGTTTGACCACATGTCTGCAAAAAATGATTTAATGGTCTACATCAACCTTTTTATAAAAAAACCATGTGAATACAAGCATAAATCGGCAAACCCATTTAGTATACACCATTTTTGTGAAAACCCTTGCTTTGTTTTTCCAAATACAGGTTTTTTTGGGGTTAAATGATTAAATACGACCTGGTAAAGTCGACTGTCTCCAGAAATGATGAGGAATTTCATGGGTTTGACCACATGTCTGCAAAAAAATATGTTTTGGTTTGCTTCGACCTTTTTATAAAAAACCCATGTCACAATGGGAAAAAATCGGCAAACCCATTTAAAATACATATGTATTTGTGAAAACCCTTGCTTGGTTTTTTCCAAATTTGTGTGCTTAACGAATTTATCTCATGAAACCCTTGCTTGGAATATTCCGCATCTATCTAAAAATGCACTTCTGTATTCCTGCGAGTGAGGAATTATTATTATGAAACCCTTGGTTAATTTCTTGTGCACATTTCTGAAAACCCAAGTGTGTAATCGACCTACCTCTGTTAAAATTAATATCCTATTGTTGTTGAATATAGCACAACTTCTTTCATTTAATGTACAATGTGTTTTGTACATTCTACTTATAGTTATTTTCATGAGTTGTGCATTTAACATTTATATTTATGCACAATCTTTTTACTTTACTTTATAAGTAAATGAAGGTCCATTTTGTTGTCTTTACAAGATCTGCAAAATGAATTCTCCTAAGTTTTGCAACAATTCTTTCAGCATTATCATGGGTATATAACTCTGTTTAAATATGTTATGTTTTCCTGTCCAATACAACAGACTAGCATTTGTTTATATTTGTATACTTTCCATTGCACATACAGTAGACCAACATACATATATTTGTCATTTTACATTTTGCGTCTCTTGTTCATTCAACAAATCGATATATATGTGTGTATCGCCTATCCTTGGAGAAAGCAAAAAATGGTACTGGTTAATCATTTTCTTCTGCATCTTATTGAATTTGTAAAAGAATGTGTACAATGTTAATTATATATATATATATATATATAACACAACTTATTGAATTTTTAAATGAATGTGCAATGATATATAACACAACTTATTGAATTTGCAAATGAATTTGTACAATGTTATATATATAACATTGTACACATTTAATTACAAATTCAATAAGCTGTGTGTTTGAATTTATAAATGAATGTGTGCAATATTTTATATATAACATTCTACACATTCCTTTACAAATTCAATATGCTGTGTGTTTGAATTTGTAAATGAATGTGTACAATGTATTATACATTCGTGTACAAATTATGTGTTCGTTGTTTCTTGTTCATTGAGAAGATTGATATATATGTTTGTATCCTTTAACTATCCTTTCAAAATGCAAACAATTGTACTTGTTAATCATTTTCTTTTGTTTCTTTCATGACCCATGATGGGTTTATTCGATGATTGAAAAATTATTATTGCTTGTTTATGAAATAAATCATTCATGTTACACACCTTTTCGTCATGTGTTGTTTGGTTTTGTTGGGTCATGGCGCTGATTTTTTTTGCCACATTGTATGTATGTATGTATGTGTATGCATATATAAAGTTGTATATCAATGGTGTGAGATAACAACAAACATCATTCTCCTTTCAAAGCGTATGTATGTATGTATGTACATACATATATATGTATGTATGTATGTATGCACATACAATGCACATACATACACACACACACACACATACATACATACATATATATGTGTGTGTGTGTGCACATTGTACACATTATTTTACAAATTCAATAAGATGCAAAAGAAAATGATTGACCAGTACCATTGTTTGCATTTTGAAAAGATAGTTAAAGGATACAAACATATATATCAATCTGCTCAATGAATGTATGTATGTATGCATGTGCATACATACATATATATGTGTGTGTGTGTGTGTGTGTGCACATACATACATACATATATGTATATATATGTATGTATGTACATATATACATACATATATATATATATATGTATATATTTATGAATGTATGTATGTATGTATGCACATACATACATACATACATATATACATACATATATATATACCTTCCATCGTCATGAGAACCTTCCAGAGAGAGCATGCGGTAAAATGATGGAAAATAATGGGATACCCAAAAAAATATATTAGTCATATGCATTAATCGGACCCCAAATGAAGATTAATTGGGTTGTAATGTGTTTGGTGTTTGGTGCTAAAGTAAGGAGATTAATATGTAGGAGTGATTTTTAATGGGCACTAAAATGATTTTATAAGGTACTAATGTGAATTAGGTCTATTGACTTTAGAGCAGATTTGAATGATATAATAGTTTTATTTAAATGTTAATAGTGACACATTTAGGTTTTTTTTTTGCTTTGCAATGTATATCAGTGATTTTCTGCAATGTATATGTATGTATATGTTTATATGAATACATGCATGTATGCTTGTGTTTCTATGAATGTTTACATGTATGCTTATGTTTGTATGACTGTATGCATGCATACAAACATGAAAAAAATCACAGATATATAAGGCTCCCCAAATAAACATCAAATCTAAATATAATGCAGAATTCACTCATATCATCTCTAAAAACCTACGTAAGTGGCAGCTACAAATTAAAATGCTATAACAAATTCAAATTTGAAACACAATAATCAAATTGAATGCATTCAATTGTCGGATTCAAATTTTTAAATAAGAGGGACAACAGGCAGTGACATTCATAATTAATCTCCTCTAGTAATATCCTCGCCATACTACAGACCATTGAATGACATCCTTTGCACATTCCTCATGTATCCAAGGTTGATGAGAAACAATGAATATAAGTTGAATAAATCTTGGTATACAATTCTATTAACATTTATATGTTTTTACATATATTTATCTATTCCATATGGATATTTTAATATGTTGAACTTGATTAATTATGTGTTGTTGTACATGCATTATTTCAAATTTTGTATGATGTTTGTATGTTACTAGCCTTGGTTGTGACTACCCATGGTTGTAAATATTTTCTTGCAGGCACTGGAGAACAAGGAGAGGTGGTGCAACAATGTTCATGGTGGGCAGTTTGGTAAATGTGTTTGTCAACACACCAAATAATTAAAGATTTTTTGTTCAAATGGCTCTTTGTTTCAATTATTTTTCTATATTGTTCACTAACTAGTATGTCTTTTTATTTATTTCAATAACTATTGTCCATGTTTGTTTGTTCTATTATATTTGTTTGTTGTGGCAGGGATGTAAAATGGCTAGGAGGTTGTAAAGAGCATGTCGAATTGAAAGATTACATTTCAGGTAAAGTCTTTCAAGACTTTACTTTGGCTATGACCCGATAGACATAGTGTTCATTTATAATGCTCATTTTTTATATTCATTGTAAACTTACATTTAAAATTTACAATTGTATTGATTTCCAAGTGTAGGTGTTGAAAAATTTATAATTTCAAATAGATTAATTTTTGGATATGCTGCATATAGATGTATAGATATATGTATGCATATACTTAGTTGTGTATACATACGTACACATACATACATATATACATACATATATATATATATATATATATATATATATATATATATATATATATATATATATATATATATACATATATGTATGCATGTATACACAACTAGGAAGGTTGTAAAGAGCATGTCAAATTGCAAGATGACATTTCAGGTCAAGTCTTTCAAGAGTTTACTTTGGCTGTGACCTGGTAGACATTGTGTTCATTTATGATGTTCATTTTTCTTATTCATTGTAAACTTACACTTACAATTTACAATTAGATTGATTTCCACTTACACTTACAGTTACAATTTATGGATATGCTACATATAGATGTATAGTAATATATATATGTATGCATATACTTAGTTGTGTATACATATATATATACACACACACGCAACTATGTATATGCATACTGTATAGTATATATGCATATATTTATATATGTACATAATTTTCTGAATTTCAATTACATACATTTCTTAATGTACATTTATATTTTCAACAATGTTAGTTAGATGAATACAACAAACACATATCCAACAAAATGATAGATGAATACAACCAACACAAAATCAATTTCGAATCAAAAAAGCATAGATCATTAACTTGGATAGCTCCCAAAACATGCCTAAGATGAAATAAAATTTATTACACCATAAACATGATTAAGACAAAGTTGGAAAGAAGACAAGGAGTCTTCAGTCTTACAAAAAAGACACTGGCACACATTGAAGTACATAAGTTGATAGTAGACTACCATTCAGTTCTACAAAATTAGACACTAATATCCTTTGGCTATCCAATACAATAGACTAGTATCCTTTGGTTGTCCAATACAATAGACTAGCATTCAGTTTTACAAAAAACACTCTAGCACACTTCGAGGTCAAAAATTTGACAACAAAAAATCCTAATAAGACATCCACAGATCTGATTAAGAAGTGGTGTGTCCTTGGGGGTCAACTGATTCCGCATCAACTAGAGAAGATGTTGAGGATTGCAGATTGTTCTGTATGGCACTTGCTATACAAGCAAGCAATGCATGATTTGCCTCTGGAGTGAGCTGTAACTATGGAGAGCAGCCTTTAGAAGACCCGTTTTGTACGCTGCTAAGAGCAACAAAGGTTGGAGCCAAAATGTTAACCATGTCCCTTAAAATTGGATGTTGACTTGGAAGAGGAATTGTAGGATTACTCTTACTTCTTTTTCTTTCTGCTCCTTTTGCCTAGTTTTGGTTTTCCTTCAATTGTCGAGCAATCTTTGCTTGCTCCCTTTAAAGCTCCTTTTGATGTCGTTGCCTCAACTTCTCCTCTACAATTTTCTATTTTTTTGTAGCACACTCCAATCTCTTTGCCTCCCTTTGTGCAGGGATTGCTTCTCTTTCTACCTTCTTTTTAGCCATTTGCTCCCTTTTCCTTTGCTACAATTCTTGGTTTCTTCATTTTTGTGCCTCTTGTTCATTCAACAAATTGAAGAAATCATCTGATGTCAAAATTTGAGATTGCCTACTAAGGCGTAGGACCCCATTGCGACCTATATTAGATAATTGGTGCACCCTTTTCATTGGGAGTTGCAAAAATGCTTCGCTTGCCTGCTGGTTGTTGATCATTGACTTGAGTGCATGGCACATAGTCAGCCTCTTCGTCACTTGAGTCATTACCTTCGACTCCATCCTCATCATCAATTCTAGCCTCCCAATTTCTCCCAGTTGTGAAGTAATGTCCATGACATCTTCAGGATCAAGATCTGGTGGTGATGGCATGGACAACCCTTCATCCACTTGACTGAAATTGAGATGTACCCCTAGGTTCAAAGTTGCATCTTGAAATTCAGATGGAAAATTGAGACTCTCTTCATTTTCAGCTACCTAATTACATGATTGAACTGCTAGTTCTTGTTCAATTTTTGTTGCCTTAATGTTTTCTGGGCAATATACTTCTTCATTTGTTGGATTTGGGGGAATGCTTGCAGAAAAGGTGTCCACAAACTGTCCAATTTATTCCTCATTCCAACTTGCTATCCTCAAACAAGTCTTCACTGCCATGAACTGTGCTTCATCATCAGCTGTATCACCCTCTGTTTCTGCTCCCAATGTGGTTCCTTCCTCTTTAACCATAAAATCTTGGCTTGTCCCCATATCCAATTCGAGTGCATGTCGATCTAATGGCTGAATTCTCGCTCTTTTAAAACCACTTGCAATGTTATTAGGAGTCAAAGCTCGTGCAAAATCTTTGTTGGCAAGTGTTGCCAACTCAACCCTTCCAATGTCAAGTTGAGGATTTTCAGAGAGCCATATACTTCTTTCCTGTTTGAAGTAGTTCTTAAATGGTGAGAACACACTAACATCAAGGGGCTGCAATGTGCTAGAAGTGTGAGCAGATCTATTCCCATAGTCTTTGCTTCTTCAATCATTTTGAATGCCACATGGCTGCCATGATCGTCAAAGATGAGAAGTTGTTTGCTGGTTGGTGACACCCCTCCTGGGACATTTCTTGCAAAGTGTTTTAACCATTCCACAAATAATTCTTTGGTCATTCAAGCATGCTCTTGGATTGTCATGCATGCCCTTGGCTCATAGTTAACAATATAGTTTCTAATGTTCCTTTTGGACTTGAACAAATAGTAACCGAGTATAGCTTGACCTGCTACACCAACACAAGCTAGAGTAGTGATCCATTCTCTGATTTTATAAATTAATTGTGGAACACATTTCGTCCTTGTTTTTGCAATAACTCTCATTGCACAATTTCTACTAGCTGCACACCTGTTTCATTGCAGTTCCATATTTTTTGGACCCATAATTATGTTTATTGTACAACTCCTCCTAGTTATCATAGAATGAAAAAACTATTTCTGGGAGTAGCATTATAGCTCGATTTGTGTTCACTCCTTCAGGTGTTCGAATTGTTAGATCGGGATGCCTTTGATGAAAGCCAACCCACCATGACCTCCCTGGTATCCCATTTGTGAATGGGTTAGGCCTTGCTCCAACCATTTGGGCCACCGTTGACTTAAGTTGTGACACTTGAAGGCCATGGCTAATATTAGCCATATCTTTACACCACTGCACAATTTTAGCTTCTTCTTCGTCAGTTAGGACTGTTTGGGCCCCCCTTCTTTTTGCAAATGTCACACCATTGAGCCATGCTCGCAAACTGCTAGGTGGGATTCCCCATTTGATCGCTGAACCTTTGATTGGCATTTGATTGTCCTCAACATCTACAATGGATTTTTCCACGTCATCCATAGACCAAGTTTTTGTGCACAGATCTAGGGTTGTCACATGGTCAGTAGGTGGCAGTTCCATTTCTAGCTCAGTATTATGAACAACAGGTGCAAAACCATCATTTTCATTGGTTTGTTGTGCATTTTCAGAAATAACTTCCTCGTTGATGTTCACTACTGGCTCTTCATCAACAACATCTGTAATATTGAATGTCACTCCACAAGGTACTCTAATCAAGCGCCTCCCACTCGATCTTTTCCTCTTCTACCCTAGTGCCATGATTGTCAGTGATCTTGCACATTGTAAGCCATAAAGTGTTAGAAAACTGTGATCTTGTACATGTAATTAGACAGATATAATTATAAAGAAAATCACTGATATACAATGCAAAATAAAAAACAGTGCTAATTGTGTCACTATTAACATTTAAATAAAACTATTATATCATTCAAATCCGCTCAAAAGTCAATGGGTCTAATTCACATTAGCACCTTATAAAATCATTTTGGCGCCCATTAAAAATCACTCCTACATATTAATCTTCTTACTTTAACACCAAACACCAAACACATTACACCCTAATTAATCTTCATTTGGGGTCCGATTAATGCATATGACTAGTGTTTTTTTTGGGTATTCCATTCTTTTCCATCAATGTTCAAAGCACATTGTACAAAAAATGAAAGAAGTTGTGTTGTATTCAACAACAATAGGATATTAATTTTAACAGAGGTAGATCGATTACACACCAAGGTTTTCAGAAATGTGCACAAGAAATTAACCAAGGGTTTCATAATAATAATTCCTCACTTGTAGGAATATAGAAGTGCATTTTCAGATAGATTTGGAATATTCTAAGCAAGGGTTTCATGAGATTAATTCGTTAAGCACACGAATTTGGAAAAAACCAAGCAAGGGTTTTCACAAATACATATGTATTTTAAATGAGTTTGTCGATTGTTGCCCATAGTGACATGGCTTTTTTAATAAAAAGGTCAAAGAAAACCAAAGAATATTATTTTGCAGACATGTGGTCAAACCCACTAAATTCCTCTATCATTTATGCAAACAAAATCATGATACAATGGACTTTACCAGGTTGTGAGTGCGCAGTAAAATAGGGAGAGGAAATCATTTAACCCCAAAAGAACCCTGTGTAAAACACTAGAATATATATATATATATATATATATATATGCACACACACACACACATGTAGGTATATGCATACATACATACATACATACATACACTTTGAAAGGAGAATGATGTTTGTTGTTACCTCACACCATGGACAGACAACTTTATATATACATACATACATACATATATGTATGTATGTATTTATGCGTGTATGTATGTGCATACATACATACATACATACAATGTGGGAGAAAAAATTAGCACCATGACCCAACAAAATCAAACAACACATGGCGAAAAGGAGTGTAATAGGAATGCTTTATTTCATAAACAAGCAGTAATATTTTTTCAATCATCAAAGAAACCCTTCATGGGTCGTGAAAGATGTAGAAGAAAATGATTAACCAATACCATTGTTTGCATTTTGAAAGGATAGTTAAAGGATACAAACATATATATCAATCTGTTCAATGAACAAGAGACAACAGACATATAATTTGTAAATGCATGTATAAAACATTGCACACATTCATTTACAAATTCAAACAAACAGCTTAATGAATTTGTAAATGAATGTGTATATATAACAGTGTACAAATTCATTTGCAAATTCAATAAGTTGTGTTATATATCATTATACACATTCATTTAAAAATTCAAAAAGTTGTGTTATATATATATATATATATATAACATTGTACACATTCTTTTACAAATTCAATAAGATGCAGAAAAAAATGATTAACCAGTACCATTGTTTGCATTCTCAAAGGATAGGCAAAGGATACACACATATATATCAATTTGCTGAATGAACAAGAGACACAAAATGTAAAATGAAAAATATATGTATGTTGACATGCTGTATGTGCAATGGAAAGTATAAAAATATAAAAAAATGTTAGTATGTTGTATTGGACATCCAAAGGAAACGTATTTAAATAGAGTTATATACGTATATATATGTGTGTTTGTGTATGTATATACGTATATATATACATGTAAGTAGTTGTATGTAGTACTTATATATATTATATTTGTGTATATGTTTTTAAATACATAATACACATATATACACATATATTAAATGCATATATATATACACACATGTATATATGCACAAATATATATATATATATATTAAACCCTAATAAATGACCAACCCTGAGAAATGACCAAAAATAAACAAATATAAATACACATATATGTAGAAATAAATGACAAATATAAACCTTGATATAAATGACAAATGACCAAAAACATACAAATATAAATACACGTATTTGCAGAAATAAATGACAAATATAAATGACAAAAAATAGAAAATGAACACAAAGCAAAGTAAAAACCAGTCACCAAAAAAAACCTTTCATTTACTTATAAAGCAAAGTAAGAAGACATTGCATAAATATAAATGTTAAATGCACAATTCATGAAAGTAAGAAGACACTGTATAAATATAAATGGTAAATGTACAATTCATGAAAATAACTATAAGCAGAATGTATAAAGTACCAACCTGAAACTAGAGAGGAATGTGTAGAGGATGTCTGATGATGCTCTGAATTCTGTAGAGAATAAGTTGTCACAAATAACAATTGTGAATGACACTGGCTGCTTTCCCCCTCTTATTTAGGAATTCGAATGGGGAAATTGAATGCATTCAATTTGGTTGTTGAATTTGAAATTTGAATTTGTTTGAACATTTGAATTTGTAGTTGCCAGTTACGTAGGTTTTTAGAGATGATATGACTAAATTCTGCATTATATTTGGATTTGATGTTTATTTGGGGAGTCTTACACCTATATTTAATTGTGCAAGTACCTACAGGAAATGAAGTAAATACATATATTTTCTAGAGAGTGTGTGGAAGACTGTGCATTTCAAATCACATAGAGTTAATAAGAGATTGTGATTATGTCATGTAAAGCACCATTAAGTGTGCATGTGTAGTTGTAAATATAAAATGTAATGAGGGATAAAAATTTGCAAGTGGGGGTATTTGTAATAGTAAATGTTTTAAATTAAATTATAAATGAGTCTTTTTATGTGCAAGTTGACTTTTTTTATAAATGCAAAAGCATGTTTAGCTGTCTATTATGATTGGTGAGTTACTCATTGTGTTATGAGCAGCCATTGGTGTTGTTGTAATCTTTTATTTGTTCAAATAAAGTGTTTTAATGGATCAAAGTTAAAAAAAATTGGGGGGTGGAGTGAGCATGGAGGTGGCGGTTATTCAATGGGGGGCGGATACTAGGTCTTCTCCCCTAGAACATGCCCTAATTTACTATCCTTAGCGAGGAGTAAAATGAGGAACTTCTGGTAGTATAATGGATGAGTGATTCAAGAAGCATTGTTGGAAGTGTAATGACGGTGGAAGTAGTGGGAGGAGGGAAGAATTCTTTACAATCCAATTTCACAGGTGATACCTTGAGTAGATAATTCTATTTTATTTTGGTTTTTCCATAGATCGTTATTACCTTTTCCCTTGTTTATTCATTATTATTTTACAATAGTACATGATACCATTGATTCTAGTTTTTTTTAAAGATTAATATTGTTGTAGCAGCAACCATAGGTCACACAAGATCGAGTTGAGCTTGTAAACCATTAGGCAGTATTCATCGTTCTTTCTATTTTGAGAAACATTATTCTACTCCTTACAAGTTGGAGCCATCAAATGTAGCCCTGATTTTTTTACATTTGTGTTAAACTACTTTCAAAGTATAATATGGTTAATTGGTTTGTTTTATCCCAAATTTTGTCACAGTGGAGTTGATGACTTGCCTTAGAAGACTTCCTTCATCCATGGGCTTTTAAATGGGGTCATCTTTTGTTTGATTACATCCACTAATATATAAGTAATCAACAAGAAAATAAAATAAAAACTCCAAATAACCCAGAAGCAAAAATTCAATAACCACTGACAATAGTAATGTTGCAAACCTACCAGTGGAAAAATTGATGGTTATCACAAGTGCGTGAATAAGAAAATACATCATGCTTATCAAAAAAATCAAGGTGGTTTGCTCAGTTATCCAGCTTCCTTGAACAAATCATAAATCCAACAATGTTACAATATCAAACGTAAATATAACCTTGTATTTATGATTCAAAGAAAACAAAAGCAAGATGGGTAAGCACTTTGTATTGTAGCATATTTATAGAAAGTCAACCCACTACTACATATAGGGGGAGTTTAAGACATTTTTTGAGACAACTATTGAGTGAATTGTCTTAACTTGAGACAATTTTTTTCTTGCTTATTGTCTTAAGTAATGTCTTTAAGCAGATGTCTCAAGTTATTGTCTTAAAAATCGTCTCTCTAAAGACAATATAAAACATAGGTATTTTTGTCTCTTTAGAGACAATTTCGCTTTTGTCTCTCTAAAGACAAATGTCTTTAATCCCAACTATTGTCTCTAAAGAGAATATGAAAAAATGTATAAAAAAATAAACAATTTATTTTAAATATTTTTTTGTGCAGTTTTCAATTGATGTATTATAATCTCTCTTTTTCATTCATTCTATTAAATTTTTGAAGTGACTGTCTATTTACTGATGAAGTTAATGGATTCATAACCTCCAAAGTATTAGAGTGTCCATTATTGGCAAAATTGCTTAGACATAAGTTTTGTATAGGAAACTTTAGAGAAAGTAGACTTTTAAAAGATGAAATAGAAGGGAAACTAGTGTGTCATTTTTTGAAGGTGACGAATTATTTGAATTACATGTTATCATTTGTGTTGATTCTGATGTAGTCATTTTCGAGCAATCTTAGCATAAAAAAAGTAGAAAGCTGTAGTGAAAAGTCAACATATTTCTTTTGCTATAAAAATATGCAAAATAAAGTACACGAGAATCAAAATATGAAGTGAGGAAGTGTTTGAAAAGATAAAAGCTCCCAAGAAATCAAGCATACACTTTCCATGAGCAATAATTCATTTGGCTGTAATAAAATGTGTATGTACAATGGTTGCATTTGTAGCTGAATGTTGGCTAAGCTAGAAAAATAAAATAGTATCAGTTGAACTCCCCTAAATAGGATCATTTGATGCCCCCTTATATATTTCTATAGGGGCTATCATATACATTATTCTATTAGATGAATTTAAAAAATTCCAAGTGCACCAAGGGCTTTCATGTCCTCTAAGAAGGCCACATAAGAGTCATCAATGCTTTGTGGTTTAGCTACCAGTTGAACAAGATCTGGCTTCACTATAGATATAGGGCCCAAAGAACTAGCTGCAACAATGGGCTTAGGTTTTACCTTTTGAGTGCTTTCTCTCCTTACATGAATAGGGGCTGGAACCTAGTAGATAACAAGTACAATTAACTTAAAATTCAAACAAGTTGCTTACAAGTTTTATTTTCAAGTAAACAATGAGTATAAATTCAATGTCATGGAAAATAAAAAAGATAAGAGAATTTTTTTTTTTAAAATAAAAAAACAAAAACATTGAAGGACAACTTGTGAGTTAAAAATCTCATAAAAATATAGAAACAAATGAGCCATGTTTGGAGAAATATTAATTACCATTGTAGTTAGCTAAGGTGTATGTTGAGCCAAAGGCCGTTTAACAACAATGGCTGCTGCTGACTTTACATACGATGGTTTTGCAGGTCCATATGACTTCACCATAAACCAACAGTAGTGGTGGTGGTGGGGGCATTGGCAATGATGGTTCTCACTCAGAATTACACTTCAATGTTGAAGCATGACTACTTGATGCACCTGTCAATGGAATTCTTGGACCTGTAAACAATACACAATTAACATGAAAAATCACACCATGCACAATGCACCAAGTGGTACATGTGTGTCAACCAGAACTGTAATATACATAAAACGGAGGACCTTGAAGACTGAAGCCCTTTTCTTCTCAGTTTATATGTATCAATGAAAATATAGAAAAAATCAAATGAAAACAAATGAGTCTAAAAACAACTAGTGCAAGGTTTGCATTATATTCTTAGTTTAGCTTCAAACTAATGGAACCATACCAATTGATGACTTGCACATGGGGAGTTTTCCTCAAGGAGGTGCTCCACTAGGATTGAGAGTGGGGTGATAATAAACAGAATCCTGCAGCAAAAGGACCAATGATTTTTACTTCATTATGAAAATATGGCAAGCCAAGTTTTCCTTGTTACGTGGGTAAGATGCATCATGAATAAGCCTTTGAAAACCACAAATCAAAATGCGAATTAAACATTACCTCTGGCTTTAGATGTTTTACCCTTAGTTCTTTTTTTGCTATTGACCTCTATCTTGGTGGAGCACCCAAATGAGTAAATAGCAATTAAAATGAGCATAAGTCAACATATAATGAATGGACAAGCTGCAAATATTTTCACCCTTCATATGAATGATGATATATCAACACACTAAACCACACATTTGTATAGAAATTTTTCAAAATCTTTCATTCCCTGTGCAATTTAGAGCTTACTTGAACATTACTTGCTCTTCACCTTTCTCACACATCTTTTCTTCATATTCCTGCAGAAAATATTTGTAAAAGAATCAATGGTAATCATACCAAAAAAATATTAAAGAAATGCAAAGCCAAAAAAATATTTTTTTAATTCAATTATAAGAGGAATGCATATAATAATGATGAAAAGTTTGGAATTTTAATGTTGGAAAAATAAGATTTAAATATTGAGTGAAAAAATATAAGAAAAAAAATTCTTATTTCTTGAATCAAATATAAATTTACACTTTTCTTATTAAGGGTGTCTATTTGGCAGAAATATATCAAAACATGCCTCTGTAGGTATGGAAAACCCTATGCAATACCCTCACAAACTTTACTTCGAAAAATTGGCCACTCAAATTTTCAGTGTGAAGATTCAATTCAAACCTTGCACGAAAATTTGAAACCACCGACCCGTTAAAAGTAGGAGCTACAGCCCTCTCCATAGGAGCCCTTCCTTAGAGTTTCTGGTTCAATATGATATCATCTGGAGATCTAATGGGCTATCAATGACAATGGAAATTATAACTAAAATATTACATATGATTTAAAAACTTGACCCAAATCTTATGAGTGAGTCCTACTCATTTAACAATCTCAGTGGGAGTTATTTTGAATGAGTAGTTATGGATCCATGGATCAAACATGACATATGTTACAAATTTCACAAATGTGTATCCATCAACTATAGAGATGCAACGATAACATCAATGAGTTCCATCAAGCATATTCTCTGAAGCTCCCAACAATGGGCAAGATTAAATCCTATTCCTCTGCAAATTTGGTAACGGATTCCTATCCTACAAGGTGGTCTTATTTACTGATATTTGATGTGCATGGAATCAATAATAAATTCACACTCATTTGACAAAAGATAAGCTTCAGAACAATATTAAGACTGGGCAATGGTTTCATTTGAAAGCCATCAAAACCACCCTGAATATTGTGATTATTTTCTTCTTTGCACTCCAATGTTGAACTCTTTTTTTAGCTTCAGAAATTGTTGCTCACAATATAAAGATGCTACAAGTTGATCTTCTCCCGTAGTTCTTGTAATCCTTACAGCATTATCTTTGAACCTTTCATACTTTCTACATTCTTTAGAGTCTTCATCCTGGCCTTGCTAAGCATGATTAGGATAACTGACCCATTTTGCATTCCTCATCCAAGATTCTTTTCATCCTTTTGGTTTTCAATCAGACAAAGCTTGTGTGTGCATCAATGTAATTTCTAACATCACCATGCTTTTTGCTATATCCCTTTCTTTTTCAGATCTTCTATG